>NW_024121142.1:0-244421 GCF_016745375.1 Pimephales promelas
CGAAAATTAAGTTTCTCCAATCTTCTCAAAACTCTGGATTCTGATAGAGGGCCGCGAGACTTTGACCTGAGTGCAAAAATGGAGGCTCTAGACCCTTCCAGAGCTGAGATATCGAAATTCAAAATTTTGACCCGAAAAAAAAACGACAGTGTTACCCCTTTTGTTTTTTTTTCATTTTTGGGCGAAAAATTAAGTTTCTCCAATCTTCTCAAAACTCTGGATTCTGATAGAGGGCCGCGAGACTTTGACCTGAGTGCAAAAATGGAGGCTCTAGACCCTTCCAGAGCTGAGATATCGAAATTCAAAATTTTGACCGAAAAAAAAAAACGACAGTGTTACCCCTTTCGTTTTTTTTTCATTTTTGGGCGAAAAATTAAGTTTCTCCAATCTTCTCAAAACTCTGGATTCTGATAGAGGGCCGCGAGACTTTGACCTGAGTGCAAAAATGGAGGCTCTAGACCCTTCCAGAGCTGAGATATCGAAATTCAAAATTTTGACCCGAAAAAAAAAACGACAGTGTTACCCCTTTCGTTTTTTTCATTTTTGGGCGAAAAATTAAGTTTCTCCAATCTTCTCAAAACTCTGGATTCTGATAGAGGGCCGCGAGACTTTGACCTGAGTGCAAAAATGGAGGCTCTAGACCCTTCCAGAGCTGAGATATCGAATTTAAAAATTTTGACCCGAAAAAAAAACGACAGTGTTACCCTTTCGTTTTTTTTCATTTTTGGGCGAAAAATTAAGTTTCTCCAATCTTCTCAAAACTCTGGATTCTGATAGAGGCGCCGAGACTTTGACCTGAGTGCAAAAATGGAGGCTCTAGACCCTTCCAGAGCTGAGATATCGAATTCAAAATTTCGACCCGAAAAAAAAACGACAGTGTTACCCCTTTTGTTTTTTTTTCATTTTTGGGCGAAAAAATTAAGTTTCTCCAATCTTCTCAAAACTCTGGATTATGATAGGGGGCTGTGAGACTTTGACCTGAGTGCAAAAATGGAGGCTCTAGACCCTTCCAGAGCTGAGATATCGAAATTCAAATTTTGACCCCGAAAAAAAAACGACAGTGTTACCCCTTTTGTTTTTTTTCATTTTTGGGCGAAAAATTAAGTTTCTCCAATCTTCTCAAAACTCTGGATTCTGATAGAGGGCCGCGAGACTTTGACCTGAGTGCAAAAATGGAGGCTCTAGACCCTTCCAGAGCTGAGATATCGAAATCAAAAATTTTGACCCGAAAAAAAAAAACGACAGTGTTACCCCTTTCGTTTTTTTTCATTTTTGGGCGAAAAATTAAGTTTCTCCAATCTTCTCAAAACTCTGGATTCTGATAGAGGGCCGCGAGACTTTGACCTGAGTGCAAAAATGGAGGCTCTAGACCCTTCCAGAGCTGAGATATCGAAATTCAAAATTTGACCGAAAAAAAAAACGACAGTGTTACCCCTTTCGTTTTTTTTCATTTTTGGGCGAAAAATTAAGTTTCTCAATCTTCTCAAAACTCTGGATTCTGATAGAGGCCGTGAGACTTTGACCTGAGTGCAAAAATGGAGGCTCTAGACCCTTCCAGAGCTGAGATATCGAAATTCAAAATTTTCGACCCGAAAAAAAAACGACAGTGTTCCCCTTTTCGTTTTTTCATTTTTGGACGAAAATTAAGTTTCTCCAATCTTCTCAAAACTCTGGATTCTGATAGAGGGCTGTGAGACTTTGACCTGAGTGCAAAAATGGAGGCTCTAGACCCTTCCAGAGCTGAGATATCGAAATTAAAATTTGACCCGAAAAAAAACGACAGTGTTACCCCTTTTTTTTTTTTCATTTTGGGCGAAAAATTAAGTTTCTCCAATCTTCTCAAAACTCTGGATTCTGATAGAGGGCCGAGACTTTGACCTGAGTGCAAAAATGGAGGCTCTAGACCCTTCCAGAGCTGAGATATCGAAATTCAAAATTTGACCGAAAAAAAAAACGACAGTGTTACCCCTTTCGTTTTTTTTCATTTTTGGGCGAAAAATTAAGTTTCTCCAATCTTCTCAAAACTCTGGATTATGATAGAGGGCGTGAGACTTTGACCTGAGTGCAAAAATGGAGGCTCTAGACCCTTCCAGAGCTGAGATATCGAAATTCAAATTTTGACCCGAAAAAAAAACGACAGTGTTACCCCTTTTGTTTTTTTTCATTTTGGGCGAAAAATTAAGTTTCTCCAATCTTCTCAAAACTCTGGATTTGATAGAGGGCCGTGAGACTTTGACCTGAGTGCAAAAATGGAGGCTCTAGACCCTTCCAGAGCTGAGATATCGAAATTCAAAATTTCGACCCGAAAAAAAAACGACAGTGTTACCCCTTTTGTTTTTTTCATTTTTGGGCGAAAAATTAAGTTTCTCCAATCTTCTCAAAACTCTGGATTCTGATAGAGGGCTGTGAGACTTTGACCTGAGTGCAAAATGGAGGCTCTAGACCCTTCCAGAGCTGAGATATCGAAATTCAAAATTTTGACCCGAAAAAAAAACGACAGTGTTACCCCTTTCGTTTTTTTTCATTTTTGGGCGAAAAATTAAGTTTCTCCAATCTTCTCAAAACTCTGGATTCTGATAGAGGGCGCGAGACTTTGACCTGAGTGCAAAAATGGAGGCTCTAGACCCTTCCAGAGCTGAGATATCGAAATTCAAAATTTTGACCCGAAAAAAAAACGACAGTGTTACCCCTTTCGTTTTTTTTCATTTTTGGGCGAAAAATTAAGTTTCTCCAATCTTCTCAAAACTCTGGATTCTGATAGAGGGCCGCGAGACTTTGACCTGAGTGCAAAAATGGAGGCTCTAGACCCTTCCAGAGCTGAGA
Source organism: Pimephales promelas (assembly GCF_016745375.1). The sequence continues at coordinate 2,824 of NW_024121142.1, forward strand.
TATCGAAATTCAAAATTTCGACCCGAAAAAAAAAACGACAGTGTTACCCCTTTTGTTTTTTTTCATTTTTGGGCGAAAAATTAAGTTTCTCCAATCTTCTCAAAACTCTGGATTCTGATAGAGGGCCGCGAGACTTTGACCTGAGTGCAAAAATGGAGGCTCTAGACCCTTCCAGAGCTGAGATATCGAAATTCAAAATTTCGACCCGAAAAAAAAACGACAGTGTTACCCCTTTCGTTTTTTTTCATTTTTGGGCGAAAAATTAAGTTTCTCCAATCTTCTCAAAACTCTGGATTCTGATAGAGGGCCGCGAGACTTTGACCTGAGTGCAAAAATGGAGGCTCTAGACCCTTCCAGAGCTGAGATATCGAAATTCAAAATTTTGACCCGAAAAAAAAACGACAGTGTTACCCCTTTCGTTTTTTTTCATTTTTGGCGAAAAATTAAGTTTCTCCAATCTTCTCAAAACTCTGGATTCTGATAGAGGGCCGCGAGACTTTGACCTGAGTGCAAAAATGGAGGCTCTAGACCCTTCCAGAGCTGAGATATCGAAATTCAAAATTTTGACCCGAAAAAAAACGACAGTGTTACCCCTTTTGTTTTTTTTCATTTTTGGACGAAAAATTAAGTTTCTCCAATCTTCTCAAAACTCTGGATTCTGATAGAGGGCCGCGAGACTTTGACCTGAGTGCAAAAATGGAGGCTCTAGACCCTTCCAGAGCTGAGATATCGAAATTCAAAATTTTGACCCGAAAAAAAAACGACAGTGTTACCCCTTTTGTTTTTTTTTTTTTTGGACGAAAAATTAAGTTTCTCCAATCTTCTCAAAACTCTGGATTCTGATAGAGGGCCGCGAGACTTTGACCTGAGTGCAAAAATGGAGGCTCTAGACCCTTCCAGAGCTGAGATATCGAAATTCAAAATTTTGACCCGAAAAAAAAAACGACAGTGTTACCCCTTTCGTTTTTTTCATTTTTGGGCGAAAAATTAAGTTTCTCCAATCTTCTCAAAACTCTGGATTCTGATAGAGGGCCGCGAGACTTTGACCTGAGTGCAAAAATGGAGGCTCTAGACCCTTCCAGAGCTGAGATATCGAAATTTAAAATTTTGACCCGAAAAAAAAACGACAGTGTTACCCCTTTTGTTTTTTTTCATTTTTGGACGAAAAATTAAGTTTCTCCAATCTTCTCAAAACTCTGGATTCTGATAGAGGGCCGCGAGACTTTGACCTGAGTGCAAAAATGGAGGCTCTAGACCCTTCCAGAGCTGAGATATCGAAATTTAAAATTTTGACCCGAAAAAAAAACGACAGTGTTACCCCTTTTGTTTTTTTTCATTTTTGGACGAAAAATTAAGTTTCTCCAATCTTCTCAAAACTCTGGATTCTGATAGAGGGCCGCGAGACTTTGACCTGAGTGCAAAAATGGAGGCTCTAGACCCTTCCAGAGCTGAGATATCGAAATTTAAAATTTTGACCCGAAAAAAAAACGACAGTGTTACCCCTTTTGTTTTTTTTCATTTTTGGGCGAAAAATTAAGTTTCTCCAATCTTCTCAAAACTCTGGATTCTGATAGAGGGCCGCGAGACTTTGACCTGAGTGCAAAAATGGAGGCTCTAGACCCTTCCAGAGCTGAGATATCGAAATTCAAAATTTTGACCCGAAAAAAAAACGACAGTGTTACCCCTTTTTTTTTTTTCATTTTTGGGCGAAAAATTAAGTTTCTCCAATCTTCTCAAAACTCTGGATTCTGATAGAGGGCCGCGAGACTTTGACCTGAGTGCAAAAATGGAGGCTCTAGACCCTTCCAGAGCTGAGATATCGAAATTTAAAATTTTGACCCGAAAAAAAAAACGACAGTGTTACCCCTTTTGTTTTTTTTCATTTTTGGACGAAAAATTAAGTTTCTCCAATCTTCTCAAAACTCTGGATTCTGATAGAGGGCCGCGAGACTTTGACCTGAGTGCAAAAATGGAGGCTCTAGACCCTTCCAGAGCTGAGATATCGAAATTCAAAATTTTGACCCGAAAAAAAAAACGACAGTGTTACCCCTTTCGTTTTTTTTCATTTTTGGACGAAAAATTAAGTTTCTCCAATCTTCTCAAAACTCTGGATTCTGATAGAGGGCCGCGAGACTTTGACCTGAGTGCAAAAATGGAGGCTCTAGACCCTTCCAGAGCTGAGATATCGAAATTCAAAATTTTGACCCGAAAAAAAAAACGACAGTGTTACCCCTTTCGTTTTTTTTCATTTTTGGACGAAAAATTAAGTTTCTCCAATCTTCTCAAAACTCTGGATTCTGATAGAGGGCCGCGAGACTTTGACCTGAGTGCAAAAATGGAGGCTCTAGACCCTTCCAGAGCTGAGATATCGAAATTTAAAATTTTGACCCGAAAAAAAAACGACAGTGTTACCCCTTTTGTTTTTTTTCATTTTTGGGCGAAAAATTAAGTTTCTCCAATCTTCTCAAAACTCTGGATTCTGATAGAGGGCCGCGAGACTTTGACCTGAGTGCAAAAATGGAGGCTCTAGACCCTTCCAGAGCTGAGATATCGAAATTCAAAATTTTGACCCGAAAAAAAAAACGACAGTGTTACCCCTTTCGTTTTTTTTCATTTTTGGACGAAAAATTAAGTTTCTCCAATCTTCTCAAAACTCTGGATTCTGATAGAGGGCCGCGAGACTTTGACCTGAGTGCAAAAATGGAGGCTCTAGACCCTTCCAGAGCTGAGATATCGAAATTCAAAATTTTGACCCGAAAAAAAAAACGACAGTGTTACCCCTTTCGTTTTTTTTCATTTTTGGGCGAAAAATTAAGTTTCTCCAATCTTCTCAAAACTCTGGATTCTGATAGAGGGCCGCGAGACTTTGACCTGAGTGCAAAAATGGAGGCTCTAGACCCTTCCAGAGCTGAGATATCGAAATTTAAAATTTTGACCCGAAAAAAAAACGACAGTGTTACCCCTTTTGTTTTTTTTCATTTTTGGGCGAAAAATTAAGTTTCTCCAATCTTCTCAAAACTCTGGATTCTGATAGAGGGCCGCGAGACTTTGACCTGAGTGCAAAAATGGAGGCTCTAGACCCTTCCAGAGCTGAGATATCGAAATTTAAAATTTTGACCCGAAAAAAAAACGACAGTGTTACCCCTTTTGTTTTTTTTCATTTTTGGGCGAAAAATTAAGTTTCTCCAATCTTCTCAAAACTCTGGATTCTGATAGAGGGCCGCGAGACTTTGACCTGAGTGCAAAAATGGAGGCTCTAGACCCTTCCAGAGCTGAGATATCGAAATTCAAAATTTTGACCCGAAAAAAAAAACGACAGTGTTACCCCTTTCGTTTTTTTTCATTTTTGGACGAAAAATTAAGTTTCTCCAATCTTCTCAAAACTCTGGATTCTGATAGAGGGCCGCGAGACTTTGACCTGAGTGCAAAAATGGAGGCTCTAGACCCTTCCAGAGCTGAGATATCGAAATTCAAAATTTTGACCCGAAAAAAAACGACAGTGTTACCCCTTTTGTTTTTTTTCGTTTTTGGACGAAAAATTAAGTTTCTCCAATCTTCTCAAAACTCTGGATTCTGATAGAGGGCCGCGAGACTTTGACCTGAGTGCAAAAATGGAGGCTCTAGACCCTTCCAGAGCTGAGATATCGAAATTCAAAATTTTGACCCGAAAAAAAAACGACAGTGTTACCCCTTTCGTTTTTTTTTCATTTTCGGGCGAAAAATTAAGTTTCTCCAATCTTCTCAAAACTCTGGATTCTGATAGAGGGCCGCGAGACTTTGACCTGAGTGCAAAAATGGAGGCTCTAGACCCTTCCAGAGCTGAGATATCGAAATTCAAAATTTTGACCCGAAAAAAAAACGACAGTGTTACCCCTTTCGTTTTTTTTCATTTTTGGGCGAAAAATTAAGTTTCTCCAATCTTCTCAAAACTCTGGATTCTGATAGAGGGCCGCGAGACTTTGACCTGAGTGCAAAAATGGAGGCTCTAGACCCTTCCAGAGCTGAGATATCGAAATTCAAAATTTTGACCCGAAAAAAAAAACGACAGTGTTACCCCTTTCGTTTTTTTTCATTTTTGGGCGAAAAATTAAGTTTCTCCAATCTTCTCAAAACTCTGGATTCTGATAGAGGGCCGCGAGACTTTGACCTGAGTGCAAAAATGGAGGCTCTAGACCCTTCCAGAGCTGAGATATCGAAATTCAAAATTTTGACCCGAAAAAAAAACGACAGTGTTACCCCTTTCGTTTTTTTTCATTTTTGGGCGAAAAATTAAGTTTCTCCAATCTTCTCAAAACTCTGGATTCTGATAGAGGGCCGCGAGACTTTGACCTGAGTGCAAAAATGGAGGCTCTAGACCCTTCCAGAGCTGAGATATCGAAATTCAAAATTTTGACCCGAAAAAAAAACGACAGTGTTACCCCTTTCATTTTTTTTCATTTTTGGGCGAAAAATTAAGTTTCTCCAATCTTCTCAAAACTCTGGATTCTGATAGAGGGCTGCGAGACTTTGACCTGAGTGCAAAAATGGAGGCTCTAGAGTAGACCCTTCCAGAGCTGAGATATCGAAATTCAAAATTATGACCCGAAAAAAAACGACAGTGTTACCCCTTTCGTTTTTTTTTTTTTCATTTTCGGGCGAAAAATTAAGTTTCTCCAATCTTCTCAAAACTCTGGATTCTGATAGAGGGCCGCGAGACTTTGACCTGAGTGCAAAAATTGAGGCTCTAGACCCTTCCAGAGCTGAGATATCGAAATGTAAAATTTTGACCCGAGAAAAAAACTACAGTGTTACCCCTTTCGTTTTTTTTCATTTTCGGGCGAAAAATTAAGTTTCTCCAATCTTCTCAAAACTCTGGATTCTGATAGAGGGCCGCGAAACTTTGACCTGAGTGCAAAAATTGAGGCTCTAGACCTTTCCAGAGCTGAGATATCGAAATTCAAAATTTTGACCCGAAAAAAAAACGACAGTGTTACCCCTTTCGTTTTTTTTGTCATTTTCGGGCAAAAAATTAAGTTTCTCCAATCTTCTCAAAAGTCTGGATTCTGATAGAGGGCCGCGAGACTTTGACCTGAGTGCAAAAAAGGAGGCTCTAGACCCTTCCAGAAATGAGATATCAAAATTCAAAATTTTGACCCGAAAAAAAAACGACAGTGTTACCCCTTTCGTTTTTTTTCATTTTCGGGCGAAAAATTAAGTTTCTCCAATCTTCTCAAAACTCTGGATTCTGATAGAAGGCCGTGAAACTTTGACCTGAGTGCAAAAATTGAGGCTCTAAACCGTTCCAGAGCTGAGATATCGAAATTCAAAATTTTGACCCGAAAAAAAAACGACAGTGTTACCCCTTTCGTTTTTTTTTTTCATTTTCGGGCAAAAAATTACGTTTCTCCAATCTTCTCAAAAGTCTGGATTCTGATAGAGGGCAACGAGACTTTGACCTGAGTGCAAAAATTGAGGCTCTAGACCCTTCCAGAGCTGAGATATCGAAATTCAAAATTTTGACCCTAGAAAAAAATGACAGTGTTACCCCTTTCGTTTTTTTTCATTTTCGGGCGAAAAATTAAGTTTCTCCAATCTTCTCAAAACTCTGGATTATGATAGAGGGCCGCGAGACTTTGACCTGAGTGCAAAAATTGAGGCTCTAGACCCTTCCAGAGCTGAGATATCGAAATTCAAAATTTTGACCCGAAAAAAAAACGACAGTGTTACCCCTTTCGTTTTTTTTTTTTCATTTTCGGGCAAAAAATTAAGTTTCTCCAATCTTCTCAAAAGTCTGGATTCTGATAGAGGGCCGCGAGACTTTGACCTGAGTGCAAAAATTGAGGCTCTAGACCCTTCCAGAGCTGAGATATCGAAATTCAAAATTTCGACCCGAAAAAAAAAACGACAGTGTTACCCCTTTCGTACAGTTAGGACAGGTATCTGACGTGAAACCCCTGTAAACACACACACAGCCATCTGATGCACATGTACAGTTAGGACAGGTATCTGACGTGAAACCCCTGTAAACACACACACAGGTATCTGATGCACATGTACAGTTAGGACAGGTATCTGACGTGAAACCCCTGTAAACACACACAGGTATCTGATGCACATGTACAGTTAGGACAGGTTTCTGACGTGAAACCCCTGTAAACACACACACAGGTATCTGATGCACATGTACAGTTAGGACAGGTATCTGACGTGAAACCCCTGTAAACACACACACAGGTATCTGATGCACATGTACAGTCAGGACAGGTATCTGACGTGAAACCCCTGTAAACACACACACAGGCATCTGATGCACATGTACAGTTAGGACAGGTATCTGATGTGAAACCCCTGTAAACACACACACAGGTATCTGATGCACATGTACAGTTAGGACAGGTATCTGACGTGAAACCCCTGTAAACACACACACACAGGCATCTGATGCACATGTACAGTTAGGACAGGTATCTGACGTGAAACCCCTGTAAACACACACACAGGCATCTGATGCACATGTACAGTTAGGACAGGTATCTGACGTGAAACCCCTGTAAACACACACACACAGGCATCTGATGCACATGTACAGTTAGGACAGGTATCTGACGTGAAACCCCTGTAAACACACACACACAGGCATCTGATGCACATGTACAGTTAGGACAGGTTCTGACGTGAAACCCCTGTAAACACACACACAGGTATCTGATGCACATGTACAGTTAGGACAGGTATCTGACGTGAAACCCCTGTAAACACACACACACAGGCATCTGATGCACATGTACAGTTAGGACAGGTTTCTGACGTGAAACCCCTGTAAACACACACACACAGGCATCTGATGCACATGTACAGTTAGGACAGGTATCTGACGTGAAACCCCTGTAAACACACACACAGGCATCTGATGCACATGTACAGTTAGGACAGGTATCTGACGTGAAACCCCTGTAAACACACACACACAGGCATCTGATGCACATGTACAGTTAGGACAGGTATCTGACGTGAAACCCCTGTAAACACACACACACAGGCATCTGATGCACATGTACAGTTAGGACAGGTTTCTGACGTGAAACCCCTGTAAACACACACACAGGTATCTGATGCACATGTACAGTTAGGACAGGTATCTGACGTGAAACCCCTGTAAACACACACACAGGTATCTGATGCACATGTACAGTTAGGACAGGTATCTGACGTGAAACCCCTGTAAACACACACACAGGTATCTGATGCACATGTACAGTTAGGACAGGTATCTGACGTGAAACCCTTGTAAACACACACACAGGTATCTGATGCACATGTACAGTTAGGACAGGTATCTGACGTGAAACCCTTGTAAACACACACACAGGTATCTGATGCACATGTACAGTTAGGACAGGTATCTGACGTGAAACCCCTGTAAACACACACACAGGTATCTGATGCACATGTACAGTTAGGACAGGTATCTGACGTGAAACCCCTGTAAACACACACACAGGCATCTGATGCACATGTACAGTTAGGACAGGTATCTGACGTGAAACCCCTGTAAACACACACACACAGGCATCTGATGCACATGTACAGTTAGGACAGGTATCTGACGTGAAACCCCTGTAAACACACACACAGGCATCTGATGCACATGTACAGTTAGGACAGGTATCTGACGTGAAACCCTTGTAAACACACACACAGGTATCTGATGCACATGTACAGTTAGGACAGGTATCTGACGTGAAACCCCTGTAAACACACACACAGGTATCTGATGCACATGTACAGTTAGGACAGGTATCTGACGTGAAACCCCTGTAAACACACACACAGGCATCTGATGCACATGTACAGTTAGGACAGGTATCTGACGTGAAACCCTTGTAAAAACACACACAGGCATCTGATGCACATGTACAGTTAGGACAGGTATCTGACGTGAAACCCCTGTAAACACACACACAGGTATCTGATGCACATGTACAGTTAGGACAGGTATCTGACGTGAAACCCCTGTAAACACACACACAGGTATCTGATGCACATGTACAGTTAGGACAGGTATCTGACGTGAAACCCCTGTAAACACACACACAGGTATCTGATGCACATGTACAGTTAGGACAGGTTTCTGACGTGAAACCCCTGTAAACACACACACAGGTTTCTGATGCACATGTACAGTTAGGACAGGTTTCTGACGTGAAACCCCTGTAAACACACACACAGGTATCTGATGCACATGTACAGTTAGGACAGGTATCTGACGTGAAACCCCTGTAAACACACACACAGGTATCTGATGCACATGTACAGTTAGGACAGGTATCTGACGTGAAACCCCTGTAAACACACACACAGGTATCTGATGCACATGTACAGTTAGGACAGGTATCTGACGTGAAACCCCTGTAAACACACACACACAGGTATCTGATGCACATGTACAGTTAGGACAGGTATCTGACGTGAAACCCCTGTAAACACACACACAGGTATCTGATGCACATGTACAGTTAGGACAGGTATCTGACGTGAAACCCCTGTAAACACACACACAGGTATCTGATGCACATGTACAGTTAGGACAGGTATCTGACGTGAAACCCCTGTAAACACACACACACAGGCATCTGATGCACATGTACAGTTAGGACAGGTTTCTGACGTGAAACCCCTGTAAACACACACACACAGGCATCTGATGCACATGTACAGTTAGGACAGGTATCTGACGTGAAACCCCTGTAAACACACACACAGGTATCTGATGCACATGTACAGTTAGGACAGGTATCTGACGTGAAACCCCTGTAAACACACACACAGGCATCTGATGCACATGTACAGTTAGGACAGGTATCTGACATGAAACCCCTGTAAACACACACACACAGGCATCTGATGCACATGTACAGTTAGGACAGGTATCTGACGTGAAACCCCTGTAAACACACACACAGGCATCTGATGCACATGTACAGTTAGGACAGGTATCTGACGTGAAACCCCTGTAAACACACACACAGGTATCTGATGCACATGTACAGTTAGGACAGGTTTCTGACATGAAACCCCTGTAAACACACACACACAGGCATCTGATGCACATGTACAGTTAGGACAGGTATCTGACGTGAAACCCCTGTAAACACACACACAGGTATCTGATGCACATGTACAGTTAGGACAGGTATCTGACATGAAACCCCTGTAAACACACACACACAGGCATCTGATGCACATGTACAGTTAGGACAGGTTTCTGACGTGAAACCCCTGTAAACACACACACAGGTATCTGATGCACATGTACAGTTAGGACAGGTATCTGACGTGAAACCCCTGTAAACACACACAGGCATCTGATGCACATGTACAGTTAGGACAGGTATCTGACGTGAAACCCCTGTAAACACACACACAGGCATCTGATGCACATGTACAGTTAGGACAGGTATCTGACGTGAAACCCCTGTAAACACACACACAGGCATCTGATGCACATGTACAGTTAGGACAGGTATCTGACGTGAAACCCCTGTAAACACACACACAGGTATCTGATGCACATGTACAGTTAGGACAGGTTTCTGACATGAAACCCCTGTAAACACACACACACAGGCATCTGATGCACATGTACAGTTAGGACAGGTATCTGACGTGAAACCCCTGTAAACACACACACAGGCATCTGATGCACATGTACAGTTAGGACAGGTATCTGACGTGAAACCCCTGTAAACACACACACAGGTATCTGATGCACATGTACAGTTAGGACAGGTATCTGACGTGAAACCCCTGTAAACACACACACACAGGCATCTGATGCACATGTACAGTTAGGACAGGTTTCTGACGTGAAACCCCTGTAAACACACACACAGGCATCTGATGCACATGTACAGTTAGGACAGGTATCTGACGTGAAACCCCTGTAAACACACACACAGGTATCTGATGCACATGTACAGTTAGGACAGGTATCTGACGTGAAACCCCTGTAAACACACACAGGCATCTGATGCACATGTACAGTTAGGACAGGTATCTGACGTGAAACCCTTGTAAACACACACACAGGTATCTGATGCACATGTACAGTTAGGACAGGTATCTGACGTGAAACCCCTGTAAACACACACACAGGCATCTGATGCACATGTACAGTTAGGACAGGTATCTGACGTGACAACCCTGTAAACACACACACAGGTATCTGGGGGGGGGGGGGGGGATCAACTGCTTATTATGTTCAGTAAAAGAAACAATCCGCTTTGAACACCTGTCACCACTAGATGGCAGCAACGTTCCTTTGTGAAATCTGATAGTTCTGGCAACACAACCAGCTATAGCAGGTATATAGAGGAACAGGTGCAGTGGAGGGCGTGGTACACACACAGCTCTTACATCGACTCATCGTGCTCAGCCTGTCATCTGAGAAGGTTCATGAGCCGGTCAGTCAGGTTTATGAGTAATCACCCACAAGCATGCAAACAATGAATGCTGTCAAACAGGAAAAAACCCTTGAAGACCAAAACGCGACAGAGACAGTGAGGAGGAAATATTACATTACGAAACAGACCAACACACTGTGATTCTGATTCACGCTACATGCGTGTTCCACCACAAATTGTGTAACATCTTATTTGCATTAATTTCAGTCATTTATCGTGTAGGCCTACAATTTTAATCCATGAGATGCAGCAGCAAATAAATCTGCATTTCAAGCACTGAGTGACACATGAAAGAAGCATCAATCAAGCACTGAATGACATCTAATCTGTTCATCTGGCTGCACTGCAAATCTAAAACATCCTCCGTTAAGATGCTAAAAATCTCCTGTGTGCGTCAATACAACCATGAAGGGGATTAGTTACAAATAATCTCATGCTTGACAACGATAATAATTAGGCTATATGCAACCAAACCAAATCCTTGTCTATTTCTGATTACATATAAGCCTAGCCAGCAGCCATATCACCCTGTAGCCTAAGACTGGGTGCCGATTGAGCCTGGTTAGTACCTGGATGGGAGACCTGGGAAAACCAGGTTGCTGCTGGAAGAGGTGTTAGTGAGTCCAGCAGGGGGTGCTCACCCTGTGGCCTGTAAGGAATGGGGACACTACTGTCAAAGAGCACCGTCCTTCAGATATTTCAGTTAAATCTATATCGTGTAAGGCTGAATGGAAGAGACATAATGACATGTAATCTTAAACATGTACTGCCTCCAGTCCAAAACCCTTTTGCAAGAACATTTCTATTCAAATTATGAAGGTGAACTCCTACAGAATGACACTCCTTTAGGAAAGAAAGTGTTCCTCAAAGGAATTAAAGCCTTGTTATACACACCAGCCACATGTCCTTGATTCCCGTGAACAGACTGAAATAAGCCAGAGATTCTTCTGTGGTACACAAAGCACTGATAAGACAAAAACAGCTGCTTTACCTCCTGCTGCTTTAACAAGATTCAACAACTCAGCCGTATAAATACCATGTTCACAGTGCAATGTAATATTTATGACACAAACTGAAATACCACATTTGAACTGTTTAAAACTCATCCTATGGATTCCGTTATCAAAGAGAGCGTGACCTTCTCTTCAGTCTGCGTTAATATTAATGCATGTTGAGCTTATCAGAGTTAAACTCATCTATTTGTAACATACCAAAACCAGTGCATGATGTGTCAAGATAAGGGAATTTTTTCTTCTTTTCAAAACTCAATTTCTTATGCATTTCATGGATCAGTCTGGGATGTGATTATTTGAAAAAGCTCCATGCATCAAACATGACTAAATCAATGTGAAAAAGTTTTTTAAAAACAGCATATTCACAGCAGGGGCGTCACTAGGCCCTTTTCGGGTTCTGCAAGAGGTTTGCATTGTTTATTATTTATTCACAAGTTTTCCTCCAGAAAAAAAATGAACACCAATGAAGACATTATTTTGGATGTGGCATTAGATTCCCATTATGCACAGAAATAGTTCACACTGTAAATGATTGGTTGGTTTAACGTAAAGTAGCCTGACCTTTCTGTAAAGCTGCTGTGAAATGATATGTATTGTGAAAAAGCGCTATATGTGAAATGTGAATAAATTAATTATTTATTTTTTCCAATAGAAAACAAAAAGGGAATGGTTTAATATAGAGGGTAGGTTATCTAGAAAATTACAGTAATGTAAGGTCTGTCTATTCTAAATGAATTAATTTGATCGGGTTAAATTAATTTGAAATAAAAATTCAGGGGCTGACTTGATAGGTAGTTTAGAATGATAAAGTCCCTAGTGAACTAACCTTTATACAAAGTTGAAATAATCTGCTATTTTAATAGATTTATTGGCCTTGATGTAGTTAATGAGGGTCCTCTGACATATTTGCCTGTTCAGTTTTTCAGGTTTTTTGTTTGATATTACGATAAAAGGATTGTGCCAAACAACTTCAAGGAGTAGTTCACTTTTAAAAAAACTTTTGCTGATAATTTACTCACCCCCATGTCATCCAAGATGTCCATGTCTTTATTTCTTCAGTCGAAAAGAAATTAAGGTTTTTGATGAAAACATTCCAGGATTTTTCTCCATATAATGCACTTCAATGGGAACCAAATGGTTCAAGGTCCAAAAGGCAGTTTCACTGCAAACTGTTCAAAGGGCTTTAAACGATTCCAGACGATGAATAAGGGTCTTATCAAGCGAAACGATCGCTCATTTAATAAGTAAATAACAAAGTTTAAGTTTAATATGCTAGTTAAGTTTCAGTTAAGTTTGGTTCCCACTGAAGTCCATTATATGGAGAAAAATCCTGCAATGTTCTCATCAAAAACCTTAATTTCTTTTCGACTGAAGAAAGAAAGACACGGACATCTCGGATGACATGGGGGTGAGTAAATTATCAGCAAAAGCTTTTTCTTTTAAAAGTGAACTACTCCTTTTAATACATTTTCCCCTTATGAATTGAATCCTTAATAAATCCTGACAAAAAATAAGCATCACATCAATTCAGATATTTTCAGCACACTTTCTTTGTGGTGGTATTTGATAGCATCATGTTCTGAAGACTCTCAAACCATCCAAGCTAAACCACATCAACCGACCCGTTCTACCAATTATCAGCCCGTCTCTTCCAGAAGTGTCTGCCGCCTGACCCCTGGATTGCCTCTCAGAGCCATTATGCCACCACAAGCCTGATCAGACCGCAGTTATCTCCCATCACACAGACTCTGAGCCCTGGAGGCCCACTTACATGGGGCATGATGCGTGGGCCCTCGGGGAAGACTCAATCTCTGTTAGAGACAGAGACACAGAGAGACTCTCTAATTGCCTAACTGCATTTAGCCTCCGGTGTGAAATATCTCCTGAGGGGAAATGGAGAAGGATAGAGACATAAAGAGGGATGGAGAAACGAAAAAGCAAGAGGTGAGAAATGACTCTACACGGCTAATTCAGTGGTCCTGACCTCTGCTCTCCTCTGGGAGATCTCATACCACGCATACATCCCAGATACACAGCAGACATGGCAGCGGTAATGGAGATGACCCCAATATGGCCACAGGAGAGGAAAAAGAACACGTTGCTTCGACCCTCTAACACCCACAACGAAACATTACCTGCTTGTTGAAGCCTCTGCTAAACGTCTGTATGTGCTGATTGCTTGTAATGGAATCCAGCGGTGCTTAGACACAGAGAAAAATTCATTGCAACCAAAGCTCTGGGTTAAAAAAACAAACACATTTTGTGAGTAAATATTGGCACCTGGTGAGTGAATAAAAATTCTAACCTGGAACTGCAAAACTATTCATGGTTTAAGTCAATTTAGTTTTCGAAAAATATTTGTTGACAACCTTTTTCCCCATGAGTAGGCCCCTACGACAAAATGAAGACATCATTAAACACTGTGGCTATGGGGCTGTTAACACGACACCGTTTTCAACTGAAACATAAAACCTTGAAAACGCAAACTTTTGAAAACAGGTTTTGAAGTGCAAGTTTTTGAAAACGGGAATACGCGAAGACGATGATGTCATGCACGTGTTCGGTCTATAGTGTTTCATCGCATCCAATGACCTGGCAGCAGTATGCAGCGTTTTTAGTCGTTTTCGCGGTTGTGTGTGAATGGGGATCGTTTTGACAATGGGATCGTCTTCACGTGGAAAATTCAAATGAAAAATATGGAAATGAAAAACATCACACAACAAAAGTGTCTAATGTTTCTATTTTAATTCTAATGTTTACTTTATAAAAATCTGTACAGATTTCCCAGCAAAAAGAAAAGGCCAACCATTCTCTTTTTTTTTTTTTTACTCGACTATCTCCTTAAGAATGTCCGAGTTCAAGAATGTAGGTCTAGATTGCACAAAAAATGGCCCAGAATGTTTTCTAGAAATGCCAATCATTAATTATTAGTTATTAATTCAGGAAAACTGCATTGATTGACTGTACAGTACTTGCGAGTGCTCTGCGAGTTTAATACATTTGATTAAAACCATATGAACAGGTTGCCCAACACCACATTCCTCTGTGTGAAGATGTAGAGAAGCCCAGTATCTGTGTTATCTGCTTCCCAAACCTGATGCATTCCAGACCGTGTTATGTGGCCTCGTAGTGGGTCATTTACAGCAGGCCAATTTATTTAAATCTAACGCAGGCCTAGACTATCCCTTCCTATAACATTTTTTCTTCAGGATCAGATGTGAATTTTCGATCCTTTATTCAGAGTACTGTCAGTTAAGTCAAAGACTAGAAAGGTATTCCAAAAAGACCATAACGTTTTTACCACTTTATGAAATGGGTGAAGCAGCACTTGAGCAAGACCACCGCCGCTTTAGAGGCTTCTGTTGTTAAGGCTCAGAGAATTACGCTTGCAAGATAAATCCTCCCCTCTCCCATGCTTCTACTCTCAGTGTACAACCAGATAACGTTACCGTGGAAACATGCAGCACCCAACCAATCAGCAATCAACACCCTCCCTCCAACCTGCTCTCCATGTGATATGCAAACAATTAATACATTCTGCAGCAGGAAAAATAAGAGTATGTGTATATATGCGAGGTGGGACGTTTAACATGTCCTCATCTCACTGAAAGCAGGTTTCAGCTCAAGGACAAGAGGAACAGGGCTATATAAGAATGATGCATTGTGTGGGATTAATGCCATGTGTAGATTCTATACACAAAAGCAGAGGTGGACATTGAAAATACTCAACCGCACACATCACTGACTCTGGGAATTAAAATCAGCTCGGGGGAAGAGATTACATTAACACAATTACATTACGGTACTCTTTAAAGGACTTTTGATGGTTTGAGCATGCCATCTCTGAAATAACCACATATTTACAGTGCAAAATATTCTATCCAGAACTGCCTTAATAAAAAATATACTGAGATTCAGCAATTAATGAATTGCTCTGCAGTTGAATCAATGTTTTCTGTGGTCTATGATTGGTTACACATGCATTGATCGATAAATATAACTGCAAGCCATTATGATCATTCAGTTATAGCCATAGACATTGGCGTTGTAACTAATCATGCCACCATTCAAAGCCTGAGAAATTAAAAAGATATTAAAGGTAGCTTGAAGGCCTTCATTATAAAAGGGCGAAAAACAAACAATTAAAACATTCAAATTAAAAGATTATTAAAGGTAAGTTAGGTTGAAGACATTCACTGTGTGAAGGTAAAATCCCAAAAATAAAACATTAAAACAATAGTTAACTTGCGTTCACCCTGCCATAGCCTAATGTTAAAGCTATACTGTGACTGTGTAACTCTTTTAGTTTATTCTTAGCTAAAAACACGAAGGACCTATTCGGCCTTCGAAGGACGCATCATGTAGCCTTTGTGGGATTTCCCAATTGCGCAACCAGGTGTATTACTAGGCTACTGCCAATCAACGGTGCGAGAGTAGCCTACACTTGGCCGCCATTTTAAAAAAAAATAAAATAATGCTGTAGTCACCCGCGCAATGATTTATGGGGTAGGATCGGGCAGGATAGGCCGCGAAGTGTCCATTTTGTATCCTTCCTTTCACGGGGAATTGTAAAAAAATATGGACGTAGTATCCGTGACGTCACCCATAGGTTTCTGAAGAGCGTTTTTGAAGCCTAAAGTGGGCGGGGCCGGCCGTCGCCATCTTGGCAGTGCGTCACCTCTTGTCACTACCTTTGACAGTCTATGGTCACTACCGGATAAATTAAAATGGGCAAATATATATTTAAATATATATAAAATGTGGACTGAGTGTGGACTGAGCTCCAAAATGACAATTCTCAAGTTGTCCAAACAACTTAAGTTTTTAAAATCTTCTGAAGCATATAATAGATTTGCATTACAAAAAGGATTAAATTTAAAGGTTATTTGATCAAAATCTAATTTGTGCATGTTTAAGAAACATGTCATATCATACAGTGCATCATTGGTTCTTGTTTTAACATCAAATATAATGTGACATACTTAAATTTAACAGAACACTACAAAGATGAGGAATTTTGGTAGGCCAAAACCCAGAAATGAGTTAGCATTAACACTTCTGTTTACATCGTCTGGACTCCAGAAGTCAATGTTTTTTTTTTTTTTGTTTGTTTGTTTGTTTTTTAAAGGGTTTTAGGGTTGTCTGTTGTCTCAACCCACATTTGGGTCAAATATGGACAAACCCAAATGTTGGGTTAAAAATAACATTTAAAATGTTAACCCAACTTCAACTTTTACTTTCAGCGGTACATTTTTTAATTACATTTTTAACACAACATTTGGGTTGGTCCATATTCGACCCAAATTTGGGTTCAGACAACCCAGGATTTTGTGTAAGGTCTGTGGTGAAAAAGTCAAAATATAGGTATTTTCAAATTTTCTTCTACAAAATTAAAAATAAAATCACAAAGTGGGGTTTTACTGATGTATTTTAAGATTTGACTTGTCTTGAAATGGAAGGTTGCTGACAAGTGTCTAAATGGGACTACAGAGATTAAGATTAAACATGACACAGAACAGGTAAACTCCTCTATATGCATTACTCCACTTTTACTGCCTCACTGTGTTTAGCACACTCTTGAAAACTCAAACGTTCAGGGGAAATGTATTAACGAAGACTGAAAGAGTTGTCAGATGCTTAGTGATAGTTATGTTGAAGTCATAAAACTGTGGTGTAGTTCATCTAGATCCTGTTTAGCTTTTTACTTCTATAAATTATATTTAGGCTTCAAAATTCATAAAAGCTGAGCATTATGATCATGAAAATAAGGTGTAAGGATCATAAACTTTTGTTGGTCACAGAGCTTATTTTCTGAAGTAATCCAAAAGCCAGTTGAAAAATCCTAATAGGGTTTTTGTCGAGGTGATTAAGGTGATATTAACTTCTGGGTTGGCCAACAAAAATTTCCAATTGCAGCACTATCAGATTTCAGATTTGCAAAACGAAAAGCACTTTTTTTTAACCAATATATACTAAAGGGTATTATTCACTTGTTGAAAACATTCCAGGATTTTCTCCATATAATGGACTTCAATGGGAACCAAAAGGTTCAAGGTCCATATGAGAGTTTCAGTGCAGCTTCAAAGGGCTTTAAAAGACACCAGTCGATGAATAAGGGTCTTATCTAGGACCCTTCGAGTCATGACTCGGAAAAAGATTTGTTTATTTTAAACGAGTTTGAACAGGAGAGTCACGAACGCTCATCACAGAACAGAGCAAGGCGAGCATTTGTGCTTATAAAACTTAAACTTTTTTTTTTAAATGGCCGATCGTTGATAAGACCCTTATTCGTCGTCTGGTGTCGTTTAAAGCCCTTTGAAGATGCATTGAAACTTTCATTCGGACCTTGAACCGTTTGATTCCCATTGAAGTCCATTATATGGAGAAAATCCTGGAATGTTTTCATCAAAAACCTTAATTTTTCTACAGAAGAAAGAAACACATGGACGTCGTGGATGACATGGGGGTGTGTAAATTATCAGCAAAAGTTTTTTTTTTTTTAAAGTGAACTACTCCTTTAAATCTTTACATTTAAATCAAAAATTATTTAACCCTAGCCTAATCGAAGCAATTCATCACCCATTGTTACACTTTGATTCACCTCTCTTAAACTGGTACAATGGCTGAGCTTGCGGTACAAATTAGTTATTTGCAATGACTTGGCTGACTGATTCCGGGAGCGTGTTTTATGAAGCACCCTCAAGGGCATCACTGCACATGCATTGAGCTGCAGGAGCGTTTCACTTGCACAGAAACAGCCATCGCTTCAAGTTCTGTTGCTCTCGGTCAGCGAAGCCTCCGGTGCTTTTGCGAGTCATTGATTAATTGTGGTCATTAGGCGGCGAGAGAATGGCCTCACCTGGAGTTAGAGGTGGAAATCAACAGGAGATTAAAATTAATCACTCTGAAAAGCGACAGCATTGCCGGTAGCCTGCAGAGAGCAGGATGCAGAGGAGGGAATGAGTGAATATCTCAGAAAACGTGTGTAGAATAATAGCTTTCATTTTTATTTAAAAAAAAAAAAAACATCACAAAAAGCACAAAAAAAAATCAAATGAGGTTTTTACATGATGTGCAACCCAAACAAAGAGGAAGAGAATAAAAAGTTTTGTAATATTAGTACACAGTATTTTAAAAGAAAAACAAAATCTACAGTTAATATCATTGGTTGTCTCTTATTAGTAAGGAGAGTTTCCTATCTCTTCAAATGGCACTGTACAGAGAACCGGCCTAACCTCTACTTTTATGAAATATCAAACGGGCCCCATCCAAACAGATCCTTCGGTACCAAGAATCTGATTTGCAGAGCTAGCAGGTAAAGGTTTACTGATGAAGGATCAGATTTCTGTGTTTACACTGGCATTAGTCTCTACGTTTACACAAGCTAAACTGATCCTGTAACAGCAACCCAATTCTTAGAGGCTTAATAAATAAAAGCCCAGGGAAATCACGAGTGTGTGTGTTTTCAGATAATGACAAAATGTGTATAATAAATGTTAATAATACCTTATCCAGATGGTGGATGATTAGCCTGATCACCCTCATGTCCTTCATCACACTTGCAGCCTATACCCAAGCGGTAACATAGTACAGACTTAAAGACAAACGCAATCAATCGCACCCAACATTTACAGTAAATATATTTACACATTCAACCCTGGCTAAAAGACAAGCAGATTGTGAAAAGGCTGCTTCTGTATACAACAGACAGACACAGACAAGTGTATAGTTGTCAGCATACACAATACTCTCCCATGAGACCAAAACCAGCATTTCAGAGAAAAAGTTCAGTATACATATATCAATATATCGAGTAATATTTGTTGCACAGAGACTGGCAACAAATCATATAGCGTTAGATTGTGCATTGCCACTCACCACAAATCAATTTGTACTTCAACTGAAGATAGTTTTGTAATTGTTCATGTATTATTTACCTTCTACTGCTGATGTGGACCTACTCATTGTGTGATACACTAGTTCATTAAACCCAAAGTTAAAAAAGGCACAGAGTGAACATTAGGATGACCCTGCGGGATAAAATATAAAGTAATCCACACCGTGAGGACTGTAATGTTTCTTCATGACAGGTAAAGATTATGGTAGATGCGATGTTAAGAAATCATATTCATACTAAATCCTAATCAATGCACTATTAATATAAAAAAAGAATCTATTATAAATCTATGGATGATCATCTGTTTAAATGGACATTATTCAATTGATTTAAACTGAATATGTGATGTAAAACAAACCCTTCAATAAGATGTCCTTCATCTGATAAAACTGCACAACACGTCAAAATGACAATTAGCTTTAAAGCGGGGTGTGTTGACGGCCAAGCCAAATGCAGGTTTAGGATTAATATAGCTTGTTAAAGTTTGAGCATTATGCAGCTCTTTAATCAAAGACATCTGTGATCAGCTTTTCTGGCCTAGCTGGAGCAGAGAAGTGGTGGTGGCTGCTTACCCAAGTCTGATTGCTCAATGAACCGTATTTTACCACCCAGCATAAGCATCTTTTCAAATAAACCCTTTAATCTTACTTTGACGACTAACACTACGCTGCAATGTAGGGGGAGGTGGAGGTTTGTGGGTCACAAGCCAATCAGAGGTTTGTATACTAATCCCTCTGACATGTACCGATTGGGGTTTAAAACTGCCAAATGGTTCATTAAAAAAGCCAAGGAGGTTAGGAGTCACAGTATTAGCTCATTTTCAGATAAATCTATTTCATATTGTTATATACAAATCGCATGTAAATAATCTTCAATCCAAACAAACGCTTTAATCTTTTTTTTAAAACAATCTCATCCAGAAAAAAAAGCCAACCCACATACTTCCCATAGAGTAAATCTTTGCCAGTCTTTTTGGAGCATAAAGATGAAATAATTGTCATAGATAAATGGTTTAAGTTGCCTTAAAATTTTTCAAACTGATAAAAAAAAATGGAGTTGTACCACATACATTTAATTTAGTTTGATTTTGGGTTCATTTTATCTCTGGAGAACACTTAATAGGCACACAATTCAAGTGCCTTACATCAGACAGGGCCTTCTAATTAAAAAGAAAAAAAAAAACATCATGCACTGCATTATTTACAAAACAGGAGCAGGCATACCAATCACCTTTCCGCATCCCGTTGAATAAAGTTTTTTGTGAATGTTTGTTAAAGTTCTGGAAGTCAAATTTGATTTAATCGGATTTCAGCTCACTTTGATCTCTCTGCAGAGACCTTCATTTGCTCCTTCACAAATTCCGGTAGAACAATGGATAGAATAGTGACAGTCAAAATGTGCAGAGACTGATCCCAGATCAACTTTACACAATAGACCCATCCCTGTTCTGGGCAGGGATCATGACGGGAATGGCCCCCATGCGGCTGAGGTTGGGACCGGCCATTCTGCTGGGTGGGGGAATAGGGGCATGGCTAGGGGGCCTCTCGTACTCTTCAGAGGGTATTTTGTCGTACGAAGGCTTGGTGTACTCATGCAGGTTGGAAGGAGACATGGAGCCCAGAGAGGAGCGCTGGCTGCCCACACTGGTGAAACTGCGCGCGGTAGAAACACGACTCTTTGGAGGGGGGACATCCTCTCTGTGGGAAGGAAAGAAAAAAAAAGTGTTCAATCAAACCTGTCAGGGAGATTTCTTAAAAACAAGATTGAAAGAACTGATCTTACCTCAATAAAAATATATAATAATAATAAACACCAAAGGTCAAATTTATCTGACATCAAATCAGGATTCCCTCTATGATATAATTGCCTGTTTTCATTTTTTTGTTTCTTTCCTCATGTCGGTTAGATCACATGACTTTGTTGGTTGAGTCTGATTTCACAGACAGAAGTGTTTTTAAACATTAAGATTATGCACAAAGTTTGGGGTCAGTAATACCTTATGCTCACCAAGGATGCATTTATTTGATGAAACATACAGTTATAAACAGTAATATTGCAAAATATTGTAACAATGTAAAATGTATTCCTTTAATTTGAAGTCTTTGTTGAATAAAAGATATAAAAAAATGTAATAAATAAATAAATCATTAATGCAAAATAAATGAATACAACTAAAACTAAAATCTAAATAAATGATATCCCGGAGAAAAGGTTGGAAGGAACATTGTGGACCAGTCAAGTCAAACGAAACATCTCATCCTGCGGTAGAATCAAACTTTAACGGAGGCAGGCATGGGGCACAATGAGGCTCGAATAGCAGCTGAGTCAAGAATAGTTTGGCTTGTTTTGCTGCTTTGGCCTCAGATTGGCTAAATAAAACTATGGACGAATTTCCAGTGTAGCCCATCAGGCCCTGCTCTTCCACCTCCAAATTAACAAGTAATCAGCAGCAATAATCCATTACAGCAGAGAACACAGCAAAAGAGAGAAACAGCGGGGTCTCCGCTAAGAGAAACTGGCTTATTTGGATAATCCTCTTTTGTCATGGCCTGAGTGACGCAGCGCAAGTCTCCCAGACAGAGAGTCCAGCTCTGGGGTCCAAGGGGGGCCTAATAAAGGGCCTGACCCACAGCCTGCCCCTTCACAGTGAGGAATGCCATTTCAATAGGCCGGGGGAGCGAGAGAGGGACAGAGGGGAGAGGCATTGACAGAACAGGAATCGACTGAACAAACAAACGCACAGAACTGATTACACCAGCCTTTCGTTTGAAGAGAAAAGGGGTGAGAGGGGAAGGGTGATCGCACCGCTAGCCAGTTTCACTGGCCATCAGCTTTGTTTGGTCATCAGTAAATGCGGGGGAGGCCTGCGATTGAATAAAGGCTGCGTGAATCAAACAGACATAGGGACAGTGACACGTACCAAATGGCAACTGGGCCAAGAGCTACCTTTCTATACCATTTTTGTTCCTTTCATTATTAGATTGAAGGCTCCAGACAAGTCAGTTTGAAAAAACAGTTTTTTTTTCTTTTTCTGGGGTCTTGTGGGAAAAGGTTGATTTCCATTACACGAGAGTAGATGTTAAAACTTCATGCTGATTTATACTTGGCTTTCGCCAAGGTAAGCTAAGACGTTGCTTTACAGTAAACTATGCTTCTCCATCCATTTACGCTGCTTTCCATATGGTGGTGTGACTCCCCTTCTGTCCGGCGTTAACGGCTGCAGTGTACTTGCTGCGTCAGCACACACGAGGGCTGCAACTACAGTGTGGTCTCCCTAGTGGACCACCATGACAACCGTCTGGATTGAGCCGAGTAGGGGACATCTCTAGGGTCTTCAAGTGGGCACCTTGCATCCTCAGTGTTTCATCGACTAGCCCACGACACCTCAAGGGGCTGAACAGTGACCCTGGCGTCCCAGAGTCACCCCCCTCTATCCCCCACTCAACTTAGCCCAGCTTACTGACCCGTACAGAGACCTAACCACAATCTCACGCAACCCAACCATACGCGCCAACCCATTTATTAACTGTTTAGGACATTTTTGCCAAGAGTGTGTGTAGTACCTGATCTCATAGGCGATCTCCTTCTCGTACTTCTTCTTTTGGCGGGCACGGCAGCAGCAAAAGACGATGAGGGCGAGAAGAATGAGAAGCAGCAGAACACAGATTACTGCAGCTGCGATGACACCGGCTGTGTTAGGGGCTGCAAAGGGAAAGATAGATTGTTATTGAGATGCACAGGTTTAGAGTATAAATGATAAGCCCATTCACAATACTATAGATCAGATATATTGACATTTTTATTAAAGAGAAATAGGCCCTTAAGATGAGCCATTTCGTTTTCGATGGGGTCCTTGATTCTAGATACAAAAATTGACCTTACAGCAGCAGATAAATAAGGGAAAGACAAGATGAAGAAGCACCTTAGATGGAGTTTGAAACTCAGCTATTTTGCTATTTACTCAGCTACTTGAATGTTTAAATCAGATTTTTGAAGACTTACGTTGTATGACATTGACCTCCACCATACACTCCTCCGTTCCAACACGATTTTTTGCAAGGCATCGGTACGTTCCTGAAGCTGCCTCAGTGGCATTCCTCAGACTCATGGTGCCCCCGACTGGATCTGTGCACAGCAGGAGACAGATTCTTCATTTTAACTGCGGCACCTGATGGCACCAGTTATGACGGTTTATCAGATCTCTATAAAAAACTTCTATCAGGGTACACAAGTAAAAGGAACTTACCGAGGACTGCCAGTGGTGGCATTAGTTTATTGCCTGTGGTTCTCTCCCAGAAGTACTGCAACGGCTGTGTGCCCTCCACAGAGCTACACCTCAACATCATGTCTTTCCCCACCTGAGTTTGACCCTCTGCATAACATCTGGGTTTAGAAGGACGCACTGAGGGAAAGGAAAAAAGAAGGAGAGAAAGTTAGAAACACTAAAACAAAACTACTAATAACGGGGGTCTCATTTCTAAAGGTTACATTGCAAATTTTCCACATGACAGTGTACAGACTTGACAGGCAGCAATTTAAATAACTTAAAACACATGATGAATAATAAAATAATATTGTGAATAATAATAATAATAGTTAATAATATCAAGTTAACAAATAATATCACCAACTTATTAATTATATATTAACAATAATAATAAATGTAACAACAATACTATAGAATTTATTTCTTTTTGCAAATTATTTGAAAAACCTTTTAGTTAATGCATGAAACAATCAAAGACAAAGCATTATTTAATGATAACAATGATATCCTGCTAAATAAGATTTCTAAACATACAGAACTTGTACAAAGAGTGAATTACGAGTCTTATGCACAGAATTACACAGTATGTATGACCTTTATACATGAGACTGCATGTGTAGACAATTATATCTCAAAAAGGAAAATATTACCATTCCAATCTGACCAGCTAAAGGCAGAAATATCACCTTCTGCTTCATATATAGTGCAAATGTCATCACAAATGTAAAGGACAAGTCCCTGAGGCCCTTCTCTCACTCCACCCATATGCATTCTCTCACTGCATCATAACTAATCAAAGCATAGGAACTGGAAGCCATGATCAGGGTAATGGATACAGATGCTGCTATTACAGGTGCTGCCAATCAACTTAATTAAAATCAGAGCGCAGTGGGTGTCAACATTCTTTGAGATAAAAGCGCAAACAAAACCAGAAGGAGAGAGTGGGAAAGGGGCTGGCAGACAGACAGCCAGCCAGCATGTGTGTTAAGAGATATGCATTAAAAACAGCAGGTTTAAGGGAAAAAGTGGGTGAAATCTATGTAATTAAGGGAGGGAGTGATAGGAAGAGATGTGGAAAGATAGTGAAAGATTGGATGGGGGAAGGGGTGGAGAACATAGGGAGATCTGTGTAGAAACTAAAGCCTGCACAAACAGACCCCCTCCTCGCTTGGCAGGAGATGACTTAAGAATTCAAAGGCAAACAAAACTCCAAATTAAAACCAGGAGACCGAAACAGAGACCCATGTAAGGAGGGCAAAGAGACAACGAAAGAGAGAGTTAGAGGGAAAGACAGACAGAAGAATGTCAATAGTTGCTCTTTGTGAATCCTCCCAACCTTGGGCAGGGCGCTGGCATTTGAGCATTGACATCATCGTTTGATAATAGAAGCTGTAAAAACAGATCTCTGGGGCTGCTGGGACAGAGGCTTAGAGACCTGAGGATTAACAGCAGGCAGGAACAGCAATTTAATAGGATGAGGGGTCAGAGCACAGCAGCTTCCCCTGATGGAGAATTTAAATGTGTGGTGATGGACAGACCAGAAATCAAGGTGTAGATTGATAATCCAATGCAGTTGCTTAAACCAACAGACACACAGCTATACTAATGACCTGGATCTGCTTCTGTGAGAAAGACAATTATTATTAGACATTACTTTCAATAAGGTGAAATTGTTTTATAGCTTGTGAGATCAAGGCAAGCGTGTCAGTATTCTAAGTTGATCACACTCGACTGGGCAAAAAGGCGAGAAGAAAAACAAGAACGAAAAAGTCAAACTGCCTGATAACACTCCAGACGCATAAAAGCATGAAAAGAAAAAGGTCAAGCATTTCTATTTTTTTGCTGTCTGGGAAGGGACAGATTTTTCATTTTCCACCTTGAACACTAGAAAGTTCCTTTTGGAAGTTCTCAACTTGAAGCGTTGATGGCATCAACAAAATGATTATTAATCTTGGAATGAGCCGCACTGTTGTTTCAATATGTGAAATGAGTTGTTTAACTTTAAATCATTCCAATGAGCAAATCCAACACACACTACACCCATAAATAACTTTCTATTGTGATGAGCAACCACTTAATGATGGTTTTGAAAAAATTTGAAATGTTGGCACTAACTGAAATAAAAGACTAAAAGTACTAAAACTGATTTTTTTTAATATGTAAAGTGATAAACTAAATATAAAATTAAATGAAAATAACAATAATGACAAAGCACAGAAAATTACTAAAATTAATAAAGTAAAGACCATTCAAAATAAATACATTAGTATTTAAATAACACAGGGCAGATGTCTTCAAACAGAGCAGAGCAATGCCTCTCTGAGGTGGCATACAGCCCCTTCAAGTGAATGCCCTTGGACTGCTATCTCTGACGAAGACGCATTTAGTAAGGAACACACGCACGCAGCCAGACAGCATCTGCTCTGAATGCAGGTACAGAGTCCCCGCGGTCATCAGCGATAGGATGAGGGTGGACAATGAAGGGAACAGGCGAAGAAAGAACAGCTGCATTCATCAACTGCTGAGAGCACGACCAATCTGTGTCCTTCCATCTGTCTAATAATGATCCACCTCCAATCGCCAGGTCGGCTCTTGCCAAACAGTCCTTGACACTCAAGTCAAACAACTGCTACGCTTTCGCTAATTTTTTAATCTGTTTTGAGAGATGTCTCTTGTTCTCATCAATGCTATATTTATTTGATCAAAAATACAGTAAAAACAGTAATACATTTTAAAACATTTTATTTATTTTATGTGATGGCAAAGCTGCCATGTATCACACAATACTTCATAAATAATTCTGATTTGGTCCTTAAATGGATACTCCACCCAAAAATGAAACTTCTGTCATCATTTACTCACCCTCATGTTGTTGCAAACCTGTATTTGTTTCTTTCTTCGGCTGAACACAAAGGAAGATATTTTTAAGAACGATTGGAACCAAACAGTTGTTTGGCACCATTGACTTCCATAGTTTTATTTTTTTCTACTATAGAAGTCAATGGTGCCAAAGTTCCAATCATTCTTTAAAATATCTTCCTTTGTGTTCAGCCGAAGAAAGAAACAAATACAGGTTTGCTACAACTTGAGGGTGAGTAAATTATGACAGAATTTTTATTTTTGGGTGGAGTATCCCTTTAAGAAACATTTCTTATTATCAGCGTTGTATTGCTTAATATTTCTGAGAAATCCTAATATTGTATGTGTATAAACAGAAGCATTTATTTGAAATAGACCAATCGAATGCATCCTTGCTGAATACATTTTCTTTTTTTAAATTATACCTCAAACTTTTGGACAAATTATAAGACACCAGACAATTCACTAAAAGAATGGTCATTTTAAGGATTTCAGTATTCAGATCTCAGTATAAATTCTTGTTTTTCCTGTTTCTTTTTCCATCTTACAGCTACTGCCATTCATGCATCCGTAATGCAAATACACATCTCGGTCATGTGGTTATCGAGTTTCGGGAAGTGACGCCACTTTCGTCATCTTGTTTGGGGAGTTGCTTCTGATGGCCTTGTTTGGCAAGAACATGTTTGCCTAGGGTGTTTCCGTCCCTGCACTAGTCAACACAAGTAACAGGTGATTTTTCACACATGAAGTAGCACTGATGTCACATTTGCTGTTGACAGCGATCGATGCAGACCTTGAACCAAGGCATGTCAGAAGGCCTGTGAAATCAAACTTTATTTTGTGCATTTATAGTCCAGATCAATACTTTGTCACTCAGGACTTTCCCTTATGTTTTATAGCTCACCTTCCAGAAGAAAAAAATACAAGGAATATGAGGAGTGTTTTTCAAAACAATGCCAAATAGGTCAAGCATTTTTGAATAAATAAGGTTAGAGATTTACAAGCTTATATTTATTACTCACCCATGACAGTTAGTAGGAACTTCCTGCTGCTTATGCCAGGAACCTTCTTCACCTTGCACTGATATGTGCCCGTATCTGTGGCTTTCAGGCCCATGATGTTCATGGAGGCATCACCGTTTTTAGGATCAGGGGAGTTGAAGTGGACTCTCCCTTTAAGAGGTTCATAATAGTGTTCAAAGGCCCTGTCACCAGAGTACACAATCACCTGTGGGAAGAAATTAGAAATGAGAAAAGAGAATCATGTTTTAGTAAGTGAACCTCTTATTGTTAAACATTTTGCTCAACATTTTAATTCAAACATACAGGGTGGGAAAAAGTGTATAGGTGTCAGTAAAAGGCCAAACCAATGTTAAGATTCAGACCACAGCCTAATTTTCTGCTTTTGAAAGTCAGTTAGACAAACACAGTGCACCTCCTTATCTCAAAAACATCCTTCAGCACAAGTGAAATATTTGCTCTTTCAATGCTACAACTTAAAGCGTTCTTGTTGGGCTACATGAACGGCTTCTTTCACAAGTAGGGGTGAGACGAGATCTCGTGCCATGAGATCTCACGAGATTAAAATGTGACGAGTTTTCTCAATGAGGTGAAACATCTAACGATATTGCCATGAAGAAGTGTGAGGGTTAAGTTAAGATAGAATATGCCACCGCTAAGTTTAGGTTACGCTTCCACTGTCATTTTGCTTTTATATAAAAATGAAAACCATTTCATTCAGTTGGATAACGGTCGCTTCGATTTCATCCAGCTCATCTGAAACAAGTTGCACAGTCACACGTATTGCAGAAAGAATCAGAATTCACAGATCATGTGATGAGAGTAAGTAACAAGATGACAGACAAGACCATAGTGAAGGATTCATTGCACAACAGAGACAAATGTCTTATCTACTAGAAAGCGCGCTCAGCACCGCCACTCCCTATTCACAGAGTACATGCGATCACGAAAGCGAAAGTAATACGGGAGGGTGAATTCAAACACAATTTCAATAGCCCACGTGATAAAATGACATAATCAGGCCATATAGAATGCAACATGTTTATTAGCCTAACTTTCAAATAGACAGAGAAAAAACATGAACGCCCGATTGGTGACGTCAATCAGCGCCAATAGGCTCTATGCACGAACCCTGCTGACGTGTATCTGAAAGAATCTCAAACAGCTTCTTAACTTCAGCAAGCGCGTTGTGCAGGCAAAGTATATAGCGCCAAAACTTTAATAAAATCAGTTTTCTAGAATCGGAGACAACGATTTTAGAAACGCTGATTCGCTAGTTGGATTTCGTATGATATGAGAGAATACTAACCCTCAAAGTTGTTGATGTAGCTCGATATATATAATTTCAAATAACTTCTTTTTTACTCTTGTGTGACAGCTAACTGCCTCAGTGTTGTTAACATCATTCACGTTAACCGCAGGACGATTTAATAAACAGCAAGTGTAATTTGACACTATCGCTACCTAATGCAAAACCGGCTTCTGACGCAGCACCGGATGTAACTGGTTTAAGTAAGTTTATTCCCCACATAAACTATCTGAATTGTAGCCTTTTGTTTTTACTCAAGCAAACTTAATTATACACTCTCAGTATGTCTCATTTAGCTGGTAACACTTAAATTGGGCACCATGAAATGACTCCTTATCAAATTAACTGGAACAAACAAATGAATAGGCCAATAACATTGTCTTGCAATGTAAAAAAATATACGGTGTAAAAATCATCAATATATGAGTTAATCATCAATAAATGCTTGTCTTAAAAAGCAACGTAAGAAGAGACAGCACCGGTCTGTTTCTGGCTTAAAGACACATTGTACAAACAAACACAAATATGGGATTCATTCAATTCTCCCCATCACCACCACTTCATTTCCATGATGCTGTAGAGGTGACGACGGCCTTCCATAGTGTCTTGCATCAAGCTCAGAAGACCCGAGAATGCACCTCAGGGCAATGGAACAAGAGCACGGAGACACTCAGAATCCTAATGAATGTATCAGTCAATATTCAGCACATGGGCAAGGAGGAGAGGATAAAAAAGGGGGGGAGGGGGACCTCAACCTCATTCTTCCTTTCACATTCAAACATCTGCAGAATCTACGAGCATCTTGTCCAAATGATCACTTAGTAAGCAGGCCTAATACATGTCACATGGAGTCTGCCCACAGGACTTCAAGGAAACATCCAGCAACATCTGTAAAACACTCCATGTCTAATAACTAAAATGTAATAAAAAGAGGATAAGGAAAACTGCCTGGAGCAACATACAGGTACTATATAACATACTTCAATTCAAAAAGCCAAACAGTCTACAGTTCAAACAGTTCAAAAATGTCTAAAACAGACCAAAAGATAAAAGATAGCAATCAGGGACAAGGAATTAATTTAAGATTTTTATCATAATGTATTTTTTATCATCCAACTATGGAATGAGCTGTCTAATCAAATAAGAGAAGGAAACCAATGATTAAACATAGATCTTTAGCCTAGCCTTTAAAGTAGAAAAAAACTATTTTGTAAATTCACATTATTGATCTTACAGCGAAACTCATTCATTTTTGAGTGATAAGCCCACATCTCAATTTTTTTTTCTTTAATTTTTTTTCTTCCCTTTTTGATAATCTTATACTCGGGTGTACGTCACTCACAATATTAGAAGAAAAGATCTGTTGCTCCTTCAATTTCATCACAACTTAGTCTTACTATGTGGGAAAAATGTAGTCTTGCTATGTGGGGGTCAGTATGCAGTTTCACCGTTATTTATGAGTCAAGTCTTCAAGGACATTGTGACTTGTGTTGAACTTGTGTATCTGTTTACACTTGAGTGTGTGTGTATGCCTTTAGGTAGGTGCACTTCCTCTAGGGCCACATCAGGCTTGTTTGAAATGCAAAGCAGCACTGAGTCACCTGTGTTAGAGATCACTCTGCTTTATAACCCGGGCAGTTTCTGTAGGCCTGCCTGTCTACATCAGTGTCTACACTTCACTGCACAACCACAGATGCTGCTCTGACCCGCATGCTACCTGGAACTAGCATGCACCAATTATCACAGCCCTTACATTTGGGAAACACAATTGGGAAACACAGATACAGATAGATTGATTGAGAATCAAACAGTACAATAAAATACCCCATTTAAGACCCTATTTTAATTACCCTGATTATTTAACTTCCTTAAAATGCACATTCCTGCTATAAAAGAAAATTGTTTTGTCTTTGCAAACTTATCTTTGATTTAGATATCTGCATCTCATCATCACATTAAAATTATTCAAAATCTCAGTGTTAAACATGATGATGTTAACATATCACACTGAAGTAGGCTGCTTTAAAATTAACATGCATTTTTAAATAAACATAAGTTTTTAATAAATAATTAACTAACATCAGGAAGGATCAAGGTTTCCTCAGAAATATCAACCAGCAAAACTGTTTTTAGAATTGATAAGAAATGTTTCTTCAAATCTGTATACCACGATGATTTTGGAAGGATAATTTGACACTGAAAACTAGAGTAATGGAGGCTGAAAAAATTCACATAAATTTTAAAATGTATTAAATTTATTAATTTTAAAATAGAAAAGTTATTTTAATTTGTGAAATATTACTACAATACTACATTGTTTTTTCTTTATTTTTCATTAAATAAATGCAGCCTTGGTGAGCATATTTCAAAAACAAAAATAACCTTACTGACCCCAAAGTTTTGAATGGTAGTGTGTGTCATAATTCAAACTACTCAAGTGACAATACATGCTGATTTCAACCGTTGTAAGTAACTAGAAACTTTCTCTGACTCACACATATACAGATATGAAAATACAAAATTTCCAAAGAATACAAAAACAGCATCTGGGGTAATTTAAAACAACATCTTTTTATACATGTAAAAATATTGCTTGTTTACTTCTATTTTCTAAACAATCCTTTTGTTTTGCATTCCCATTGTCACTCTCAGGCTCAATCACAGCAGGACTATTGTGCAATTGCAGGTGCAGCGTAAGAGATTATGGAACTACAGTGCATGTACCCTGAGTGTCACCCCCATTTCCCATCCATTCCTCACTATAATGCAAACGCTAATGACCAATGCAGTTTTGTATGGATTTCGTCAACTCGTCAGCAGCGTCCCGCAAACAAGAGAATCATTCACACTTCACTGTGTCCCAAAGACCTTCACAATGAATACAATCATTGGAAATTAGGTTCTGCATTCAAGGTTAATTCATTGTTTTAGTTCTGGCACCAAAAAAGTTTTGAAGGAAGATGTTTTCTCCTGTATACATTTTCCTTGTGTGTTTGTGTAGTGTCAAGGCCTTTTATTGTATCTTGGACTAAAAAGTGAGAAATAAAAAAAAAAGAGGAAATGTCTAAGATGGACCAAAACACTTGGCAATCAGTTGGTATTTATCTGTAACTCCCCTTTATTTTGTTTTAACTAATTTAGTACACACATGCACTACTGTTCAAAACTTTGGGGTTGGCAAAGTTGGCAAGATGTTTTTGATGTTTATGAATAACACACACACACAGGGATGATGTGTGGAACCCAATCAAACATGGTTTTACAGCTGGAGCATGCTTGGATTGGTTTCTTTCACTCTATACCATGCGCCATAGAATAAGAGCGCACAGCTGAAACAGCTCTGGAAGATCATCAATCATCAACCATGATATTATTTGTTTATTTTATGTACTTTGATTGTGTCATTTACACCAGTAAGTAGATCTTCTGTTTAGTAAAATGATTTGTTTGAAGGGTTTTGGGACCCTTGGTTAATTATGTTTCGAAATAAACATGTAACTATGGTGTGCTCGCTAACAATACTAATTTATACAGGGCATATTTGCCATTACAAGCCCAGCTATATAAATGATCTGGAAAAGTGTGAATATGTAGACACTTTATTACAAAGTAAGTGGGGCACAATAATAACTGTTAGAACTTTCTCCAAAAATACAAAAAACATGGACCTAGTCCACATTCAACCTTCAACTTTTTATAAACCATTAAAAACGATGAAGTGGGTCAAAGACGAATCTCAAGTCCTGGGACAAAGCCTGGCAGAACAGAGGGGGAAGAGTGCAGGTCTATACCCATGAGGACGACCCAGCAAACAGCAAACTGAGCAATTGAGGGGAACAGAAGTGTGAGGGGAAAGGGAGAACGATAAAAATAGAATGAAATATTAGAAGTAAAATGACAGAAGAAATTGAGGAGCTTTGAGAAGGAAAAAGATGGAGTAGGGAGCATGTGAGAGAGAGGAAGATAGGTGCAAGGATACCAAAGGGAGATCGACCATTGAGGGCTCCTGACCCAATTCTGTCCCCAGCTAAATGTATAATCTCTGGGGAGAAAGAGAATGAGGTAATCTCTGCATGAAGGGGCTGCAGCAGACAAGCAGTATATCTGGCTGCTTACTCTACCTGCAAGCCCAATGTTAAGCCGAAATCAGCCTTTTGTAAAGAAGTGAGGGACGGTCTCATTAAGGTCTATATTACAGAGATTGCATTTGTGTGGATCAAGAAAAAAAGCAGTGCCTCTGCGGACTACAATTCACAGTGAAGTGAACCTATAATCACTTAGATACAAACAAAAACATCAATACATAACATCAACTAAGAGCTGCCAAATCCACATCAACTAAGAGCTGCCAAATCCAATAAATCTAAAATGCACATTCATCAGACCCTTTATGTGGACCCACACACATATCCATCCAGGGAACAACTTTACAGACCACTAAAACATCAGGACGTGTTCATAAAACACCCAATCTGGTGTGCCGCACTTCCCTTACTGACAGATGTGCTACACACAAACCAGCACCTGCTTGATGCAGATCAAAGCAAGGGTTGTCTATTAGCAAATTGTGATGTATGAGAAAAAGCTCCATGTTACAATACTTGTTTATAAGGCTGCACAATTTGCCCAAAAATGTTGTGAATATATATTAATAGGATTATAAAATATAATTATTATTTGTATGATGCTGATGATAGTTTGTAACTGGTCTTTGGGTAGGACACTAAAATCGTTAGATAATGAGCTGCTCATGTCAATGAACACATAACTTGGAAGGAATGTTACTGTTCTGCTTTATACAACAGAGGCAGTCAAACTAGTTTTGTGAGCTTGTTTTTCTGAAAACAAGAACTTGTGACAGGAAAAGCAGCAAATGGGGAACAAGGGACAAAGTCAAACCTAAACCTCCCAGAGGCTTTTGAATAATGAGACATCAAATATGCTTTCCACTAGAGAAACTTTAGTGTGATTGCTATGAGATACTCACCACTTTCTCTTCTTTCTGGTTGTCGGAGGGCTGCAGGCTCCACTCAATGTCCAGAGGCCCAGAATCATCAGTAGCAAGAGTAAACTGACAGTCCAGCTTCACAGACTCTCCGCTGGCTTTCTCAATGGATGTAGGACCAGTGGATGTGATCTGTAGTCCACAGGCTGAGCCTGAGAAGAACAAAAAAGATGATGCTTTTTAACAACAATATAGATGCAGCTTATTTCCAAAACCAATCATATGCATCACCCTTGCATCTATAAATATAAGAAATTGTCTCACATCATTGCATGGTTTTGATATCACTGTCGGGATTATTACTCAAAGCTCGTGCAATGCAGTATCCTTAGACAATGAGTGTCTTTACATGCATGTTCTTAAACAGATTGTGCTTTAAACTCGCAATCATGGAAATGTGTCAACTAGTTTTCTTTTATCAGAGTATGATCCTGAACGGCTTAAGCATGAACCGATCGTCTTCGCTACATTTTTGCTCCCAACACTGATTTCGCCCAGCATGTAAATGCATCAACCTGCTTTCTGTCAGCTTATTGAAGTGCACATGTACAGTATAATGTGTGACAGGAACATCATTACTGTGAATTTAAGTGCATCCAGACAGAGAGAGCATATTGCAGTACGGTAGGAGGAAATATATTGCAAACTTGATCAAACTCTTTTCTTGAAATCTCATGCAGCAGCAAATTATTTTGTTTTGACGTCAATACCAGGAAATAAACTGATTTATTAATAGTCTTGTTGGGTTAATGGTTTGCATACACCCAGACAACAGATTATTTCAATAAGCTAATTTTTGTGAGTTATCAGCATACTGGTGTGCATGTAAATGTGCTCAATGACTGATTTCTGTGGTATGAGAAGATATGCATGTTGCATGACCTCATTAGGGCTCAAGATGAATACATCAGAGATCATCATCTATTCTTGGAATGGACATCAGTCCGTAAATGACGACTAACAGAGCAGATAACAGTGGGGTTCTGAACCCGGTGGGGGCTCAGAGTCAGACAAACCTCAAAAATAAAGCATCTGCCTGTATGAATGCCTTTTTTTTTCATAAAAATCCATACTGGCCAACAGTTTTTACCTTCTCTTAAAAATGTGATGATACATAGTAAACACTATTTCTTTTTAGTCAAGAATGACCTCAAATAAATTCTACATTTCTACATAAATTCTCAGTTGTCACCTTCAGCTAAGGATGTGATGTTGGTATTCCCATTACATGGCTAAACAGCAAAATGGGTTAAAAATTAACAGTGTAAAATTAAATAAATACTAATAATATACAAATACGTACAAATACGTACAAATTAATACAAATATTAAATATGTAAAAAGCAATGAATAACTAAAATATCTTGATGAATGCTGAAAAAGACCAAAAGTTATTGTAAAGTACATGTGGGATGTTTCTAAAGTTTCAGTTGACTCAGCCCTTAGACGTTCACAGTGATATAGAGCTGAAACTTTAGAACTTTTTTTATACGGGCCACAATGTCTTTAAATGCAACCTGTTGGACCACTCGGATGATCAATTTTAAAACAATATTTTGAAAGGCAGGTAATGGAAAGCTTTGTTCAGATAACTAAATCAAACCAGGAGAGGTCACTATTTTTCCAGCCGATCCCTGTATTAATTACAGCGTAGGATTGTGAACGCTAATGTGAAAGTTCACTAAAATGAATAAAATAAAAAATAAAAATTTTGAATAAGCACTTTTTTAACTTTGAGGTTGAGTTTGAGAATGTTCTCTAGGACTGTAAAAAAAAAAAAAAACATCTATAAAGGACATATATACATTTTGTTGCTGCAAATTTACAGACAGACAATGCAATTGAGATGTTTTCATTTGTTTGGGCTAGGCTAATACTGCTTGTCAACTAAGTTTCCCATTCGTTTAGCATAATTTCACCAGTTTTGTAGTTCAAATCTTTAAAAACAAATTGCATTCATTATAAATTGATATCACTTAATAAAAAGTCAATTGAGTAAGACTGTAAAAGTTGTGAGATTAGTAATCTGGAATTAGTAACTTGGTATGTAAGAAAGAAATAATGTTGGCCCTTGTCACGATTGAAGTTGCCCATCCCTGTTGAAGAGGTTGCCACAAGCTATAAACCTGAGATCAGACCCATGATGTTCTACTCTTTAGTCACAAACAGGGGACTGGTTGTAAATCAGGATTTTAAAATGACGTTTCACACAACACAAAAAGAATGAAACTAAAGGGTGTGTTACACCGCATTATATAAGAGAGGATTGTTAGATGTCACACCAAACAGAGGGCGAATTTCCCTAGGGGTATCACCAACGCTCTGATTTGTGGGATTGAAAAATATTACAAATGTGTATATAGCACAAGGAATAATAATTCAAATGAAAAGTGGCACTGAAGTCAACAAATTAATATTGCTGCCATGGGCCATCCAGAAATCCCCCATTAGCGGTAATATATGCTCGTTTTCCAGTGATCAAAGTCATTCTTTAAACGAATGGATCCTTTGGTGACCCTGGCTGAAGGCTGCATTTCATTTCATTTTAATTAATATAGCCAGCTCTCAAGCACAGATCAGGGCTGTGTGGAGGACATGACTTCATTCAATCACCTAGGCCTACTCTCTCCACCTGGAGCCGTAAATCTGGTTAAGCCTGTAGTGTTGAGCTCCACTACCATGCTAATCACAACTACACCATTTTTTGATTCGTACGTCTATAAAATTCTATTACTAAAGAACGTACAAATTTATTACCAAAAATGACAAAAGTCTAAACGGGCTTTGCTACACATCAAATCACCCCAATGACCGTTTTTCTCTCAACTCTAATCATGCAAATGGAATAATACATAACAGTTATCTTATCTGATGGAAGCCAGTAATCAATATCGGCCATTAGTAGAGCATGAATACAGATCAAGAATGGTGAGCTGAATATCAACTAAGCATAGCTTTAGCTGCAAACAAAAAAAGTGATTTTCATTGCATAAGTAATGTACACATGCATAACAGCATGTTTAACAAGCAAACAGATGTATAATCGTTCTAAATATCATAACCATTTATTCAGCATTTGATCTTTAAATCACCAAACGGCACATTAATCATGCATACAAAAAACATGTAAAGACCAGGTAATGGTCTTTTTATAGTACGTTAGAGCATTAGCAGTGACATTTCACAAATGGTTCATTACCAGCAAGGAAAATGTGATTGAATAAGACTCATTTCAGTGTGCTGAGCTACTAGATTATCTCCACTGGGTAAAAGGGTGAGTGAAACCAACACTCAATTAAAATGCAAGCTGAAGGTTTTCTAACATCAACATCCTCACATCAAAATAAATCAATGACACGTGACGTACAAAAATTCATTGTTCGTTTTCACATTATTGGGCACCATTTTGACTGCCACAAAACAAGAACAAAGTGTCACCACCACCAAATAAAATTCTTTAATATTAAAATTACACATTTAAACATAAATTTCCCAATCAGTTTGAAGCAGAACAAATGGCTGCCCATTTTAAAAAGAGACAAAATTCAAGACTTGCTACATTGTGGGGATCATGCATCACTGTAGAAATGGAAACAGAATAGTCCATGCCTGCATGAAAAAAGTCTTAAAGATTAAGGAAAAGACAGGAGATATTAAATCAAGAACAGACTCAGGATCTGCTGTCTGGGCAGAAACATATGTAATACTACTCCACATAAACAACAGATACGGTAAAGCTGATGCTACTAAAACTACATGGGATATCACAGAATCTCAAGTTCAAAATACACATGTGGTCACATGAGCAGGTCCTGCACAGGCACAGAGTCGTATCTCAAGTGTAAGGAACGCCAAGCGTAGAGGTCTAGACTCTCGAGTAAGGGGGCCTTAAAGTCGCCATGAAATAAAATTTTTCAATTCGTATTTTTATATGTAATATTGTAGTGTTTATTATAAATGATTTATCTGTGCATTTCATTCATTTTTAAAAAGACGTGGCAGCTCCCCCATTAGTTTGCTATGAGCGAGAGAAGGAGACGAGGAGGCTAAAGTAAAACCCAGCCCTCTATTCAATATTCCGTTTCACTTGAAAATACGTCACAACACTGGAGAAAAGTTGTTTGTAACTTCCGGTTCAAGGGGACTTTAACTTCTAAGAATATCTATCTCTGCCTGGCTGCTCTTGACCTCCACCAGCTGAGCATGACAAGAAATCCTTCGAGGTTTAAAAGAAAGCAATTAGACCAACTAGAATGAGGCCAAAGCCCACCACAAGTTCAACACTCTCCACTCTGTCCGCCATTTTTTTAATCTCCCACACTCCCATTCCCCTCCAAACTCTCCCTCTCACGCCGGTCTCGTGAGCCCCAGCGCTGGTGATGGCAGACCCCCTTTGTGCACTCATAATAGGTAGAGAATCCTGTCTCCTGGCAACACATCGTACCGAGAATGCCTGAGAGGGGATGAGCGAAAAGGGGGGAAGGTAATGCAGATAAAGAAAGGAGGAGTGAGCAATACAAACAAAAAAGTGGGGGAGGCTGAGTGAGAGGAGAGTAATGGCTTGGTGTGGACAGACAGTGAATGTAAACAAAAGACTTACAGCTATGGGGTTTACAATCAGTTTCAAATTGCAGACAACAATTACAGTCAGCTGCAAATCAGAAAAAAACAAAGTAATATCAAAAGGTAACAGACAGACCTGGGCCCACAAACTGAATACATAGCCATTAACAAAACTATAAGATATAGAAAAAAATATTTATTGAAGATTTATGGATATTTATGCAGAAATGAGCACAGCAACATAAACAGACCCACAATAAATGCCGTCCTGCCTGTTGCTAGATCGCAATTTTAGCCCTTTTTTAACAGTTTAGTTTGAACAGAAAAGTATAGCAATACTATTGCTACTTACATTTATGTTTTTCTAGACACTTTCAATGCAACATTAAACTGAAGGCATGTTGTGGAACTACACAACACTGAGAAAAGGTATGTGCTATGGTGTGACGTGCAACACCGTTCATTTACATGTGTGCAGTTCATGGTACAGTGTTGAGCAGCTCACTTCATTTGCTGTGTTTCACATCACTCTGAAATCTAAAATTAAACCATGATTGATTAACCTTTACAAGAAGAAATTAAGATTAAGTAAAAAGTAGGATTAGCACGGTAATTTAAAAGTTTTAATATGAAATTATATTATTTCTATTAAATACTCTTTATTTGAAAGTATAACAGCATTATAACAACATTTCTCAGTTTGTTTAAATTTTTTAGAATCACAATAATCATAATAATTATCATTATTTTATAGCCATATTAAATGGGTTCTGTAAAGAGTTTATCCAGCACCCTAATAATATTTTTTTTGAACACCCCAATTGTCAGTTTTGCGATGTTAGTTTTTATTCAATTTCATGCAGTCCTAAATTAAAAGATACTATTAATGTGTGCAGGCATGTCTGAATACTGTATGTGCAAGGAGGAAAGAGCGAGTGTGCTTGTGTCAATAGGATTGCTGGCGAGTGAAGGACATTTATCCATTATGATTATTACGCTGAAAACCACACTAAAATCATGTACGTCACATTTCCATTTTCCAAAGTCAATTCAGCGATATCTGAGCCACACTCAGGAAAGATAAGGTCACCCCCACACACACACACACATATATGATAAGCAACAGGAGAATCTTCTTAACAGCTGATAAGACATCTTAGTCCATCCCTCTGGTGTACAGACAACCAGAACACAGTTAATGCATTTCAAAACTAACAAGATTGTTCTACATATCAGCATGTGCGGCTGTTTTGCATGCAGTACAGCACAGCTTGAATTGTAATTAGGTTGTCATACGAGGATGGCTGGAGAACAAACTGAGCTCTCTCTCTCTTGCTCATTTAAACTCATTTTAGAAGCAGTAGTGAAGT
Organism: Pimephales promelas; assembly: GCF_016745375.1. The sequence continues at coordinate 42,568 of NW_024121142.1, forward strand.
GGAAGTTATATATAGGGGTTCCAGCAGTAGAAGAAAAATGACAAAGCAGACTGTGACGGCTGGCTCTATAGAGGATCGTGGCAAGCATGGCATATTTTCCAGGATGGGGAAGGAAGGAAGGATTACTACTTGCAGATAATACCCATTTAAAAAACACTGCAGACGCCAGCTAGTTTAATCACTCGCTCTCTCTCTCTCTCTCTCTCTCTCTCTCTCTCTCTCTCTCTCAGGAGGCAACAAGCCTAAATATGAAAGAATTAATTTGAATAATATATATACATTTTTAAATGAAACAACATCTCCCTACAGACAACATCTGGATTGAGTCAAATGTTTGGCTTTAAGAGTTAAACAAAGAAAATTATGTTAAGTAGTCAGTAAGCACAAACAAACAAGAGCAGAAGATGAGAACATTAATATTGTGCCAATTCAACAATTATTTAAAGGTGCAGTAGTAGGACATCTGAGAAAATGCTAACTTTAGCCTGATAGCACTAAAAGCGTACTTCCCACCCTCCCTGCAAATCGCTGTCCAAAGCCACACCTCCTGAAAGCATGAACGCACACAGCCCAGAAGACCGGAGACAACGTAACTGCAATACATCATGTCTCATTCACCGGTGAGAAAACTTTTTTAGTAACAGTATTACATACCCAACTGAAAAAAATTCGTAAAAACGGAATTAGATGCAGCAAGTTTTCGGTTTGTTTAGCTACTGTAGCAGTGTATAATATTTCTTGCATGCCAGGGGAGTCGATGACTGCTTGCTGCTTGCCTGCCATTCTCGCTCTGTCTGCACAGCGTACATGAACACGCTGAAGACTTGTCTGCATGAATAGCCTGCGCAGTGGTATGCGTACACACATTGACTGACAGGGAACACACATGCTATTAAGCCCCTTAATTCATCAGTTTTAGCATTTGTACTACTTTCTACTTTTCTGCAGTAGTGCTAAAATTGTTGGCTCATGCATGATAAATTCCTTGTGCTTTTCCACATTTGTAAGTCGCTTTGGATAAACCATCTGCTATGTAAATGTATTCTTGCCTTTTCTGCAAATATGCCTCCTAATAACATTTCACTACCATAAATAATCTGAAGAGGAAATTAACTGAACACTGAACAGAAAAGAGAAAAAGTCAGTGGCCAGCAGTGTAAAGCAAAAGCACCATCAGCAGATCTCTCATCAGTGATGAGAATATTTGACTCTCTCGTCCTCAAAGAATAAGAGGTTGTTTATTTACCATCTTATAAGGTGCCTGAGCCAATGGGCCATTGCTCTCATTTCCCCTAGCATCTGCTTATCATCAACTCCCACCTCCACTCCTTTTTCTGCCCTTCAGACAAAGAACTAGTGACCTTTCCTCTCCCCTCTGCTCCCCAACCCTGAGACAAACACAGTAATGAATGCAAAACCATTTACATTTTCTAAGCCCACCTCTAGGTCACTCAAACACATGCCTCCTCTGCCACAAATAATGCAACACTTTCCCATAGAATGAATCTCTTTTGTCTATGGTTCAGAGCAAGACTCTCACACTTTATACTGGAAATACATGATTTTGGTTTCTGTTATATTGGGATTAGGGCTACACAATTATTTGAAATTAAACCATTTATGCACAGCTTGTCAGACTATAACAGTTGGTCATGGAGGTTGTCTATCCGGTGCAATCCCCGGTTCCACCTGACCAATTGTCGAGGTGTCCATGAGCAAGACACCTAACCCCAGTTGCTCCCGACGAACTGGATGGCACCTTGTATGGCTGACACCGCCGTCGGTGTATGAATGAGTGAGTGAATGTGAGGCAAAATGTAAAGCGTTTTGGTGGCCATTTTGTTTGTGAAAGCACTATATAAATGCAGTCCATTTACCAATATATGGTTTATCTGAGTTCTTTAAGCCTTCTCAGTATTTTCATGATAATAAAGTATTTATATACTTTAATGCTAATCGACATAGACTTACTTTATCACTGTATAGAATACTATGAAATAATACGTTGTGTGCCTTATTCTGTGTAAGAAGCCACATCATAAGGATGGGCAACTGTCAACTAAAGTGAGTTTGGAGTAAAAAAACATGTTATTAAACGTTGTCTTTTGTTGGAAAAGGTTCAGAAATTTTTCTCATGATTGGAAAGAGGTTTGATGCGTGTTGCTCATTCAAATGCACGTTATAAGTGACTGAAACTCGCAGAGATTTCAGCATTTACTACTGATCAGAGCCGTGCTTCATTGACGAGTTGTACATAATAATAAATAAAAAAATAAATCGCACTAAACCAACTCGGTTTAAGCGTGATTTCGGGTTAATTGCAATTTTATCCTGCATCCCTAATTTGGATGCAATTTGCATTCTCCTGTGCGAGTTAAAGAGGGAAGACAAATTGGAATATTTTTGCTTTTTCTGTGCCATTTTGTGTGGAATGGATTTAAACATTCTACAATTTGTAATACAAAGCATAAAGCGCAATATATACCTCTTTGCTAGCTGAAAGCATAATCAATTTAACCCAAATATTTAATTAACAAACATACACAGGGTGGGGGAATGTGTAAAACAATAACAGGCGTTCCAATTCTGAGGAATTTTTCTATGGACACAAATTTCATGTTAGCTTAGTCACTCACAACACAAACCAAGTAACTCAAGATTAACTGGAAAAATGTAAATCTGTGGAACTGAAACAAATCAAAAGATTAGAATTTTAGAAGTTTGAAAATAATAAATATAGAAAGTCTTACAAGTTTGGAATCACACGTGTGCGTAAATGGCCATTTTCATTTTGGGGTGATCCATCTATTTAAGATATGATCATGGTCTCAAACACCAACAGAAACCAAGAGAGTAGACTAAGAGGAGCAAACCCTTCTCAATTCATGTAAAGACAGGAGAATCTTGTGCCAGGTCAGTGTTTGCTGAGAGGCCAGTCCAGGAGAATGACCCCAGGTGAAGAGAGACAGCTGATCCCATAAATCTCTCTTGACTACTGGGACCTACATTAATCTAGAAACGCATATATTTCCACACAGTCTGTCTCTCTTTTTCAATCCGTGTCAAACAAACTCACATATACAACTTGAGCCATCAGACAACACACCCAATTGGAACTAAATCCACCAGTTCAGTGACCTCTTCCATCTGCCTTACATATCAAAACTATTCCCACAACAACTAAAATCACAAAGCAGCTTAAATAAATAAACACTGCTCTGACTCTGGATAATTTTTTTTTTGCACTTTTTCTTGTTTATGACAAGAGGAAAGTTTGGAGCGTGAATAAATTGTAATACTGGAAAACAAAACAGAGTGACTACAACATTGAAGTTAGAGGAAGAAAATGTGTGTGGTATCCCTGGTGAACAATGTTATTTGAGAAACTGTGAAGTATAAAGCTCACAGTGAGAAATATATAGCTTACAGTGTAAGAAAGACGGGTGGGAAAAATGCCATGAATGACAGAAATGAAGATGTAAATTGATAAATCTGCTCTTCCAAGGGGCAGAAGAAAAGTATCAGTTAGGGCTGTGTGATATAGGTCAAGAATATATCCACGATATAAAGTTTTATATCATTCAGTATCGATAATTATTGACTTTTTTATAACCTTTTTTTTAAGACAAGTAGAAAAGTTTGAATCATTTATCATCATGTATCCACATTAAGACAAACAACAAATTATATTAGTTTTACTAGTCAAAAACCAAAGTAAAAATGTAAACAAAAATACATTCTTTGTCTTATATTAAGATAAAAAAGTAAGTGCTAAAGAAACTCTTGAACTTAAATAAAGTTACAAAATGTGTGCAATGTAAAAGTGTAAACAGAACAATCAAGGCAAACTTGAGGTAAATCAACATCTGTAATAAGTAGGGGTGTAATGGTTCACAAAATTCACGATTCGGTAAGTTTTTGATACAGCAAAAAGATATATATATATATATATATATATATATTCATTAAAAGAAAAATTATTTTTAAATAAGTGTGAGTTTTCCTACGTCTTGAAACTATTAGTTTTATAAATGGGGGTAATCTTTGAAGGATGAACAAATACTGTTTTGGTCATCACATTAAAAAAAAAAATGTGTATTTAAGTTTTGTTCTGCTTTTATAGTTTTGTTCTGCTTTCATTACGTTTGCCATTTGATGTTGGGCAACGTTGTGGTGGTCGCGCCAGCGATGCACACACATTTTAATGAAAATATCATGCTATATCAGAAAAAGTTTATATCGTTACCGACAATGGTGTACAGTCGATAAATACCGATACCTTTTTATCACCCAGCCATAGCATCAGTATAGTTTTAGCTAATGCCATGTGAGCATCTGTGGCTATCTTCATTGCAAAAACCGAATTAAAAAAAAAATACAAGTTTTGCATGTACGACAACAATGAAAACCAAGTAAACAAGAAAAAAAAAGAAAAAAAAAACTTATTACAAGATTTTTAACATTAACATATGATAGAAATCCTAGAACCATTTCTGTTCAAATCTTATTGAAGTCCTTAAGTGAGCTTACTTCATTCAAATGTTTTCTACTTGCATTAAAAGCAGAACAGACCAATAAAATATGTTTAATTGGTCTTGCAAAACATATATAGTGTTTAGTGGGCAGAGTTAAACATGGATGCATTTAATTTGAGTGCATTTCTAATCTGCCAAAACCAGACTACTAACAGTCTTTGATCAGTAACTCAGGGCTGGTCTCCTTTACAGAGCAGAACAGACACTACACACAAAACCTTGAGCACCCATTAAATTAACTGTTTAATTGTGAGCTACAACACCAATCATATGTAAAACCGGCTCACATAATCCCACACTTACGCATGTACACCCAACGGCTTGAAGTTCTCACGCATGTCTTTAATGATTTCGAAGGGGCCAAGAGAGCGGAGGGCTCAGACTGACAGAGCGTGAATATCATTCTAGAACATTCTCTCCTGAAACGCAGTGCTCAATTAAGGATTAAAGACCCAAACTAGTTTGGCAGTAACGAGGCCTCTTCTCAGAGTTATTAGCAATGGCTGCTTATGAAAGAGAGGGCTGGCCTAAAACCATCATTGCGGCTGGCTTCTCTACAGCTTAACATATAGAACACCTGCCAAATTTTGACCACAGCAGGAATTGCTTGAAAAGTATGTTGGGAGAGACAGAGTGCAGTTTTAGATCAAAATACAGAGTACCAATTTATTCTTCACAAATCCCTTGTGTAGTTGGTGCTCTCGTCACCAATCCAGGGAATCCTAGAGAGTTTGGTTTCCTAGAATGGTTACAGGCACGTCCCAGATCTGATTATATCTCCACCAAACGCAACCACTCGGAAACAAATCTATTAAATGAACATCAATCTGTGTGTGCAGTTTAATTTGTTTAACAAAATAAGAAATAGGACACATTTGAACAGTCCAATGAAATTGGCCAAGCATGCACTCAGAAAAATCACTGAAAATAGACATTGCAATTACTGAAAAACTAATTAGTAGCTTAAACATGCATGCACAGCTTGCTCATAGTCTGAAATACAAACTACTGGACTGTAATGTTAACAGAATGCAGATAAGCCAGCAGACACACTCACATGCATACATTCTGTAAGTATATTGCATGTAATAGATTAAAATCCTCCCTGATGTATGGAAAGACATCACTCAAACCTCTTATAGGTCAGCATGCTGCTATGAGATCAGCAGGAAAAAACATTACAAGTACTTACTGTGAAATCTGTCTGAATTGAAACATCTGTGGTTCCACCTAAAGGTTAAACTCCAACACATATCTTCAAAGTGAATACATTTAATTCAGAATGCAACCATCATTTTGCATTCTATAACCACTTTCTTTCTTTTACTATGTGGTTTAAAGTTTGGGGTCAATAAGAATTTGTATTTTTTTTTAGGTAATTAAAAAACAGACAAATCAAAATTGATCAAAAGTGTCAGTAAAGATATTTGTCTCAAGATATAATGTCACAAAAGATTTATATTTCAAATAAATGGTCTTTTGAACTTTCCATTCAAAGAATCCTGAAAAAATGTAATCCCTGCTTCCACAATAATATTAAGCAGCACAACATTTTTCAACACTGATACAATAATAAGAACGGTTTCTCATTATTACAAAATCAGTGGAATGATTTCTGAAGGATCATATGCGAGACTGAAGATTGAAGTAAAGGCTGCTTAAAATTCAGCTTTGCAATTACATGAAATATGATAATAAAGTATATTCAAATACAAAAACTCTTTTAAATTGGAATTAATATTTCACAATAGGGATGGCGAAAGCTAAAACATTTTCTTGACCGACCACCGAGCCTTATTAGCCTCAAACCTTGTGAGTGTGCAAACCCAAACGCTGTAACCTTGCGACAAATGTTTTTTTTTTTTTATTGGTTTATTAAGTACAAACAGGCGAGTTAAGAAAAATTGAGTTATCTTCACAAAAAAATATCTTGGAATGAGATGGCTAACTGTAGAGTTTACTCCACTGTCTATAACAGCCTAATTTAGAGATCACTTTTTTTTTTTACCAACAACTTTGATCGGTTAACATTGATACGGTCAACCATTGGTCAAACGGTCATCGGTTAACATACATCCATACTTCACAACATTACAGTTTTTATTGTATTTTTGATAAACTAAATGAAGCATAAGACTTTAGAGTTACATAGTGTCTTATTGTCGTGACTCCTAGAGAGTGTGTAGCGGGGTCATGAGGTTTGGGCAGACTGGAAGATGATGATGAGTCTGTTATATGCAGTTCTATATATCGTTTTCCTTACAGAACCAGCCAGTAGTCCCGAAGATAATGGCAACTAGTTCACACACTCACCCAAAACCTTTAACAAGACTTAGTGTGACTGTGAAAAGAATCGCTTAACATCTGGTGGGAAATGTAGAAGTAATTTTTCCGTGGACAAAGAGAAACAGACACAGCATCTGCCCCAGGCTGCAACAGCATTTTATTTTCATCTACAGAATATTGTATTTCCAATGATGGCTCCACTGGGAGCTTGACAAGCTGTGAATTTGATCAAATGTGTGCCTGTGTAAATCAATAGCACTTGACAAAAGATAAGTGACATTGTCTGAATGGGCACTGCCATTACCATTACCATCACTGCACTGAAACACAGATCATCAGAGATCCAGAACACGTTCTAGAATTCATTCCCAGTACAATCAACACGCCATGTTAATAAAGTGCCCGCTCCCTCAGCAGCCTTCGTTCTGGATATATTTTTCCCCAAATGGTTTTTACAAAAAAGTTTTTTTTAAAGTCAGGAGCTAAAACCAACCAGCTACAATGTGCATAACACACTACTAACTAATATATATATTGCTTTAATAGTCAAAAACACACAAAATTAAGTCAAAATTCAGGTCTTGGTTAATTCATCCTCGTAAATACGTCTTAAATAAGTATAAAACGCATGTGACAGTATAATGAAAACAGTAATGGATCGGTGCACTAGCTTTTAAAGTGACAGCAGCCACATGTGTGTCAATAATTTTGTTGTCAAAACAATAAAAGACAGATTTAATTGTAAGGAATCTGGATTAATAGCCTATGTATTTATTTCTGAATACTAGTGTTAGAACTAAAACTTCTCTATTTGTATCTTTATTCTATTGTATATACACCTTCCAGGTGTTGGGTAAACTCTTAACAAAATTTCCTCATTGTAAAAACGCAATGAGTGAGCAAACATTTAGGTGAGATAAATGTTATTAAAAAAATGGTCTAAAAATTTAACCCCCCGCAGGTCTTAGCTGTTCTTTTTGAAAGAGACAGCAGGACAGTAAAGATAGGACTTTAGTCACAATGTGATAGGACTATCAGATCACACCCAGCCCTGCTGAAGATAACACACACTAAGTCGACGCCACACAGGCCAATCTGTATGGACCACTGCAGTGAACATGGTCGTCTCAATATGATGAGTGATCTCATGAATTTCACACAAGCAAGAAAAACAAACCAGCAGGTGTGTTGAGCGCACCTCAGTGTGCGTTGCTCCCTCAGGCTCAGCAAATCTGTCAGGGTCTATTACTGAGGAAGAGGAAGAAAGTGACTCTCTGAATGTCAAACATTAAAGCAAATGCCATTTTCACACAACACCTCTGTATAGAGAAGATTTTTTTTTTTATAGAAGATAAAAAAGATAGAAAGGAAGATGGACATTCTTTGACACTATCAGCAGAGTGCAGTATCTGGACTGTATAGATAAATAGTGTAAAACTGCACTAACAGTGCCACTGGATGTGTATGAATGTGATATAGCAGCAAGGTCTCCTTCAAAAAGAACTGAATATGCATCACAAGCCTGCTGTGGGGCACAGCACATTGTGTGGCACCAGCATCCACGCATGTAATATGCAATGCATGTTTCTCTCAACATTCAACAGGGAAAGGACAAATCAGTGCATGAAATTCACTTTGCCTTTGCTTTGAATTAAAAAGATTCTCTTAACCACTTAAAGACTGAGTAAGTAACATTACAGACTCTGTTAATAGATTAAAAAAAACTTCACCTGGTGATAAAAAAAGACAAAGGATGATCGACATTCTTTGGGTTGTTACAAAATGGCACCATTATCAGCAGAATGTGAGAGTGAAGCATCCTGACTGCTGATAAAAAGTAAAACTGCACTGCCAGTGCCACAGTGCCACTGGATGTGTATGAAAGTGATTTAGCAGCAAGGTCTCAGTACATGAAATACACTTTGCCTTTCCTTTGAATTAAAGGGATGGTTAATTATGATTTCACATTTCTAACTTTAGTGTGAAATGTTACTGTTTGAGCATAAAAATATCTGCAAAGTTACAACGCTCAAAGTTCAAAGCAAAGGGAGATATTTTAATTTACAGAAATGGCTTTTTAAGGACAACAATAAATGACTGATAGGGAGTACACAAGCTTCTACCGGGTTAGTGACATCACTAACTCAAATTTACATAAACTCTGCCCCCGGGAACACACAACAAAGGGGGTGAGTCCATGAGAAAAGGAAGAGTTGTTGTGGTAGAGCACATTTGTTAGTCTGTCCCCTTCGTCTTTTCACATTTATTGCAATACAGTACAGTGTTTCCCCTAGGATTTTTTTAGGGGGTGATAGATCCCCAAAACTAGTGTCGCAGTGCGGGTGTGTTACGGATAAAATGTTTAGTCATTAAAAATCACGTCTAATTAATTGAAATCATGAAACTTTTATTATAAACAATTATTAAACTTATACAATATTTAAAAACATTTTTTTGAAAATATATGAATCTGCACGTAGTCTGCACCATTCATTCACACAACATGTAGGATTCACATTTAAAGCTGTAGTCCGTAGCTTTTTTGGGGTTATTTACTGTATGTGTGCCTTTTCTTTCACCATTTCCCAGTTGTTTTTTTAACAGCTCGCCTTCCTCCTCCACACCACATTTAATTGTGTCATTATTTAAATGCTGCACCATTCCAGAAAGTACATAAAATGACTTAATCTAAGAATATATGGCAGAACGACTATTTTTGGGCTAGATAATCTTGTAGTCTGTAAGCTTTTGTGGGTAAGCTTCAGATCTAACATCCATATAACATCAGATCAAACTCGATCCAAGAATTTTCAATACTTACTATCTAACAAAAAACATCTATTTTGCTATTAAATACCATAAAAATACCACATTTGATTGTGTTGATGTTTGGAGGGCGAAATGAGGACAGTGAATAGGGCCTGAAATTGAAAAAAGTAGCATGAATAAATACAATAGAATAAAGATACAAATAAAGACAAATAAAGAGAAAAGTTTTTGAATAGGTCTAACACTAGTATGCATACACAGAAACTGAATAAACGAATCAAATGGAAAATAACACTGGGTAGCATTTTAGTCTTGAATAAATTAAATACATAGGCTATTAATCCTGATTCCTTTAACTTAAAGCTCTCTTTTGTTGTTTTGACAACAAAATAAATGACTGACACATATGGCTGCCGTTACTTTAAGAGCTAGTGCTAGTGTGTTCATTATACTGGAATGCATTTTATGCTTATTAAAAGACAAAACCGACTAAGATTAGAGTATACCCACAAAGACTGAAATTGACACAATTTTGCATGTTAAACCAATATAAATATAAACAAATAACTTTTATTACTGGCCAGCTGCTGGCCCGATTGTGCAAGTGAATTTTCCGTCATGTCCCGACTCCTAAATGCGTGTGTGTGTGTGTTATCGCGTGTGTGAGAGAAGAGATAGAAGATGCGACACCGCTGAAGACTCAAGCTGTTTGTGAAATTACGTCTGGCAGATAGTTGTAAAAAGAATGATTTGATTATATAATCTGTTTGGATTACGATTGCAGGAATTTCTCGCACTATAAATTAGATAGAATTATGCGCATACCCGCAATCCTGAGTGAAGCAGTGGAATCCTTCTGGGTAGATTATGGCTCGCATTAGTATCCAGCTCACACCTAGATATTTTTGTTTAACAAAGCCACATTCACCAGACCAGAAAACACACAGATGACCTTTTCACAGTCAAATATTACATTATTAAAATAGATTATAGACTCTCTACAGAACAAAAATGAAACTTTTATATAATTTTCCTTTTTTAACCCGTAAAACGAAAAAATTAATGGTTGTTGTATTTTTAAAATGCAAAATGAAAACCAACATTTGAGTTTGAACTGTATGCTGTACGCGTTTATAGTAGCCTACACTGAAGGTAGCGGGAGGGAGTGTCTGTTGTGAGTTTAGGGGGCACGTCAGCCAGAGGTGTGTGCATGCATGAGTGATTGAGACAAACTACACGCCTGCAGTGAGGGTCGCCGAAAGAAGGATATGAAGTGCCGGTGTTTCGGCTACAAAAACCCGCCGAACTGATCTGAAACGAAAACCAGCCCAATTTTTATCCACCCGCCCAAACCCATTTTTGCCCAAAAAATAGATCGCAAAACAGTCCAATCTGCAGGCTGCGCCACTTAATGTCACCGCAAGGGAAACGCTAATATTCAAGCATTGTTGGATAGGTATCGGATCATATTTTTATCTCCCCTCCAATCTCCAATCTAGCATTCTGGGCCAGTATCAGCACGATACCGATGCTGTGGATCGGATCGGGACATCCCTAAAATCTGATAATACTCCTACAAAAGTCACTTGCTTCTCAAGCTCAACTGCCCATGTGCTTTAAAAGTCAATAAGCCCACACAACATGCACTCTTGGCACATGCACACAGCGATACAAACACAGAACCTTATTGGTCTTGAATCCAAAGAGGTTAATTCAGTAGTGGTCAAACAGACAGACAGCTGTCTCTCAGCTTATAGATCAGTCAGGATCAGACAGGCAGCTCATAGTAATCCCAATGAAAGTGTCTGATCTCAGCTAACAGGCTTTCACTCTCAGCAAGAAACCTCAAAGAATCAGGAGAGAGCTTGTGTTCAGAGCCAAAAGTTGTGCAAAGACTAAAATGAAAACCTAAAATGCATCAAATGCTGTATTTATACTCAGATCTCCATTAACATGAAACCTTTTTTTTAAACCACAATTTATGAGACAAAAAAAGACCCAGTATTAATCTTCGTTTAAATCATCTTGCAAAACATATTGAATAAATAAGTCAAGCAGAACAGCGGAATGGCTTCGCAAAAAAATGACATGCCATAAACCAATATGGTGACAAACGTATCTGATGAATTCAATTTTACAGGAATCAAACCTGACATTTCATTTGAAATATTTCACACTGTAGCCAAGAGCCTTAAAAACATTTATTTTATTTTGCAGGACATGAAAGCTTGAGACTTCAGCTTGGGTTCTGCAAGTGAGAAACTTTGATGCTGAAGGAATTCATATTCTCACCAGTAAAGAAAATGAGACAGATAAGTATAGGGTAGAATTACAATACACTAATATTCTTAGGGAAGCCTTGTTTATTCAGGATGCATACATGAGAAAAAGTAATCATTAGCCTTCTACAAACAGCTAAACTTAAGTTTTCCAATGTGTCAGTAGGCTCTAGAGAGTCTTCTCATGTGCAAAGGTAAATGTCAAATCATTGTAAACACTATAAAGAGTGAAGCAAAATGTCAAAGTTCTGATTTTAAAAAGGTGGAACGTGCCTCTGGCTGAACAAAGGACATTTTAAATGTGTGTGTTGCAGTGTCAGATGAGAGCACACCAGAGAAAAACAGTAAATCTGAGGATTACAGAACACCTAGTGCTGCCTAAATGCATCTCTTTATACAGAATGAAAAGGGAGGGGAAAGAGAGAGAAAAGAGAGAATGCTCTGAAAGTAATGGCAAAAAAAAAAAATCCTGAAGTTCTGATACTTGCGCATAGGATGGAAAGGGATGAGAGAATGACACAAAAAAAGATGATGTGCCTTGTGATATGGCCATAAAATAAACATGAATCCATTAAGACACTTAACAGCTGGCTGCCATAAAGCATTTTTTTCAGAGGAACATCTACAGTATAGCAAAAGCCATTATACACACACATTATACTGGTTTGTCACACACACACACTGCTCACTTAAAAAGAAAGATTTCAGCATAAAGAATTCGAAAAATAGGTTAAATTATATAACTACCACTGCATGGGTAAAATGGGTTTTATTTGTTCACAACATAACAAATAGCAGTTCAAACGTTACCGTTTGCCAAGTACCATGAAAACATGGCTTAATATATCCAGAGGCAGTCTCCAGGGAAACAATGTGTTCTGCAGTCAATTACACTTTTTTTTCTCTATATCTCTGATTTTCTTTCTGCAACTAAATCTCAATATTTCTGTCTCCTTCATTTAAGCTCTCTTCAATGTGCACTGGCTTTGAGCAAAATGCTGTATGGTCCTTCAGGCACTCACACTGAAAATCAATGAATCACTTTTTGCATTCCCAAAAAACATTTCTTAAAGGGACAATGTGTACTTTATGTATTTTAATTTTAAGAAATATATTTTTCTATTCAGATATTTATTTTGTTAATGAAAAATGACAAATGATGTTTTACCTCAGATTTGTGAAATGTTCACCTCACCTGTTTGGCAAGTGTGTGTCATGATATGTTCCGACAATCAAGATTAGTTTAAAACCACAATTAAAGCTCTGGTTTCTACAATTTTCACTGAGCTGAGAATGGATGTAAATGTGAGATGGCTCAAGAAATTGGTGACTAGACCCTTTATCATCACATCCTTGAGGATGTTAACACCTAAATCCAAAACTTAATGCAATGACAAGGTCATGTGATACACACAGAGACAAGCTGTTGACACCCATGTTCAAGGTTATACTCAGCAGGTGGGCCTTGCAGATGCTTTTTAGTTTTTGTTTCCAAACATCACATGAACAAGTATGCTGAAACGCACTGCAAACTTCCTTCTTCCCCCTTTGCAACATATAAACTCAACTCACATCCATGCATGATCACTGTCTCAAATCCCCAGTAGCAAAACATAGGAAATTATCATGAAGGCTGTAATGAAGCCGTTTGTTTGGCCAAAGATGAGAGATAGATGGTTGATTTATTGGAACAGGGCCAGGACTCAAAATGTTATTTGTAAAAAATTACAAAATAGGTTGTGCATCAGCACCACAGGCTAAATGTAAAGATTGTGACATGAATCTTCCCCTCAGGCTGAAAAAATAGCACATAAAAAAATGTGCATACTAATGATTATCTAGGGAAAACGAATCACTCTTTCCCCGCATGCTATGGTAATTTACATATGTAGGAACAGATTACAATTTGCCTTAACATTAGAGTGGTGTTGACTTGAATGATAATGCTGAGGCAGGACGCATGAGTAAGTGTGTGTGTGTGTGTGTGTGTGTTGAGGGGATTGATATGAGACAAGAGCATAGCATTTTTTTTCCAAGTCTTTGCAAATTTGCTTTTTCTCATACAGGCTGGCAGTCAATAATGTGTAATGTTTCTCAGTGAGATAAAAGCTTAAAATTGGTTTCTACACAGCTGCTTTATTTCCCGCTTCCTTACTTCTGGAAGAACTAAATCTCTTTGATAAGATACAACATAGCGACAAAGGTCTTATACACATGATTACATTTCCCCATTGTAGATTATCATCAAATTGTAGAGAGCTGGAACGGACTTCTTGCCTCTGAAAGTGAAGTGCAGCTTTAAAACCATCTCTGAATTTGGCAATGTTTAACAGTTTAAATGTTTGGCTAATGCTGGACCAGGGATAAGGTAGTTTTAAAGGGCTAATCTTAGTATTATGTAGTAAAGGGTGATTTATACTTTTGCAATGTCATAGGCTGTGTAGCACGCGTAATATGGTGTAGCCTGGCGTGCACCTCAACAAAAACGTAACAACGCTACATTGTGATTGGTCTACTACAAATAATTGAATGATTATAAATGATTTTAAATCGAAATCAACCGAAATTCAGTCACAATCTTGAACTTCAAATTAAGTCATTATATTATATTATATTATCATATTATATAACCTCTTTATGTTGTTAAAAAAAGTTTTAAATTTGACAGTGTGGTACATAGTGAACAATGGTCAGATATTATATTGCATAAAAATCTAGACTAAAAATGGCATAGCACCCTGTGCTTTAAAAAAATTAATGTAAAAATCGAGAATCGAATCATATTTAAATTAAATTGAAGATTTGGAGAATCGTGACACCCCTAACTAAAACTCCTCCCTGCATGTGTCATTGCACATTAACACCCCTGTGTAGGCTACAGCGCTGAGGCTACACTGCAGGTCCATCTCAGAAGTATAAATCAGCCTTAAGTTATGTCAATATTTGATTTTATTCTCAAGCTGATTCTTAAGCAGACTGATAACAAACTTTATTTTTCCAGTTAATGTTTGTGATAGAGACAGAGACGGAGAGAGAAAACAGTGCTGGAATATAAAGCTTCTGAGTAGAAGGCCTGCTAAAGTAAATCCCTGTAGACATGATTCCAGCATAGTGAAAATACTCTCACACACACACAGACTTGACACCAAGACTTGTGTGTACACCTTCACACAGACATACCAATGTCAAGCTGGCAGGCATACAAATGAACACACACACATAGTCTCTAAGGCAAATATAATCTCACACTGAAGCCTGACCACTCTCTCCCACACAAAACGCATAAGCCTATACACCATGCATTAGAAGCCACATACTTTTAGAGAATATGTTCCCTCCTAACATTTTGGATTAAAGAAGAACAACTGTTTTTGGATTAACTGCTGCATTAACGACTACTTTTCATACTACATTTAATAAATGCTGAAATATGCAGATAATCTAAGATAAAATTCACAAGCGAAGTGCACCGCACATACAGTAACACTGTCCTCGGACAAAGGAAGGATCATGTTAACCCAACCTAGCAGTCTCCAAACAGGGAGGACACGATCTACATTCTGAGTAATTCTGACGTCATCGGTGTGTTTATGACAGGACAAAATGGAGTCAGTTAAGTAGTACACCTTACTAGTTACTCAATCATTGCTTGGCTTGCTTAGTTTAAACTCCATAGATCACCAGAAAGTGTAATACTTTCCCTTTCAAAGGTTTAGGTGTGGCAAGACTTTTAATGTTTTTGAAACAAGTTTTTAATGTTCACCAAGGCTGAACTTACTTAATAAAAATAAAATACAGTAAAATTTCTATTTAAAACAAATAAAATGTATACATTTAATTTTTTTAAAAAGTCATTCATTTCTGTGATGGCAAATTGGCAAAACTGAATTTTAAGTAACTTATCGTCACATGATCCTTCAAAAATCATTCTAATGTGATGATTTGCTGCTCAAGAAGCAATTCCTATTGTATGTTTAAAATAATTGTGCTCTTTATTATTTTTGTGGAAACCAAGATACATGTTTCTTCTAACAGTCTAAAGTCCAAACAGCAGCATTTATTTGAATTAGAAGCATTTTGTAACATTATAAATGTCTTTAAATCATACTTTTATTCAGCAAGGTTGACAGTACCTTTAAAAAAAATCTTACTGACCCCAAACTCTTCAAGAATTTTTATTTTTGGGTGAACCACCCTTTTAAGTTGGCTTTATATCCTTTCAAATCCACTTTACAGATGAAAATTAAGCGACTGGAAAGTACCCCTGAACTGTTTTTGAATTTCTGTCTGAATCACAAATGGGAGTTTATTAGTCATGTGTCTGCAATAAGACTCATCATGGGATATAAGCATTACTGAGGGGTGAGCTGAGGGACACAATGATGGATGCACTACGGGTCCTCTTATCATTGCAGAAAAAAATCAAGGTGGTGCCTATAAGATTATGATGTGAGATGGATGGAGAGACGCAGAAAAAGAGGTTTCATGACCTTGTGTTTATGGAAGGTTTATCAGAACAGTGGGATGGGAGAAGTGTAAATCCCAGCACAAGTCTGCTTGGCTATGATCTGAGCTTCACAATGATTCACACATCTCTGAAAAAAAGAGAGAAAAACTCCTACCAGCCTTTACATACTTAACCCTCAACCCTGCCAAATCCCTTTGAAATACGATTCCATTCTCTTCCATTATCCCTTTAGATTCCTTGTTTCATTCGTCTCTGCGTCTCACATGATATACTTACAATGATCACACTTTCTTCCCTCCATCCTCTTCAAACTCCCACACATACACTCATCCATGACTTTAACCTCTGCTCCTATCTCTCCTTTCTGTTTGAATGCACTGATACTGCCATTTTTGCCGGGTCGGGTAGATCGGTCAGACGAGGCCGATCCAAACCTGATATTGTGCGTATACTATTCTGTTATTGTTAAGCCCCACAAAAGGCACAAAAAAATTATAAACCACCATAACATTTTCGTGCACTATATTATAAGTGTTCTGAGATAGGCTATAAAGTAATATTTAAATCATTAAATTCAAGGTCACTTAAACTTTTCCCCCAAAAAGTTCTGTCAATCAATCTTCATTCAGCATTCAAACAGCGTGTCGTGTTCGGTTACGACAGTCAACACGATGAAACTCTCTCTATGATGAGAGAGTCTCTCTACCATTATTATATTTGATCTGTAGATAGAGGTCTATGGTTTTGCATAAAACAACTTTATATTGCTGGATTTTATTGCTGTACCATAATGATGTTACTTTCTCCCGGGTGTCTGTTAGATCACAACACTAGAGTAGAGTCAGAGCTCTATAATTGATCGTCACGTGCACAGTAACTGAAACTGTTCAATGCATTTCCTTTACATCCTTTACATAACTTTTCAATGCGGACTCGACACAGATTTAGTGTAACACTTATAGTCACTTTTTTGTTCCCCACTAAATGTTCAGATTCTATACAATAATTGTGCACTCGTGATTTTTTTTCTATACTAAATTTTACCACTGAATTATCCACTAATCTAGTTTATAATAGCATTTTTATCATAGATTATGATATAATTTTTTTTTATTTGTTGTTTTTTGTTGTCTGTATTAAGTAAATAGAAGTAAACTGCACTGGTATCGGTATCAGTCGATAATCAGACCTTTAGTATCAGTTCGGATCAGTTTTGAAAAAGCGGCATCGTTGCATTCCTAGTTTGAATTGCTTTCTTCCGTCTCTTTCTACTCCCCTCTGTTCTCACGTTGCCGATTTTAGCAGTGCAAGTGATGATCCAAGAATCCATAGCTAGTCTCCTATTAAAACTAGAGTGACCAGGAACAAAAAAAAACACCTTACAACCTTGGTTATTTATCATTATCACAAGGTCTAATGGAACGTGATCAGCCCGACGTAATGGCCCACTAACTCTCCAAATTGAAAAAGAGGGCAGTGAAAAAGACGAAGGGGGGCTTGGCACACTGGAGTGTTGTAATGTAACAGGAGTAGGTGTTGTCTCCGTCTCAAGTACGAGTCTTGCATCCTAAAATATTTATGAAGCAGAGGCCTGAATATTCAGGTCTCTGTGTGTCCTAGTGTGTCCTCCCTTAGATGGAGGGCATACAGCACATACACAAACACAGGTGCTCAGAGTGTGATTCTACTCTAAAGCTCAGTCCCTTATTCAGGAGGACAGCACCAGGGGGAACATTGTGTTGAGAGGAGAAAGACACTACAGACTCAGAGGGAGCAAAACACAGGGCTTTGAGTCACAGGTGAATTCGATATCAACATTTCCTTTTGAGAGGCTTTGCCTGTTGGATTTGACAACGCCGCTGTAAAACAGAATAAAGATTGTGGCCCGAGGCCATAACTCAGCAGCTCGTCTCTCCTTAGATTACACAAAGACAAATCTTGTATCTCAGATAAATATCTTTTTGCCTCACAGCATGCCCTCCAGCTGTACCTTCTCAACATCTTTTCCTCTCTGTGGGTTCCTACATCAAACAGTTTTTATTTATTCTAAAAGTAAGCTAATTTCAAAGAAATTATATTTCCAAAGAAGAGTAACTGCAATGTGACTAAAAAAGAAGTGCCTTACATTACATTTCTCCCCGTATCTTAAAACAAATTCGGTTGGAAAATGTTTTGTGTCTTTTCTGAACAAATGCTTGAGCACTGGGACTATCCCTGAACTTCTAAAACATACTGTTACACCTCTTCTCAAGAAACCTTCACTTGATGATAGGGATTTTAATCATTTTCGACCCTTCCTTTTATTACAAAAGCATTGGAGAAAACGGTTCTCAATTAAGTCCAGTTCTTTCTTAGCTCAAATCAAATTCTTGAAACTTTCCAGTCTGGTTTCAAGCCTCTGCACAGCACCGAGTCTGCTTTATTAATGGTTTCTAATGATGTACTATTAGTGACTGACGCTGGTGACTCTGATCCTAATACTGTTAGACTTAACCTTGGCCTTTGATACAGTCGATCATAAAACTCTTCATCTCGACTAGAATATTTTTAGGGAATCCAGGGAACTGTCCTCAGTTGGTTTACATTGTTTCTAACAAACAGAAGTTTCTCTGTTAAACTGGGTCATTTTTACTGCCAGCCCAACTCTCCTGTGAAGTGGCGCAGGGGTCTATTCTCACACCCATTCTTTTTTTCCATATATTTACTTCCTCTGGGCTTCATTTTCAGAAAGCATGGTGTTTCATTCCACTGCTATGCAGATGATACACAAATTTATTTGCGTCTGAAACGCAACAAAGATACTGCTCTGAAATCTCTTTTTACCAGCCTAGAAGAAGTAAAAATGTGGTTTTCTCAATTTCTTATTTTTGAATGAATCCAAAACCGAGGTTATAGTCTTTGACCCCTACAGCAACCATATTAGCAGTAACATTGATCTGAATTAACTTTATCCAGCTTCATTCTGCATTAAGAATTTAGGTGTTCTCTGGGATCAGAACCTCAAAATTGAAAAACCACTAAATGTGGTGATTAATTCTTGTTTTTTCCAGCTATGTCTTCTCTCTGATCAAATCCTCTCTCTCTGAGAAAACCTTAGAGATTGCTGTCCATGCACTCATTACATCGCTGTTGGATTATTGCAACTCTCTTTACCATGACATACCCAAACACTCTATATTGCTCGTCTCCCAATTAGTACAGAATGCTGCGGCAAAGTTCCTCAAAAGAAAACGTGAATTTGATCATGTCACTTATCTTAAAATCACTGCATTGGCTACCTGTGCATTTTAGAATTCAGTTTAAAAATCTTTTCTGTTTTTAAATCCGTAATTAATTTGGCACCGAGCTATTTGTCTGAGCAACTCTGTCCTCACAATCCCACACGAAACCTGAGGTCTGGTGATCAGAGACTTCTGTCTGTCCCCAGATCACGGTTAAAGAATAGAGGTGACAGAGCCTTTGCGATTGCTGGCCCTAGGCTGTGGAACGGCCATCCGGTTAATATCAGAGCGGCTCAATCTCTAACTGTTTTTAAATCCTCTCTTAAAACCCATTTTTTTTCTTTAGCTTTTAATTCATTGTGATATTAAGTCATGAATGTGTGGTTTGTCCTTGTTATTTATCTTGTCTATTATTCAGCACTTTGGTCAGCCCTGTTTGCTGATTTTAAATGTGCTATATAAATAAATACGAACTTGTACAAAAATAAGTGATTCTCTGTCTACAATCACTTTCCATGGACCCATGTTGCTGTGTGCTCCAACAGGTCTCCTAGCAACCGTCTCCAGGCAGGGTCTCCAGAGTGGGTAGGTTTATCAGGTAACTACATCACAGGTCTACTCAAGGTTGAGGAGGGTTTTTGGAGCAGTACACTGACCTTAAACAGGGTTAAAACAAGACACTACACTCAGTGGTTTATTAAATGGGAAGGTCCTATAGGGTTCTTAATGGCTTTTGAAGACAAGTGTGAATCAAACTTTGAAAGGAGAAGCAGGTAGCATTGAGGACTTGAGTGCATACTACAACATGAGTGGACATGAATGAGTGATCTTGTGCACATACACGACCGCAGGGGCAAAATAAAAGTGCTGACTGACCATGGATGTCTGACAGCATCTGGCTAATATCTAACTGAAGGGACAGACCTGTCAGAGCCTGTGGAAGGTATTTTTGGGAATATATCTTTAATAGACACTAGGGATTATAGGACAGAACAGGGAAGACTACAGGACTGGACAGTGAAGACAGAGTGTTGTCTCAAACCTTATAACAGACTGCAAGCTCTCTTTGACTTTTATTTTTAATAAAATATACACACGGTGAATGCGAAATGGCTTAGACTAGACGGGAGACATGTTCTGTGTTGACAACTCTTATTAAAACCAGAAGTCTTTAAAAAGAATCAGCTTTAGTTACGTTTAGTTTAGTTGTCTCATTCTAAGTAGGGCTGGGATAAACGATTATTTTTTTCGATGCTTCGATTAATCTAGCGATTCATTTTCCCAGTCCGATTCGATTTGATTATCTCCCCATTAATTGACAAATAGCAGGGAAATATCTGAATGAAAAAAATACATGAATACCTTAACATTGCAATATACAGTATGTTTATTGCTCTTAAAATCGCAAAATAAAAGACTATACAAGTGCAAAGTAATGCATTCTTAGTCAGAGGTAGCATTCAATAAAACCTTGAAGCCTTGAAAACACAAAAGTCTAGATTACTGAAAAAAAAGTGCAATCTGTCACGACACATTAAATAACCACAAAATAGTAGGCCTATTTATGTTTTAATTTTCTTTGACTGAGCAAATTTGAAAGTTGAGAGACTTTTTTAAATGTTACCTTCTTGGTCCTGGCACTTCGTGACATTTTTTCCTTTTGCGTGAAGAAGCCGTTCGCCGAGATGTCTTAAAAGATGATTATTAGGCTGCCGTTATAATAATCACCCTGGCGCCGGGTCTGAGTGAGTAATTTACTCTTTAAATTAAAATACTTAATATTACTCATTTAAGTCTGCTCTTATGAGGACACTCGACAAAACGGACAGATTGGCATAATTTGGCATAATAACATTTTATGTGGGTTGTTGTGTGTGTGTGTGTACTTTAGAGGAACGGGAGTGTGCCGCCTTGAACTTCTGATAGTCCGAGGAGCCACTCGTGTTGCTACTACTATCTGGCGCTGCCATCTTTGTTTTGGGTCTGACGAATCGACGCGCTTATGTCGACGTATTTTTTGCATCAACGTAATCGATGACGTTGACGCGTTGTGCCCTAATTTTAAGGTAATAAAAACATTACGGTTTATTAAGGAAGTTCTGTACACACCACTGGAAACATCACTATGGATGTCATACTGCATTTCTGTTAATAGATACTCAATTTTTAAGGTGATGTGTTTTAAAATAATGGTCACCTTGTGCAGGACATGAAATAAGTCAGGAGAGATGTCGTATTTTGCCAGAGAAGGTAAATGTGGTCTAATTTCTGCAAAAGAATTGCTGAAATTTAAAGCTGGTTTGTAGAATACCAAAAATACAGACTACTTTACTGTAATTGTTACTGTGTAACTTATTTAGTGTTAAATTATTGGAGATGACAGATGAGTGAGGTGGCTTATTGTGAATTTGTTCTATAAATTTGTTGTGTTTTAATTTTTACTTATAGCTATACATTTAAGTATACTTTAAAGTTTTAATATATTGTTCTATTGTAAAAAAAAAATCAATATTCAATAAAAAAGCCATACTTAATTTTTTTTTTTTTAAACACAAAACGATAGTGAATGACATTAAAGTATTGGTTCAGGCACCGGCACGTAAAAAAACCCAAACGATATACAACCCTACTGATTGGTGGAGATATCTTTGCAGAATTATGGATGTAATGTAGGCAGCCTATTTTTTTACCAGAAGAAAGACCATTGTTAAACACGATTATGTTAAAATAATGCAGAGATTGCAGACTGACAACTTTAAAAAAAAAAATCATATAGATAGCACAGATAATAACCTTGTAACAGTAGGGTTACAAGTTATTGTTAAAAATAAATTCCTCTATAGGAAAAAAAAAGAATCTGACTTTTGCACTCTATCTAAAGAAAACGGTAACACTTTACAATAAGGTTCATTAGTTAACATTAGCAAATGCATTAACTAACATGAACTAACGATGAGCAATGCATTAGTTACAGTGTTTATTAATCTTTGTTAATATTTAATACAAATACAGCTGTTCATTGTGCGTTCATGTTAGTTCACAGTGCATTAACTAATGTTAACTAATACAACCTTTGATTTTAATAACGCATTAGTAATTGTTGGAATTAATATTAACTAAGAAGATTAATAAATGCTGAAGAAGTATTGTTCATTCTAGTACATCTTAACTAATGTAGTTAACTAATGTTAACTAATGAACCTTATTGTAAAGTGTTACCAAGAAAACAAACTGGTACACCAACACATTTCTGGTTACTATTACTTTGATAAAACAAAACATCAAACAGGTTAAACTGTTTGTTAAACAAAACATAAAAACAGGTTAACTTTGCTGAGTATCGCACTGTTTATGTGGAGATTAAAAAAAAGATACAAATCGCTCAAGGATGGTAAAAAAAATTCAAATGACTAGCCAATCCACACTGTTAAACATTACAGTTTTGTACAGTTATGAAGCCAACTACTAAATAACCCAGAATAATACTGCAAGTTCACTGCAAATTCTCTTTACAGTAAATAACTGATTCTTTCCTTACTTTGTTGCCAGTAAGTAAGGTACTGTGAACACCCTCTGAAATGTCTAACAGGCACATAATATACATGAAAGAGCATTGACAGAAATGACATATGCAATATTACACTGGTGAAAAGGCCATGTCTTCACATATCCTGTTTCACTTTATGAATAATCAGTATTGTGACAGAATGACAACACAAATGAGAAATATCCTTGTAGCCAGCACCTAAAACAATATCCCTGTCTGCGGAGAAGGACACAGAACACAACTGTCAAACTCAAAATTCTGTTGTGATGGTAATGAGTTTGACAAGTTAACACCATGAAGGAATAAATGTCATCCAGGCAAGCCTACAAAAACATACCTGAATGTATCTCACAGTAATGGGAAATAGCTCAGATAAACAACACAAGCAAGCTTGCACACATTCCACATATGCATTAAACCAAAAGCAGTGTGTTAGATTCTAGTTGATCAGTAACCAGGCAGGTCATCGCCCTATCCATGCAATTCTTTCTCACTCTATTTTTACCTTGTGCTGGTTTGTATGCTATGTAACCTGAATCTCTATCTAAAGAACACAGATAACCTGGCTTTTACCACAACTCTACAAGCAGTTCCAGATGTTACTGAAAAGAGAAATAATCAGAGGAGTGGCTAGATTCTGTTAATGCTTGTGTTAACCTCATTCCCTTCCTCCCATGAACCACCAGCTAGTCAACAACCAGAAGTGCCCAATAGTACTAGACAGCATGTGAAACTAACAGAAAATCAATGTTAACTGGAGACAAGTCCACTGCCAAACCTAGGGTGACTGTTTGCATTCTAAGCCAAGGGATCAATCAATAGCAGGTCTTGTATGTAGACTGGATAATACACAACCTCAGTTTCAGACATCTCGAGGAGTCTTCCTGAAAAGGGGGGTAACACGTGGAGCTTGCATTGGCAGATGGCAGTCTGAAAGAAGCCCCTCTTGATGGCTTTAAGACGGTTAAGCCTATTGTGTAAACTGCTAACTAACAACAATATTCAAGAAATGTATTCTGGAAAATGTGTAATTCCTCCTAAGCTTGAAAACTTGGAAATTAAATGACGCATATCTGCTTCAGCAGCAGCATAAGATAAGACTTCATAGGGATAATGGAAATACACCGCTAAATAAATAAACAGCTTTACGCGGACTGGGATTGTTGGTATCAAGGTTAAATCGACGATGAAAATAAAAACAAACTTAACTCTCCAAATGTACAGTAGGCTAATAACACGTATTACCAGTTACTTGAATTCGGGACGTGTAAGCTTTCAGCAGAATCATATTTAATGTAGGCTGTAAATTGTATTTTCCTATTGTCCCTTATACACGTAACAATTTAATAAATTATTGTAAAATAATTAAAAATGAATTTCAATTATTAGAATTTCATTGAATATTATTAGGCTATTTGCATCTAAATATCGCCGTAGTAAGATTAAATAAAACAAACAAACAAACTGCCGTTAGACTTTGAAACTAACGTTGGTGGCTGTTTTTCTTCAACTGAACACTGTTCAACGCTAGTAGGTTACTATTACATTTGGTTTACAGCTGGAACTTATACAGAAACGGTACCAATATAAAACTCCGATATAACAAAAAAACTAAAAGTTGTAAGAAAACGAAATAAAGTATTAAAAAAAACTTTTGAGGGAAGGTAGCCCGCGAGCTAACTAAGTCCGCAGCCTTCCGGACAATAAAAAAACAAAACAAAAAAAAAACTTACCTGCGAGAAGAATTCCATAGATTAAATAGAGGCAGTTGGTGCTCAGATCCATTCTTCTGCCTTTAAGTCACAATTTAGTAATATGTGTAAGTAAAAAAAACAACTTTTCTCCCCGACTTAAACTGTTTCGTGTTCAGTCTTCTTTCGCCAGTCTCGCGCAGCATCAATAGTCCACTAGCTCAGCTCGCTCGCGCAGGTGGATTGTGGCTGGAATTTGCTCACGTGATTTCCGGAGGTATCAGCCGGAGAGTTTTCACGCCCTCTTGCGTACACAAGCTCCAAAAGCGACAGAATTTCCCGCATATTGAATTCATAATATTCCCACACCACCAAGTGAATTCGCAGCTGTGTTTGTTGCAACAAATATTTAAATTACCAGCAACTCCCACCCCTCTCACCAAATCACTCCCTTGTTGGTAAAAGATGTTTCTCCTGTCGTCGTCGTAGTAATAATTATAACAGATCAGCCCTTTCCCAGGAGGATGTTGTTGCGAAATCAAATGCAATTACATATTGGAGTCAGTTTGTAAGTGATGTGTTGACTGGGAAAAAGTCTGCTTTTTCAAGCAAAAGCCAGAGACAGCTGTTCATTTATTACGTCACTGCCCTTTGTTGGCAAAATGTTGGCTACTTGATTTTGTTGGAAATGTTGATGAAAATGTTACCTTACAGTGGAAATACGTTCTTTTAGGTATATTGTTAACTCCAAAGATAAACCAAACAGCACTTATTTAATTTTTAATGGATTATTTTAATTAACAAATATAGTATTTTATAGTTTTATAGTATTTAAAATTGAAGTGAGGCATTATATTGAGTCAATATTACCCCTCGAAGAAACAAAAAGCTGTTCAAATTTTACACTGTTTAAGTATTCTTATAATATTGTTTATACCGCCCCGTAGCATTTGAAAGTTTGAATTGTTTTGATATATTCTTCAATAAAAAAGAAAAATACTGAATAATTCATTGACAAGTACTGATCACTTTAATGCAAAATCTAACCTCAACCCCTCATTTCCCCCAGTTGATTTTACAGTCTCTTGAGTTCTTCATCACTGTGTATTCTAACACTCATTTTTAAAGTCTTTTGAGAATCACATAAATTGTTATGATATGACTTAGGAGCAACTATTTTGATACTTTTCATCTAAAAACATTAGCTTCCCCCTTCAAAGGCCCAGATCTGGCACAGACCCAGTTTAGTTTTTCAAAGGGACATTTGGGTCCGTATTTACAAAACATTTTATCTTACCACCAAGAGTTCTCCTAAATAGCAGTAAAAGCCCTTAGGTAAGACTTTCCTCTTAAAATCTATTCACAAAGGCAGGGTGACTACATTGCTATGGATGATGTTAACACCCTTACTAATCATACGTAGAGATTGGCTGATAGGAAGGGGTCTCATTCAGTGATTTAATCATAGAAGTAGAACAAGCTATCATGTTGCCATTATTCAAATCAAGATTATAATTATATTTATAATGTCTATAAAATTATACAATTATAATATATATATATATATATATATATATATATATATAATTATAATGTTGCCATATTTTTCACAGATTTAAGAGCTGGCTTTAGCACAAAAATGCTTTGTGAAATACTCAAGAGAGAAATAAATTAGGATTGACACAGCCATTATTTTTTAGAGTTTCTCCCAAAACGGCAAGTTAAGGAGCTACTTTTAGCCTTAAAAATGTATTGTGAATACATCCCCTGGTATTCATAATCATTCACACACTCTGTATAAGCACATGAGTACATAAAGACAGTGTACCAGTAGGCTATTAAGTACATGTATTGCTCATAGTTTTAGAATTTACCTCAATTTACAATCCTTTAATGAGGACTTTTATTTATTTATTTATTTATTTTTTTTAATTATTAACAACTTCCCCGAATACTCTATAGAAAAATAAGAGAAGGCAGGCAGGCAGGCTCGTGGTAGATTTTTATTGCAAACTAGACAATTTTTTTTTTACATATGAACAGTATTTATAGTGTATAAAAGCTTTTGATAGTGTAGCAGGGTGAGGAACTCAAGAACAGAAAGAGACCAATGCAATGGTGCTACTTTTATCAATGATACAGATCATACAGTTGGAGTCTCTGTCTGTTGAATGTCTTGTCAGAGACAATCTGTTTTGAACCATCACAATTGATGATGCAACCAGTTAACATACAATACAAAAGTGCAGCACTGTTTTTTGCTGTGGTCAAATTGGGGAGTCCAAATTGTAAAACCAAAACTGGACAAAACTACAAAATTGTTCAACTGAAAGTTTCAAAGGATAAATCTCAATAGCCTGAAACCATCAGCAAAGTTAATGGAGTGTAAAGAATGAAAAAGAACCATTTCTCCTTGCATGACCAAGTATGAAGCAGCATCAGTGTAAAGATCTGGTAAACGCTTCTAAAAGATTTTTAATATTAGCCTATATGTTGGTCCCATTGGACTCCTCTCCCTGCCATTGTACATGCTTAAATAGAATTTAGCTACATCTAGCATTTGAGAAATACGATAACAGGATGCCATCTAATTTATTTATATTTTTAAAGTTTTGATTAGGTTCCTAACTACCAGTCTATCAAGAACAAAGAAGATAATATTAGTGAGAATGACAAACTGTAGTGATAGATAAGTTAAAAGCTATTTTGGCTCCTTTCCGCAGCTAATACATACTGTATAATTATATCATAAATTCTGTTTATATATTTTCATATTTCTAGACCCACCCTTTCACCCATATCAATAACCTCTACAAAGTTTGGCTCAAAGATAACATTTATTTTCCCAAATTGTTTAGAGTCCTCGTTTAGAAGGAGGCACGAGGTGATCGGGAAGATCAGTAGGTAACTCGTGACCTTCCAGTTTAACCTTGATGAGGTGGTTAGCTAAGGCAAACTCCTCATCGTCCAGGTACCCATCCTTATCCACATCAGCGAGCTTCCAGATTTTTCCTAGAACATTGTTGGGCAGTTTGGATTTGACCATCTCTTTCTTGGCCATGGCACCAGAGACCTTCCCGTTGACAGGTGACAGGGTGTAGAAGATCTCGTCGTAAGTTGGCTTGTCTTTCGCCACTATCCACTCCAGCTCATCAATGCCTTCGCCAGCACCCTCTCCATACCCATGCCCGAAGGGTCCATTCATGGTGCCCTCAAAGGCACCACCCTGGACAGACTGGCTGGGCATGGCAGCCTCCTCCTGCCGAACGAGGGTCATGAGTTTGGCAATGTCGTTGGCCAGCATGTCCTCGACTGCTTCCAGCAACTTGGGCTTCAATCCCTGAAACTTAGTGAAGTCCTGACCAGCAAGGACTTCCTAATGACGAGGACAACAAAGATATTAAAAAAAAGAGCATATTCTACCCTTAGAGGATGAGATAATAGTTTTTATATTTATATAATAATATATTTATATCTAGTAACTAAAATAAAACAAGGGGGTAAATGGTTGCAAAACAATTTTTATTACTCTTAAAATCTTTGGCTAAACAAAAAATATATATAACAAAATATTGGGACATATGAAACCATTTCCATACCTGCATTTTACTGAGTTTAGGGAAATCACCAGGTGAGATCTGATGTTCTTTTTCAATCTTTGCGTAGATTTCACCCAGGTTAGCGATGAGTTCCTTTTTCTTATTCTCTTTCCCAAAAACATTTGGCATTTCTTTCTTCAAAGCACTGATGATGTAGGCTTGAACCTGGAGAGAAAACATTTTGTCATTGCATATAATATTTAAAATAAATTTGTGTTATACTGATATTTAAGCAATTTATATAGGAGCAATTTGTCAATTTGAGAGAGACTTAAATGATATAAGAAAATGTATGATGATAATGAATACATACTGTATATACATGCATCCATACATACCAAGGCTGCATTTATTTGATCAAATACAGCAAAAACAGTAATATTGTAATATAGGCTATTAAAATAGAAAAAAAAGTTATTTTTAAATTGTAATAATATATGTTAAATTTTTATTGCATTGGTGGCAAACATTTTCAGCGTAATTTCTCCAGTCTTCAGTGTCACATGATTCTTCAGAAATCATGCTTATTTAGGGCTAAAACAAATTATTTTATAATCAATGAAACTTGTGTTGCTTAATATTTTTTGTGGAAACTATTGATAAATGTTTAAGATGTTTTGATGAGAAGAACATTCAAAAGAAGAGCATTTATTTGAAATAGAAATCTTGTGTAACATTATAAATGTATTTAGTGTCATTTTAATGCGTCCTTGAATGGTAATGGATTATGGTTTCCACAACAACAACAAAAATGCATTTACGGTTTTCAACATAGATAATGAGAAATGTTTCTTTAGTACCAAATCAGAATACTTATGAAGACTGGAGTAATGGCTGCTGAAGATTCAGCTGTGTCTGCTCTGAAATGTGGAAAAAAAAAAAAAATATATATATAATTTTTCACGTTTTAAATTATTGCAGAGCCACTCTTCCCAGTCTGTGTGTAACACTGTTAACTTCCTGTCTATATGAAGCTCCTCTTTCCGAAGAGCACAATGTGCTCTGGTTGGTCGCCTCGACCAGTGTGTTATGATTGGTCAACTGCTTCCTGAGTGTTTCGGAAATGTCAGGCCACTTACCTAAAAGCAAGTTTCAACAACCTACGCAACTCAAGCAGGCCTCGCCACCCATTATTGCATACCTTAGGTGGGAATTATTTAAATGAGTAATATTGTGATGTATACGTTCCCAGAAGAAGGGTCCCCAGCGTTTCAGGGAGTTCAGAAACAGTGCAAACTGATATAGTTTAAAGATTAATCTTACTGATTAAATCTCTTTGGAGTGGACTTGGTACTTTGTAACTTTCAGCAACATTACGCAAGAAAGTTGAAAATGTATAAAAGCAAAATAGGACCCCTTTGAAAAAATGTATAAAAAGGAATACTTCTAAAACTTCCAAGACTATAAACTTGGATCACATCTTAGGTGGCCAATTTATAAAGTGATCACATGAGGGCAGCACACACCAAATTACTAATCTAAACAAAAACATTCAAAGAACTTTAAATCTAAAACTATAAAAGTTTTAATGTCTTACTTTGGCAAGACGTGCCCGTTTGATAAGGTCGTTCAGCTTGCGCAACGCTGCATTACGTGGAAGCCCCTGGATGTCACGGAAAAGGTCTTGTTCCTCTGCCTCAAACAGTTTCCTGTTATCTGGAACCAGGAGAGGCTGAGCCCAGAAAGAACCAATGTACACTCGGATGACCTCTGGTGTGTTGACGATTTTACCGAGAGACCACATGAGGGCGCCATAGACCCTCATGAGCTGCTGGGTCCCGATCTGATCAGCTTTGTTGAGCACCACCCGCATCTTGTCCTCGTGGTTCTTCAGAGCTCGGATCACCTCAGAGAACTCGTCTGAGATATCCAACTTGTGTGCATCAAAGAGAAGAATGATGCGGTCCACACGTTCAGCAAACCATTCGAGCACAGCTGCAAAGTCATAACCTGAAACAGAGATAAGGATATGACATTTTTAATACAAGAGAAGGTTTAAAAAACAACAAAACAGTTAATCCACTTAATAAATAGTCTTTCAGTTTATTCAATGCAAAGGGAACTTGTTTGTGTATGTGAGCATTCTTTAAAGCACAACCCAACACTTCTCTTTCCATCCAGATAAAGGGCAGTACATCAGTCAGCAGATATTTGACCCTAGAACTTCCTGATCTTACTCATCTCACTCAACACCAACAAGCAGATATCTACAAACAGGTAAACACACACAATACAAAATGTGGGACTTTTGCTGTCCAAGGAAAGTCTTTACGTAATAGAACCCATCTCCTTTTATCCAGTCATTTTATTTTACACTACACCACTACAGGCACATTAGGGTGGAGTACAGCTGCCCTTAAACATGAGAGGGGAAAAAAAACAGATGAAGAGACGTCTGGTCAACGACAGCGAACTAACATCATGTCCACTCACGCTAGCAAACAGGAAAGAGAATAAATTGTCCCACAGAAACTCCTTCCTCTCCCCATGTTTGGTTATTTTCTTGAATGGTTAAAAGGATCACAGAGAACAATGGAAATCAGAGTAAAATATTTTGACAGTAGCCAAGGAGATGACGATGTGTCAAAACTAAATTTAAGATGCTGGGATATGAAACGAATGTGTGGTTATGGGAAAAGTCTGTGTACTCCAAAATACCTAAGAGAAAATGTCTAAAAAAAAAGTCTTTTTTGCATTCACATTTTTCAACAGGGGTCAGCATTAATATTGCTAGACAAATTCGGTGATCTTTCCAAAAAGCTACTTATGAGATCTTGAAAGAGAAATCTCTGAAGATTAAACCATATGCCATAATACACATGCTAAAGCTAAGGAATTTCCAACCCAACTCTCCTGCTTACTGACACAGAAGTTACCAATTTATGTTTGGATTGTGTCGAGTGTGTGGAGGACAGGAAAGTCAGCGTCCCAGCTCACAACAGTTGTCAACGTCAGCAGGATGTGAAATCTGGATCTGAATCCAACATGGGCGTGACTTCACGGATACACTACTCTGCTTTATTGACAGTTATCCATTACAATATGCATAGCAATACTAATGAAACAGGCCGTTATGATATGCAAAGACAGTACTAATAAAAAAAGCAAATGCAAAATCAAAAAAAAAAAACAGTTAATTTGTGTGTGTACCAGAAATGCAGTAATTTGGTACACTTAGTAAATAATGTGATTAAAAAAAAACTATTGTTCTTTTTGCCAGCAATTTAGATTAGCAAAATAAGGTGGCTTAAAGGTTTTTTTATGCATCTAAATCGGCATTCTTCCTGAATAGCATCCATTTCCTCAAGGAGTTTCTTTGGTCTACATTCAGAGCAGACACTGATATGCTGGTTGTGTACACATACACACATTAATATGGCTGATAAAGACTGTGACAGCACAGCTAGCTCATATGGATGGAATCTGTTTTACCCGTAATGGTGTGGCTTTTTCAAATTCTTTGCTTGCTTTCCTTCTAATACTTTCCAAAAACATATCCTTGTGTAAACTATGGGATATCCTTGTTTATGTAAGAATGCCATAGTAACTGTGTTTGTCCCTGCACTAAAAATCTGTGATCTGTGAAGTGGGCACACAAAAGCTGCACTTAATAAAAGAAAT
This sequence comes from Pimephales promelas, assembly GCF_016745375.1. The sequence goes on from NW_024121142.1 coordinate 74,584, forward strand.
TGAAATTACAACATTGCAAATAGCAAGACAATTTTATCAAGACTAATTTAATCCTCTTGCCGATACAGTTACGGTTACATCATTAAATGATTCAATCAATTCATGAACAAACAAATGTACAGACGAATGAATGACGACAGACTAAATGAATGACAGTGGAAACTATCCAGATAAGCAAATATAGCTGTTTGGAAAATAAATTACACCAGCCATCTATAAAGATGATGGTTTTGTGCATATTATGTACAGTGAATACATGGCTGGGACTTGAAGTTTACAACCAACACAAAGATCATCATCCAACCACAATTTATAGGCATTTGGTTCATGCTGGTCTGCAGGTAGACTTCATGTTCGTAAAGGGGAAAAAAGCAAAAACAAATTTGGCTCAGTATAGATGGCTGTCATTTAGATTTTAGTATTGACTCCACCCTGCTAAAATCTAACCCAAACATTGACCCACAATCTCTCTGCCTGAATGAAAACAAATTACAAAACACTAGAGATATTAAAGCATGCATAGATGTCATTTAACAAGCTCTCAGTAAAGGTTAAACTCTGGCTTTTGTATCGTGAGACCCTTGAAACAATATATAATACCTAATGTGAATGTCAATAAATAACTGGGAGGTTTTAGTGTTTAGTAATGGGAACCCTTGTCCTGCAGGCATCTATGCAAAAAGGTTTGCTCATAACATATAACAGTTGTGAATGTTGCGTAACAGGTGTCGACTGGAACCCTGATTCAGACCAGATGAATAGCTACAAACTATAAAATGTTTAGGATTGTGGGGGGTTAGGATCTCTTGTAATACCATCATACATTTGACAGTAGACTCCAGACTCAACAGGATAACTGCATGATGCCATAATATCAGAGGGGAGAAATGTTGGAGAATACATACAAGGTCAGTGAGATTGGTTTTGAAAGAAGTCTCCTGTTCACCAAGGCTGCATTAAAACAATAATAATGTGAAATATTTTAAAACAGATAACAAACTTTTTTAGCATCATTACACTAGTCTATCAACTATTAATCCAACACACCTTGTTTTTGACAAATAAAAAGTCTTTGAACCCACTGATTAACCATGTTTCATACCATTCAGTCTTTGAAAACTGAATGAAACAATTTATTCCGTAGTACTATGCTATTATATTACGCCAGCAGCATACATGTGAGAATTATGGAAGGGGGCCTGAAAAAGTAGTGAGAATTCATCTGTGCATGGAAGGAAATGATCTTTTTCCAGTAGCAGCACATGTAAATGTGGCACCTCCACAAATTCCTGGAAAGCACAGGGAGAGGAAGAATGGAGAAATCTGCTGTAATGATCTACATAAACAAAATAGCACATTCTCAGGGGATCAGTTTATCCAAGCTGGAAATAAGTCATTAGAATTATCATTTATGTACACTATTCATTATAAAAGGCATTGATTTACACAGAAGATATAGCAACATGGAATTGTGAGAAAGGGCATAGGCCTAATGCTTGCCCAGAAAACTGCACAGAGAGAGAGAGAGAGAGAGAGAGAGAGAGATTTATTAAGTATATTGAGCAGCATTATGGGATGCTATATCAGTGATAAAAATTGACACGCAGCAAACCCAACTAAGCACTGAAGAATTAATGTGGGCACTGTGTACAGTAAACAGGTGAGGTACTAGAATAGAGCCCTGTGGAACACTTTAAGACAAGGACACAGAGCAACATTTAGGAAATAAACCAAATAAATAAAGTTCACACACAAAGGGATCACAATGGAATTTGATTCCATATTCACCAAATTTAAAATAAAAAAGTATAAAATAAATATTTTATATTTTGACTAATTTGAAATTAATCTTAAACTAATCTTATACGAATATGAATTCTGTTTTCCACAATAACAAACACTAAATGATATAATTAGTGCTGCATGATGTATCGTTTTAGCATCGATATCACGATGTGCGCATCCTCAATAGTCACATCGCAGGATGTGCAATGGGTAGCACACGGTCTGTAATTGATCCGTGATTCATATGGGCCAGCTGCCCCTTGGTTCAGAACTCATGTGATTCGCAGATTAATTGCAAAGTTTGTGTTTATATAAAACCTGGCAGTTTAAACATCAAGAGCTCTGTTTTGTGTGCACACAGAGCCACGCAAGACAGGACGTGACGTTCGTGAACACTGAATTCCCTTCCTTATCAATTTGTGCTTGAACGGAAATGTGCACAGAAAATTAAGTCAAAATGCCCATCTTGACGAGGTTCCTCGTAAACGCAGTCAGTAATGGTCATTATCGGTATTGGATATGTGCATTCATCTTAAAGTGACAGCAGTCCAATATACCCGCAACTTTTGTTGTTTGATTAATTTGGTTTAACAGAGAAAGAGAAAATCCCTTCAGTAGCTTTAACAAAGATAAGCTGTATTAATTATATATATTTAATTTATACAGTAAAGACTAAACAGTGTTATTTTACTGTACATTTGATTATTCAATGTCTGCACTGTTGTCTGCACCTGAAAAACAAAAGCACTGCTTATTCTGTCTTTGTTCTATTATATTCTTCTATGCTTGAAATTACTATAATTTATCGTAATGACCATTTTTTCCAATATCTTGCAGCCCTATTTACAATACTAATGTACTAAAGCGATTTCTTATTAAGATATAGGATCTGAAAAATATTTGGTTTGGAATAGTGGTTTGGGAATAGACCAGTGTGCAGCTTGAAACAGTATATATATATATATATATATATATATATATATATATATATATATAACATAATTTTGAAGTGCCTTGTCATTAACTGTGTGTAAAGTCTAACTGCGGTGAGGGGGAAGGGGGACGAATATGAAGTCAGCAGACTTCAGAAGATTATTAACTGACCTCAAAAGGTCTACGAATGAGCAGGACATTTTTAGGGTTTAAGGTTGAAAGTTGAAACATGGCATAATATCAAAAGTATAAGCGGTCCTCACTGATCAATTCTTCTATAAAGTAAGCGCAGGAGTTCAGAACCACAATATGGAGACCGCATTGCTGTGAAGAATGAAGTGGGAGGAGAAGATACGAATTTTTTTATAAATGAAATGCAGAAAGAGAAAAGGACTGCATTAAAATAGCAAGCACACTCATCTTCCAAGAACAGCATGACTGTGGCTAGATGCCTAAATAGTTGTCATTCCTGAATATCCATGTTTTTCAGATCAGTTACAAAACTGATCATCCCATTATTCTCAGACAGGCCCAGATTTCCTCCTAAACTTATTTCTGTTAGGGTATTGTATTCACACATGAAATCCACTTGACCTCAGACCACATTACTATGACAAGGCAATGCACTACTGCGAATCATTGTCTGTTTTGTTGTCGATTCTTCCTATGTAGGACTTGAAATAGGAGCCAAATACTAACATTTTCCATGTTTAGATAATGACACTACCAGGGCTTTCCTTATACATTTCTCTCCACTAGCATTCAATTACTGTAACACCAGTAAAGAGGAAGCTTTGAACACAATAGAGACAGAATCTTTAAATAAATGCATTTTGTGAAGCGATGGACTTTCCATACGCATCACAAGCTCTGTAAATAGCTTTCAGGGGAAAATAAACAATTGTTATAATATTAGTTATAACAGTTATAAGCAAATTAAATCAGCAATGGACAGGGGTCAGCAAGGGCACCTGACTGGTCTGTGGCTATGCAGTCCCATACGCAACAAACTGCGATGCACTGTCTATTCTGACACCTTTCTATCAGAAACAGCATTAACTTCTTCAATTTGAGCTATAGTAGCTTGTCTGTTGGATCGGACCACACGGGCCAGCCTTCGTTCCTCACGTGCATCAATGAGCATTGTCACTGCCTGGCACTGCCAGCCTGTCACTGGTTCACCACTGTTCCTTCCTTGGACCACTTTTGATAGATACCGACTGACCACTGCAGACAAGGAACACCCCACAAGAGCTGCAGTTTTGCTGATGCTCTGACCCAGTCGTCTAGCTATCACAATTTTGTCCTTGTCAAACCTGCTCAAATCCTTACACTTGCCCATTTTTCCTGCTTCTAACACATCAACTTTGAGGACAAAAAAATGTCCACTTGCTGCCTAATATATCCTAATATATAATTTTAACATTCATAACTAAACAATTTCAATAATTGTCGATTTCAATAGAAATTTTGTGGTGACTACCAGGTGACCCTTCGCTGTGTCCTGTCTCCGCAGTCTAAATTCTTTCAGTCGTCATGCCTTCACCGTCATCACTATCAATCTTTATGCCTCTCATTCCGCCTCAGAGAGAGGAAGAGCAAAGGAGAGCAAAGAGAAAGTAACCCTGGCCTCTGATGGAGAGCCGTCACCTCTCTTGCTCTTTTTAATGAGCCTAAACACTTGTGAATAAAACCATGTGTGAAAATCACTGGGGTAAGTTCAGAGTCCAGCACATGGGATGCATACTATGATCTCACACAAGCTTATACAACCATGTATCAGCCTGGAAATACTTTTCCCCATACACCAATGATGTTTTTACATCCGTCCAAGGCACTGCCAAGGACCGGGTTGGGGTGGGGGGGACCATAGGGTGTGGCCCATTTGAAAGTAAACCTAAATAATGTGAGATAAAGCTGTACGGTGTGGAATGTATGCAATAGTGTTCATGAACACATGGTTATGGTCATCCACTCATGTCTGTACTCTCTCATAGAGCTCACAGGCAATTCTCCTATAACCGTATCCAATATGTATACCACCATCAGATCATCCCCTAATACAAAAACATATCGTGTCTTTACTATTGTACAATGATCCATGATGTTAGCGTTGTTTTGTTTTAAGCACAACAAAACATAGAAGTGCCATGGTATAAAAAAAATAACTGTAGTAACGACGTGCCTGAACCCATTTCTTATTCGGAGAGGCATGGATAATGAATAATGTATTCTACAGAGCCCCTAAAGGGGCATGGTGATGAATATGAATATATATATATATATATATATATATATACACATACAGGAGGAAAAATTATAGTTGAATGCTTTTGCGCCAAACATTTGCGTTCCCCTAAAAAGTTTTTGCGCGCTTTTTTCCCCTCTCATCTCCTCCATTTTTTCATCACCATCTCTCTTTAGGGGTGCCATAGACTGTGTTATTCATTATAAGTTTCTTTATGAATAATTCTGAAATTTGGCATTTGGTACTCAACATCAAGCAGATCCAGTCTGTAGGAATACATTAAAAAAAACCTTGGTACCATTTTAACATACCCACAAAATATGTTATTACTATAATCATATCCAACTTTTTGTGTTTCTGTCTGGTGCCGAGAGCAGGAAAGTCATCCCAACGTACTGCATCTACTCACACACATACATTATACATGCTCAATAACACATAATCTTTGAACATAGATGCATTCAAGCAGTCCGCTCATTTGTACGTCCTTTCCACGTCCTCTCTGTTCCGCGGTAATGTCTGTTTCCTGGCCTGTGCTGTCGCCCCCTTTGTCAGACTGTTATCTGTAGTTGCCACTCACCCTCTGATCACATTTACATGGTCTTCAGGGAAAGCCAAGGAGAGGCCCGCCCGCACGCACACACGCCACGGCAGATAGACAAGCACAGGAAGAGTCTCAAAGTGACACCGGTTACCACCACACACAATGCTCTCAAAGTTTTCTTGAATAACCAACATACCAACATGCTCCATTGTCATTTCTGAGCCTGTAACAGGTCCAGACTAGTCAATTATGCTTATAGGGAAGCAAAACAAAATCCTGTCCCTTATCTCCTGTGCGGTTTAAGGGCAATTAACCACCAAACAAACTACCTAAGGGCTATTAGAACATTTAAGACAGTTTTTCATCATTTTTGTTTTCAGTGAGGGCTTAGAAAATTCGTTGTTCTTGCCAAATTATAGTGTTTGATGGGAAAAGACCACACTGTCACTATAGAATAATAAGGCTTAAAACTTCCCTTCCTTCCTACAGGAAAAAAAAACCTTTGGAAGAAGAGTGGGTTTGTTGTGCTGTAATGTAAACAGGAGAACTAAAAATACTTCCCTCTTAACACTCCCATAATGCAGAAGCTAACTGAATTAACCTCCCTTCCTTTGCTTGGGACATATGTTACACACTCACAGCTGTCTATGCAAATGGCACTTGTATTAATAGGACAGAGTATGAAGTTGTGGTAACTCTGGGAAGGAAAGTCGGGTTATGGTAAAAGAAGTGAAGATGACAATTATAGAAAGAGGAAAAGAAGAAAAAAAACACACATACCTCTGCTAATCCGCTGTTTCTCTCCAGACAGAATTCCAGGAGTGTCTATGATGCTGATGCTGTCCAGCACTGCATTTGGCATCTGAGCACATATAAACCTGAGAGAAGAGGATCAAACATTTAAATACAAAAAAGGATACTTAAAACAATCAGACATTTCACCACTGGGCCTAGAGATCTGGCAGTAATGTTTTTAGTGCAACATGACTGATTGGAAGGAATTCCCTTCTCGTTCTCTCTCGCCAAATCTTATCATTCCAACTCTTACCTCAGCTTTTCCATTACCATATGTTTGCAGCTTATCTTTCTGTGTGTTCTTCATTTAGGTCTATGTGCCAACCCATATGCTTTTATTTCCATGCTGTTAACATACCAGCACATTTTAGTCATACAAAAACAATCTTTAACCTCAAACCCCCCACTACTCTGTTCCCCCTTATGAATTTTACTCATTCCCACCCCTTCATTTTTCCAGAAAGAGAGCCATCACTTATTCTCTACTTGAGGGTACCTTCACTCCTGCCAATCACATCCCATATTTCTTTTCTGCATACATTCCACTCAGTACTAGACTTGCTGCCAATTGACAAAGACAGTTTGTCACTATGGCTGATATAAATCATAAATTAAGCAGGACAGAACAGAGACATTCCTTCCAACCAGAAATCCAGCATGTACTTTTATTTTCGAGAATCGAGCAATAAATAATTTAGAGTTAACTGATAACATCTAAACACTACTAGCCTTTTTTTAAGTCAAGCTTCAGAGTTTCAGGTCAGTAAACATCCTGCATGATGTAAATTTATATACCACCATTCAAAGGTTTGGGGTCAGTAAGATTTGTTTTTGAAGAACTTAACACTTTCTATTATTATTCAGCAACGATGCAATAAATTGATCAAAAGTAACCGTAAAGACATTTATAATGCTTTCTTCCTAAAGAATCCTAAAAAAAGCATCACAGAAAGTTTGGTTTAGTTTAGACTCAGTTTAGACTAAGCCTCGTTCAGCTGCCAGATGGGTATTTTAGAGCTAAAACGAGTAGACGGTGCAGGCTGACACCAAAATGTACAGACTTAAAGGACAAGTTCGGTATTTTACACTTAAAGCGCTATTTTAAGATCATTTTTGATTAAACAGAATGGTTAAGATTAAAATTTTGAGTTTTGGACACATGCTGCTGACAGCAAGTCATTAAAACGGTACAGATGTTCAGATTTTATGTCATTTATATCAGTGTTCTTGGGCAAATATTTTAATATTAACATGAGCTGAGTGGAATAAAAAAAGTCATCAAGAGGAATGATATTCAAAACGGTATTCAAAATGTGTATCTGCAGCGTCAGTTTCCCTTTTTGAATGACGAATATAGATTCATATTTCTGCAGATTTAGCCCGTTGTCTCATTTACACGCAGGCAAAGAACACACATGCTAAGTTGACAGTTCAAGCGCAGCTTTTTTGCACCAACGCAGGCAAATCAAGGCGACAACGCGGCTTTCATTAGCGCTAGTTCTTTAGTGTCGATTTGGCCTGTCCCGACTCTACCCTTACTGTGAGAGTAAACTCTGTTCATACACTTCTAGTAAGCAAGTACTGCACATGAACAAACTAAGCCTGTGATGTTAAATAATGTGTCCTCTTGCTGATGTAATATTCAGAGCTTCATCTCCCTGTGTGTAGTTTGGTATTCAAGAAAAATGTAAATTTCCAGCTGCTTCCAAGACTACTCAAAAACGCCACAAAAAATTAATTTATTGCTTTTTTTGATTCAATGACTCCTTGGTGTGCAAAAATTTCAGAAACCAAGCTGACAAAGTTCAAACATAAATCAAAATGGCTACACAGAGATGCATATCAGAAGAAAAACCTGTTTAGAGTAAGATAGACAGCAGTAACAGAGCATGTTTCAATGCATAACACAAAAGAGTAAACAACCGCAATAACTGTAAATTATATGAATCTTCACCCTGACCCTAGTAGAGGTTAAAACACCATATTGGGCTTCGACGTGCATACATTTGCTCTTGGGAAAACACTACAGTCGTGAGAATCTGCAGTCAGCAATATGGCTCAATCCAGGCCAGAGCCTAGGGAAAATGATGAATGCAGCTGCACAGGAGGGGAAAGTGCATGCATACTCAAGTTACACATGAGTTGTAGGAAGAGTGGGGACAGAACAGCACAAAGGAGTATCCATGTTGAACTGAACAAGGTTAATATGTACTAAAAATCTACAGCAGTGATAGTCACAAGGCACACACACACACCCTTGACAGCTCGCCAGTGACCTTCAAGCTACCTTTGAACCTCTCCGACAAGGTCAGAGTGCAAAATACTGGGAGGGAAAATTCAATATGCTTGATAAGCAATAATCAGCATAATATAAAGGAAGCTGGGGTCATATATTTTCAAACAGGGGGACACTTTTGTAAGTGAACACTGAAATTGCTGTGTCAGTTCCTCAGATTATCTGTGCAGTGCCTTATCTGAGTTGGTCCTTTTTAACCTCTTGCCAACTTATATATTTTTTTTTAAGTGTCAGAACACTAAAATCACACATTTGACACATAAGGCTGGGCAACACCTTCAGAAAAGTCTCTGATCAATTCATGACTCCACTGATTAAAGAAAATCTTATTTGACCTTAAAACAACACACAGTCAAGGAGAGTTCAGGGAGGGAGGAGGGCTGAAATCTTTAGAATCATATTCCCCTCCCATTCATGAATTAACCTACTTATTGCTCAAATTGAAAGCATTCCAAGCTTTTCTTTAAAAGGACATTTTCGTTGAATAAAACACATTTTGCCAGCCCAGGCATGTTGGGGTGTAAATATGATCCGTGCATAATATGATCCCTCTAATTCAAGCATTGACCAGCATGGGGTTGTGGTGTTCTCCTCATATCTGCAATAAGCACAAGTCAAAGGAAAAGTGTAATAGTAGTCCTTGAGAGAAGACACCCATCTCTGCTCATGTCACATGTTGAAAAGACAACTGTGAGATAAACTGACACCATTTCAAACGCCAGCTCATTTCTTTTTCATGTCATTCCTCATGGAGGGCCGCATTCCCCAAGAGCTTGTTAAAAAAACCTTTAAAGGCCTCTGCAGCTGTCAAAACCAGGGTCAGCTGACGTTCCTCTTCGATGAGGGAACCAAAGACTAACGAGCAAGAAGTTTTATGCACACAAAAAGTGTATTGATATCTTCAATAGTTATTGAAACACAATGAAAAAGGAACGTTTTCCTGGTGTAATGGTTTAAAATTGAGTTCAGGTAAAGCTTATGTCAGGTTTGAAAGTCTGAAGACTTTCTCTGGGCGTGACAACTAAAAGTAATAAAGGTTTGTGAAGATTACAATAAGCAAATCGTATAAACTGACAGACATACATGTTTGCAGATCAGAGAACGTGTGATTTGAGGTTGGCTTTCAAAGTGTGTTAAATACAAATGACTATGACAATAGTGTGAGTGGTAAAAAGCAGGAAAAAGTATGGAATATAGTTAAATCTTCATTTATGATATCAAAGACCAGTGGTGAACAAGTTAAGAATTCAGCTTTACTACTGTTAAAGCTCCACCCTTGCACTACAGCTGGCGACTTCAGCATGCAAAGTAAACTGGAAAAAAAGGTGCAGGAGTTTCAATTTTCACCCTCTTTAATGTCCAGAAGGCTCCTATCATTACATTTTATTAAAGTAACGGCGAGTAACGTTTTATGAAATACAAAACTTGACAACCTCTTGATAGACAACACCCTGAAAAGCTGCAATCCTTGGCTAAGAAAACCTGAGATAAAAACAACTGCAAACGAGACATGATTATTTTAAACACTGCACTTTTTCAGAATGTGTTTATTTTTAAAAAGAAAGTTGTTTGAAAGTGTAAAGAATGCAAATCTCACCTGTTCAGAAAGGCGTTTCCAAAGGCGTTAAGTTTTCTGAAGGGTTTCTTGGGGTCGACCACTAAAGCATTGCCTGGGATCAGACCCTCCTGTTCCCCGTACATCACCGCTATGAATGAATCGGTGGTCGGTTCGGGGCCTATGCGCATACCGGGGAAATCCTGCTCCATGAGATGACGAATAAAAGTGGTTTTCCCTGTGGAGTACTGGCCCACTAAAAGTACCATGGGCTTGTTATCGAAATCAGCATCTTCCAGTGCCGGAGAGTGGAAGTCGTGAAAGCGGTACGTGTCTTCTAACGGAAATAACTTGGTCCGGTAGAGTCGCTTCAACCCGTCAGAAACAGTCTGAAACAGTTCGGGGTCCTTTTTCTTCCCGTCCTTGTTCGCCCAGCTGAACATGTTGCAAAATGTGTCAAATAAACTTGTGTAAAATAAACTAACTTACAAGTTCTTTGCTGATTTCTTGGCAGTTTAATCCAGCGGTTCGAATGAATTAACCGTCCAATGTCAGGTAGCGGACTGCCAGCGTGGTGGGTCGGTCCTGTCAGCTGTTCAACGAACTGTTGTTGTCTTTTTATGCATTCACTTATATTAAGCCAATTTTGACTTTTTTCGTAAATCAGACTTAAGTTAGTTTAAGGAGACTCCCGTAAGTTACGACCTGACTTGTAGGAGATCGTTCTCTTTTATAGACGTTGGAGTTGCTCCCACAGCCCGAGCACTCTGCGCGTGACAGTGCGAGCTCGCGCACCCAACAACATTTTAATACATTACTATGGACCGGAACTCAAGGGGACTTCCAGTTCCAAAATAAAAGCTGACACCTCGCTGACGTTATTTTTTTCTAAAAATAAATAAATAAATAAATAAGTTAACATTGATTGTAATAACCTTAACATTTAATTGTTTTAATCAATGAATGAACCAATGAACGAATGAATTAATAAATTAATGAATTAATAATTTATAAGCCATAAATTAGGCCTACTAGTAATGTACTCAACAACATTTAATATAATATAATATAATATAATATAATATAATAAAGCCAATTTTACAGGTTAAATCAATGCTATCTGTTCATGCCCAAAATATTGAATGAATGAACCTCACATGAGAAACTTGGGAAGGACAGTAATATTCCTCTTTTGGGGAATGGGATGTGGGTTTTCTTTTGAGCACGTAACTGGCTGAGTGCTATATTTGTCCTGGAATACAGTGACAGTTGCTGGTCTGAGTCTGTGCCATGTTTGACAGTCATAAGGGGATCCTAGATATTGACACTCATCACCCTCAAATGAATACTCTGTAATGAATAATCTGTTCTTTTAATCTGAAACTGTAAAAATGATGTAGAAGTGCTTAGGCCTTACAAATAACAAAAGTAAAACAACCAAGAAAAGCAAAAGATAAGTCTTTATAAAGATGCCTCTTGTGAATTGGCTCATGTGGCTCAGCTATTGTATCAGAGAGTGAAAATTAATGAAAAGATTCTTTCATTTTGACAGTCATTCATTTAGAGTTCTCGTGTGGTTTGCAGGAATTTCCCAAAGCTTCATGGTCTTCGAGTGTCAGAAAGGATGCAGACAAACAAACCAACCCATTGTTTATTTAATTATTTATTTTAAAATCAATACTCAATTAATTTTGTTTTATCTGCCTGTTTGTACTAAAGCCTAGAGGCAATTTACAGTCTGTATGCTTAATTCTAGTCTTAGAGCTATTTCTTAAGACTCCCCTGCACAACCTTTCAGGGGGCGGGGGGTAGGGGGGGATTCTGGGCAAAACAAAACTGAAAGTGAAAGAAGTCTGACATTTACAGGAAATGGGCTTGGGATTCAGGTTGTTTGTGAGTGAAGTGCATATTTTGTCAGTGATTTCTTTTGAATGACTTAAGTGTTACTAAATGACTGTGCACACCAAGGATAATAAATAGGCCTAATTCAGAACGATAACTGTAAAGTTTTATTAATCGTTCTAATTCTATAAAAAGGGAAAGTCCTTAGCACAACTATGATAACAACATACTTTCAGAACGATTTTTTGAGCCAATAGAAATCCAACTTGATTGTTTAAATCGGCAGATGACAAAAACTGCATCTTGCACTAATAAACTCAGGGTGCATCTCAATTAGCTCCCTACAGTTCAGTAGTCAGCACTGATCAGGGAGTCAGCCATTTTAAGGGTGGTCTCAATGAAAACCAGGGAACGGAAGTTCTAAAGCAGGTATAGCCTAGGTAAAGTCGGTCCTGTAGGTCAGAGTTTAGCTCCAACCCTGAAAAAATCATCTGCCTGTGACTTTAGTAATCCTGAAGACCTTAACTTGTTCAGGTGTGTTTGGTTGAAGCTAAACTAGGACAATGGCCCTCCATGACTGAAGTTGCCCATGTTTTTTAAAGCATGAAACATAAATCACATGAGCCATCTGTTTATTTTTTAATAGAAATGATTATTTAATTATATTTTACATCACATAACATCGCTAGACGGGTAATGAACATAATCTAGCAAACATTTACAATTTTTTTGGCTGAAATGTTTCACACGTGTAATAAGCAAAGTGTTTATCATAATATAATATAATATAATGTCAGAAAGATACCCTTCATACCATTGTCCAGTAGTAATGTTGTAATTAGGATGTTGTCAGGACTCATCAGTGTCCCAATGTGAACCAAGGTTCTTACTGTCCGACCAAGGGAAGGTAGGGCACCCAAATGGGATTATCAAGCATTGGTATGGATGCTAATGTAGTTATCGTTATAATTATCTTTATTGTTATAAGTCATGACACATTGATTTTTGAAAACTTCGTAAACAATTTCAAATGAAATGTATACAAAGAATGTGAAAAAAATGAAATAAGTAGGCTACTGTATGTTTAAAATAGTGTGAAAACCTGTAAAAGATACATTTATTTAAAGTTAAAAATATTTTTATTTTAAACGTTCAAATGAAACAGTTCAATAACTTAAATGCATATAGAAATATAAATCAAGATGTATTGCTAGCTAGCTAGTAGCTACATCAAAATAAAAACATAAATTCAATTTACCAAAAATACATTTCCAAATGAACAATTACATGAAAGTTTTACATTTATACAGTGTCCTGCATTCTCTGTGCAAAGCAGTGTGTGTTTAGTAGGATAAACAGGACAGTGGCCTACAGAACTGACAGGCAGCTGGTCTGCAAACACTGGCTGTCAATTCATAGGTCATCACCCTGTGTCCTAGACCCTGGGTTAAACATGCTTTCTTCCAGTATAGATGTACATTCACAGCCAAGTATTAGGCGTTACATTAAATACGAATAAAAACATTAGGACTTTATATTCTTTGTTCACTTCAAAGGAGCAGTAATGTAGAAATAAGGCAGTTAAAGGTGACTATCTGCACGCAACAGCAGCTCCACTGGAAGACACAAACCTTCCACATGGAGTTGCTGTTACAACCAGTCAGCACCAAATCTTTGGAGTGTGGCCCTTCGGTACAGCGGAAGGAAGTGCACTTATTTTACTATAATATATAGATAGATAGTAGAAGAAGAAAGTGTGGTTCCACCTGAAATGAAAGCATAGAAGACAGAGTTAGATCAGGATTCAGACAAAGGCTAATGACTGCCATTAAGAACATGTGAGAGTTCCTCTGTTGGCTCATGACTTTGACCTCTTGTTTCTTTCTCATCTTTATGACATGCCATAGACTCCATTATTGGCCAACTGCATGTCCAAAGTGCTAAGACTGATCTTGATAACAGCAATTTTATGACAGCAGTCAACATAAGGGTACTCGGCAGAATGCGTGTGTGATGTGAGAGAAATAAGGGTGTGTCGCTCAAAATTGAATGTGCCTTTATGCCTTAATTTTGTGCATATCACTTCCTTTTAGTCATGAGTTACCCATCCCACATTCTCTATCATGTTCTTTCTCTCTTCTTGGTTTCTTCGTTTATATCATATTTTAGACTTTGCCTTGCTGTAAACCCCCCTGCTCTTTGCTACCTTTGGAAAAACAGCATAATAAAGTCATTAAAAGGGGCACATATGTCAGTCTGTGTTATCTGCCCCTGTTATCATCTTGTGAATCCACCATTTTCTTTCTCATCTCTGAGCCGTACCCAACATTTGTTTTAGGTGAGAGAAAATCAATGATATGCACCCATGAAGGTGGTTCATTTTTAACACAATTCCCAATTGCCGTACTTGTTTAAGGAGTAAGTCATGCGTTTCATCAAATCTACTTTGTAGAAAAGAAAATAAGAGTGGAAAAGATGTGAAGGAATATTAGATTGTTATAATAAACCTACTGCTATTTATTTATGTCAGTACCAGGCAGTTTGCTTCATCTATTGAAGATCATTTAAAAGAAACTACATTATATTCTTTTTGATTTATAAGAAGAAAATATTGTTTCAAATGCTTGAGGGCCGAGCGAAAGCCTTTTGCATTCTTTTCTTACCCCCTTCCTTATTACCTGTACTTTGTTAGACAATGCAGGTATATTTACATTAGTAAAATTAATCTAGCCTTTCACAAACAGTCAGACATTGCATTTAGGCTACGTGAATCAGCGTAATTGCAGAGGGTGAAGCAGCTGCATGAGTTTTTTTTTTTTTAATTTTAAATACATATATTTATTTAAAAAATATTTTAATATTATAAAATTTAAACCATATAAAAATTCCATGTTCCTCACATATGTCTCCACAACTTAATTTCCATTAAAGAGTTACTTACCTTCTCAGTTCTTCCTCATGGGAGTCCGGGACGCATCAGGGGAAAAAACAATATGATAAAGAATGCAAACAAAAGAAAAGTTTAAATAAATATAGAGATTAAAAAACTTACAGAAGCATAAAAATATGTCTACAAAATTTTTTTCAAAAATACTGAAAACAATAAAGATAGTGACAGCACGAGAGAGTCAACTAGTGAGAAGGGTGCGTCGGTCAGCAGTGCTATGTCAGGCCAGAGAGAGGCCAGTTTAAAAGTGATTTGGAGTTGAAGCTTAGTTAATAATTACACTCCTCGTCAATATTTAACATCTTTCTAGCCCTGCCCCTCATATTCAACATCCTGGACTCTTATGGACTTGCACACAGGCTACCTCAGGACCCTATTTTGTAATGTTTTGGGTATATTGATATTTTCAGTTAACAACATATTTTATTAAAATTGTCTAAACAAATGTTGTGGGCCAAACAGACATCTAAATCTGAAGCCAGTTTACTTTAAACACAATAAACCACTAGAGGGCTTCACAGTTTAACTTGATTTTTTAGATGCAGAGCACATTGTTTGTTGCACATCACAAGTCTTATTTCTTGCAGTATATAGCTGTTTTCACACACTGCGAGTTGTTAAGGCTTGATTCATAATGCAACACAGCAAATGAGCGATGCAGGTCAATGTCTTAATAACTGGTAATAGCACAGCATGAGTTAATGCTGCATGATTAGACTAGATAAAGTAGACTATGGACTCTAAACATTGATCAAAGAATGGAAAAAATGCTTTATAACAGGATAATAAAATACTCATGATGAGAGAGGGTTAATTATTGTCATTGTTGGGTTAAAGAGCACAGAAGTGCACACTGTGTGAAGGAATTTCAATTGTCAAACCCAACAATGGCATGTAAATTAATGTAGGCTAACACGACAAAATACTCAATCTAAGCACATAATATTGTACATTAGGCAGGTGAAGGTCTGAGACTAGATATTTGCTTTATGTTTCTTGTGATAAGAGGTTTGCAACTGGACCAGAAGATGACGACTGCGGACACAATCTAACATTTTAATCAAGATATTGAAAAAATGCTTAATTTAAGGCCTGTATGATACACTCTAAAAATGCTGGGTTGTTTTAACTCAATTTTGGGTCAAATATGGACAAACCCAAACGTTGGATTAAAAATGCAATTTAAAAAGTAATTTAAAAATGTAATCCAATGGCTGGGTTTGTTCATATTTGACCCAAAGTTGGGTAAAACCAACCCAGCATTTTTTAAAGTGTACATATATTTAAGAAAGTGCAATATAATGTGGTGATTGTGTTTTTGGAGTTAGTTCAGCTATTTCCCTCACTCTAAAGGAGGAAATCAGGAGGAAATGAAATCTTTCCAGTGGTTATGACCTTAGTACCGCAAACAGGGTCAAACCACAAACACGCACTGGTTTATAGGTTTCATAATTTACAAGAATCATACAGGAAATTTGTCCTGTGTATAAAGCCACACTTCAGGTTCTAAAATCTCAAGTCAGCAGTCGGAAATACTGCCCTCTCCACCCTGCAAGGTCTCAGAGTTCAATTCATGTTGTCATACATCATCATTCCCTCTATATTTTATGCCCTTTGCTCCTCGGCTCCTTGAACATGTTACCATGTTTAATTATCCGTCACGTCGAAAGTGTCACTTATTAGATGCACTAAACACCCTAAAATTGGAAACTAGGTCATCCCTTGAAGATCACTGTCTATGATCAGATTTATAAACACATTTGATTTCAGAAGCTTGGACAGAATGTTTGTTAAAGAAAAAGTATTTAATTTGATTCCTTGGTTATAACGACACTGTAATGTCAAAATGTTACCGTTTTGAGACCTACAGATTTTTCCTCTAATTGTGCTCAAAAGGAATCAGTATTAGCTACTAATTCTCTCATTTACAAAGTCGACAGTTTCGGTGTTAACCAAGATGTCCCTTATCTTATCAGAGGCTAGTGTAAGGTGTGTTTAAGTGTGCATAACGCAATGCGTAATACACCCACACAAATACAGGTATCCATGGGCATTCACGGTCAAGTCAAGGTCTTTAAACCAGCACGGATTCATGATTCTCTTTTTACTTCAGCAAAATGTACATCAAATTAATTTTTGAAAGGGATACTGTACACATGCCTTGGTAAAGAATGTAAACTTCACTAAGTAGTAAACCACATCACAGATTTTTGTAGGAAATATTTTCTGAGTTGCACACTTTCTTCAAGTTTGTGCGACAGGGTCACTGCAAAAAATGCTTTTCTAACTTAGTATCTTTGTCTTGCTTCCAGTCCGTGCTTCCAAATATTTTTATTAAGTGAGTTTTTGAAACAAAACAAGCAAAATTATCTGCCAGTAAGAAAAAAAAACATACTTTAAATGGAAAAAGATCATTTCTCTAACCCCAATTATCAGAAAACATGATAGGAATTCTTGTCATTTCACTTCTCTAGTAAATGCTTCTTGATGTAAGTTATGCAAGTTAATTTTTTAGACATTTGGACTGGAAACAAGACATAAATACTATAGTAAGAAAAGCATTTTTTGCATTGTTGGTGTTACATTTCATATATATTTGAGTTAATTTAACACAATTGAAACTTAATTATTGAAGATTCAAAAACAAAGCTCTGCTACAGATTCTTCCTTCAATTCTGTTTAATTCAGAATTACAGTGATAGAAGGGACAATTTGTTTTTGTTTGTACATAACAGGTCCATTTGCTCCAGTTAGAATTGTAACATTTTCACATATTAAAAAAGTAATCTGAATATCAAATTTCAGATCATTTAATGTTCAAATCCACTTCAAAATGATGAACTGTACACTATATATATATACAAACACCTATGTATGTATTAAAGGGATTGTTCGCCCAAAAATGGAAATTCTGTCACCTGTATGAATTTAATTCTTCTGTTGAACAAAAAGGAATATATTTCGAAGAATGTCAAACTGTTGGCGGGCCCCATTGACTTCCATAATATGGAGGGGAAAAAAACCCTGGATGGACATCAATGGGGTCCATAAACTGTTTGGATATCGATATTCTTAAAAATATATATTTTTTATGTTCAGCAGAACAAAGAAATGCATACAGGTTTGAAACAACTTGAGGGTGAGTAAATAATTAGTAACAGAATTGATCAGAATTTTAATTTTTGGGTGAACTGTCCTCTATCAGGATTAAGTTTCTTTCTGGCCACTTCTGATACATGTTTTAGTCATGACATCAAGGGTGTATAAAATGATTAAAAAAAAGTCCTTTATAAATCACTTTACACTATTTTTCACTAGTTTTCTTTTCTTTTTTCCATCTACCCCATCAACCGTTGTTTCGCCGTTTTGGGCAGCCCTCTTTTTTGTCTTCTCTGTCACTGTTTCCATGGTATCCCAAACCTCATCCTCCTCTGCTTTCACCTCCTCTACATCTCCAGTAACATCGGGACTTGATGACTGAAAGAGAAGAGCACATAGATTAACAAAGTCATTAGGATGCAGTATAAAGTCATCAGCGAGACAGCAACTTCCATTGTTGCTACTGTTGATAGGCAGTTACATAAAGTGAATTATCAAAATGATGCACCGCTTACCTCCAGTTCTCTGCTAGAAAGCAGCACACAATTGAGTCGTGACTTCAGATATACCTGCAAAGAGAAAATATGCTCACAAAATTACCATTTACGCAAACACACGACACTGAGTGGGAGGCACTTATGATTATATGGTGTATGCAACCAGATGGAAATAAGAGGAGTGGGGCTACGCAGAAATTAAAGGATATGAAAACAACAGCAGAGAGAAAGCGATGGATTAAGTGCAGAGAAAATGGATAAAGAAACCTGGATTCTTGTGTATTCATACCTTGTGTTGTAAAGAACGGTCCTCCAGGCTGTGTACTCTCAGAAAACGATCTAAACCACAAGAGGCCACCAATGGGAGGGAAGGATGGCACTGCAACCCCCGCACTGCCCCCGCCAGACCCTTAAGACACCCACGCACAAGCCCTGCAGGCAGAGAGAGAAGAAAATAGGGTCAGACAAAACAACACTCTCAGGAGTTCAATAATATAACAGTGCATATATAGAGAACGGCTGGCCAAGTACATCTTTTATACTTGGAACACACACAGATCCAGGACAAACAAAACAAAGCAATGGACTTTCAGTTCAAAACAACTGCTTTTGTGCTTTTGATCCAAGCCTGCCTAAGAGAAGAAATAAACAGAGCATCCACCTACTGCTTACCTTTTCTGAGGTCAAGAATGGCGATCTCCCCGTGAGTGTTGCCCACGACCACTGTGCCCTGGCTGGCAGGAAGAGAGAGCGCTGTGAGCGGGTACTCTCCAAACTGAGCCTCCATCACCGGCCTCCTCTGAGACGTCGAGGGGTCGTACACGTGCACCTGTTGGAGGAGCAGCAGAACGAACAGGGCAAGATATTTTGAGTCATATTTGATTTTACCTTAAGACACATAGGAAGACATGAATAAATACAATAGCAAAGGGTACAGGACAGGAAGAAAAACATGGTTGGCTCACAATACTTATGGAAATTGTCAAATGTATTCTGAAAAAGCTGTTAAATCTTTAATAACAAGAGAAACATTTTTGGTAACACCTATAATGCATGTTGAAGTGGCGACCAATCAGTTACAAGCTGGAGGTTGAGGCTATTTAAACTAAAATATCATTTTGAATTGAAAAATTAGAAAGTTGTGCATGCCAGTTTTTGATGAAACAGCCTGAATTAATTTAAATACAGCCAGAATTCATTTAAATACATTAGTGTTCAAAAATTTGGGGTCAATAAGATTTTGTAATTAATACTTTTAATAAGCAAGGATGCAGTCACATCAAAAGTGACTGTAAAAACAATCTTTCAAATGATAAGATTTCAGATAAATACTGTTTTCTCATTCATCAAATAATCCAGCAAAAATGTATAATTTATGCATATATGTATATACAGGGCTGTTTAGGGTGGGACCTGCAACAAACGTGAACGGACCGAGGGGGACAACCCGGAAGACGATTGTAAACGGCCCAAACAAAAATGAACACATGACCTTTCTAAGTAAATAATTTTACAGTGTAAGAAACAACGGTAGAAAGCCTGAATGGATAAAGCCAGAGAAAATGGTTAATGGCTTAACAAACCTGATGGTGTCCAGTGCATGTGACTATTTTATCTGAATCTGGAATAAAGCCGATGTCTTTCACCCACACGGGCACTCGCATATCCAACCAGTCATGGGCTACCTGATTGATTAAACAAAAAATAATAGCTTGTAACAGTACTCAAAACTATTGGCTGCTGAAAAGTTCATAGTTATTTTCTCTCTTCTGCCTTACATTTTTGGCTGTGAATATTGGCTTCTCTGGTCTCTCCAGATCCCAGACTTTCAGCGGGTTCTCTTTACCCCCTGTAGCCACACGATGGCGCTGTGACGGGTTCTGTTGCATTCTACAAATTCCATTTCCAACATTGACCTCAACCTAAGAACAAAGATGGATGAGGTTGGTTGAGCATTCGATTAAGTCCACATCTTAAGAGTCAACAAAATTATCATAGAGATGAAAAGATCACCATACATTATTCAAACCTAATCTACAATTCAAACAACAGAAGCAGCGCCCACTTGTTCCAAAAGTTGAATCTGGATAAGAATGGTCCTGATTTGGAAAGCCTATGTTTTGGTGAGGTAATACATTTTACTTTTGTGCCAGTTTTTCAGAGCAACACTGGATTGGATCACCCCAAATAGAGATACTTGTCCAGATGACCAAAACCAGACTACCAGTGCTCTGAGACTACATATCAAAAGGCAGGCTACTAACTAGATATATACTTTTTTTTTAAACAGCTAAAATAGTCAATGTGACCCACGACAAATAACTAAAAATTAACAAATTTACATGGAATAAAGACTTTTGACTGGTTAACCTCAATTTACAGAAACAAATGCCTCTAAAAATTAAATATTGTTTTTGTTTGATAGTGACAATCGTTTGGGGTAATAACATGGGACATTTAGCTTAAAGCCTTAATAGGTAACCTAATGTCTACTTCACCACTGTAACAGTTAAAACAAATTAAAAGCAAAACATGTAAACTACATGATACAAATGGTGCATTATTTTACCAATTTTTAAGTTATTACATTTTGTTTCTAAAAACCACCCTAAAAAATAATACTGATTTAATGATCCGCGTTCTGACGTAGAACCTGGAAGCGAGGCACTCTTTACTACGTGATCACTATAACAGACTGACACGGAGGAAAAAAAATTGTTGAATAAAGTTGTTATTTTGGGGGGGTTTTCAGCAACAAAAAGTATTCTCGTCGCTTGTATTTACTACCTTTCGGGGCCTTGAAAGTGGTAATAACGTTCTAGTCTATGGAGGGGCAGAAAGCTCTCGGATTTCATCAAAAATATCTTAATTTGTGTTCCGAAGATGAACGAAGGTCGGGTTTGAACATAAGGGTGAGTAATTAATGACCGAATTTTTGGGTGAACTAACCATTTATTGTATAGGGAAATATTCATATGTGTAGATGCTGATGGTTGGTGTTTATTTAATGTATCTTTTCCCCACAATTTTTAACATTTAATCTCGAGTAAATACTCATGCAGTCCAAATGACCTAGTCCAGCTCCACCTCTGTGTATCTAATGGGTGGATGAATAGAGTTATGGGTAGGGTTAGGGAGTGGTCGGACCTTCTAGCTCCACCCATTATGCCCAGAGAGGGGGAGCTGGACTTCTCGCTCCACCCATGGCTCTGCAGTGAGCAGCCACTCAAAGAATTAGATTTTTTTTTATAGCTTTAAAGGGATACTCCACCCAAAAAAAAAATTGTCATAATTTACTCAACCTCAAAATAAATGATGACAGAATTTTCATTTGTGGGTGGAGTATCCCTATAATTGAAATATAGAAGACACTGCAGGACATTGAAATCACACTGACTTACTGTGTCTGTACAGCCTTCCTTCCACACCTTCAGCAATCCTGACTCCACACACGTGATCAAAGAACTGGAAAAGGGGGAAGAAAGTACATCAATCCTACAACACATCCAGTAATTCATCAGCCACTGCAGAGACAATCAAAACACGATATTGGCAACAACCTGTCCGTGACAGACAGTCCTGTAAATCTGCCCTGTGAAGGATCCCCACACTCTCTGGTCGCAGTAAAGATCCCCTTCTCCGTACTAAAAGTTTTCACAGTGCCGTTCACACTGCCCACTAACACCTGCAAAGACACACACACACATAGACAACGTCTGTCAGTCACTAAATCATGATGATATGGTACGCTACTCCAGTTCTCTCTCTTTCTCACCTCTGATTCGTCTGTGTCTCCCCATGCCATCACGCAAACCTCCTGATCCCGACTCAAGCAGCTCATCTCACAGAAGTTGAACGCCTGTTTTTTGCTGAGACTCACCCCTTGAGATGAAATATGGATACGAAGTCATTAGTTAAATGGCCTCAAGAAAATGAAATGGTAGGTCTGTGGTGTCAACTCACGTGTACCATACATGGCTAACTAGATAAGTGGACAATGTGTCGACAACGAGACAAGAAACTCCAAACAACACCTTACCTTTTAATATTCCAGTTTCGGATCCAAGCCATATTGAGCATATTTGGCTTTTAGCAGCCATTTAAAAGGAAATAGGTGATTTTGGATTTACTAATCAAAATACAGACGTCCACGCTACTGTCGCACACAACTCCGTCCGGGTGTAACACGCAAGCCAAGTACTTTTAGTTCCGCTCCGACGATACAAATCAGTGCGAGTTTCATCGTGTTGCGCTTATATTTGATACCGTTGGATAAAAACATTTTAAACTATATCTGTATGGATTTTCCCAAATATCATTTTCTATTGTTTTCACTAACACACAAAAGATATTAGGCAGAATGTCAGGGACTGATAGTATCAGTCACTCTTTGCATCAACATGAGAGTGAGTAAATCATGAATAGCCTAGACCTCAACAGACATTCTACTGACTATTAGTAACTTTGCAAGCACATGTCAAATTATTCTACTAACCCTAACCAAACCGTTTACTAATACTTTAATGACAGAGTTGATGGGCTAGTTGTAAATTGAGTTGACAAGTTAGTTGCAAAGTTAAAATGTAGGCAAGTAGAGGCCTAATGCCTAAAGTGGAATGTCGAAATAATGTGTAAGTAAAGAATGAAATCAAATAATATAGACTAAATAATTTAAATAATTAAATTCGATAATCCCAATAACTGAATGTTCTTCACTTCACTGGTTTACACTTTTTATTAGGCCTATTAATGAATTTACATGACTTTTAAAGTTTGTGCTTGCAGGGTTTTTATATAGGCTAATTCCATTCATTTTTTAGGTCTAGAAATCACACTTTATAAAATTCCCTCTTATAGTATATCTATTTTGTCTAAAATTATGAGAACCCTGATTCTTAAATAAAAATGACAGTTGTTAAAGGAATTAATTAATCTGAGTTGAGTTGCAGTAGCCTTACAATTTATTAAAATGGCATTTCCTCAGGACAGAGGAGAGACTAAAAGGAGTGAGTACAGAAGAATCCACCAGATGGTACTATTGGACTCCATTAGAAGAGAAAACACATGGCATAGGAGATATGTCAAATGTGACATATAAGCTTCAGGATATTTAGGGGTCCAAGCACCCCTATATTTTTCTCTTAATCCTTGAGTCAAACCCTACAAAATTCATGTCACTCTTGTCTATAAAATGTTCAAACTTTTTCAAACTCCTAGGCTGTTTATCCAATCTTCACCAAACTATGTATAAAGCTGATAGACTATGCTGGCAAAAAAAGTTGTCAAAAGAATTTTGATACATACTATAGAACTGTTGCGAAGATATTAGCAACAGGACATTCTGAGGACACAAGCCAAGTTGCATCAAACTCTACCCATAGGGGGCACACACACACACACACACAAACTTCTTGTTTTCAAATAGCATATTATTCCGATAAACAAAAATGGCCGCCAGCCACCAATACAACTTCAGCAGCCTATAACGTCAAATTTGAATGGCCAATCTTTACGAAATTTAGCAGAAACTTAGAAGGCGTTTAAATTAAGCAGTGTATTAAATTTGGTGGGAATCCACCTCAAGGTGACGCTATAACACATTTTTGCCTAAAACGTCATATAGTTAAAATAAAAATTAAAATATTCCTTCAGTATCCTCAAATTAGTTGATCGTATCCAGTTTTTAAAAACCTACTTTTTCGAACTTGCAATCCCATTTTTTTCTCAATTTGCACAGAATTGGCTATCCACCATCTTGAGACACTCCTGAGAAAAAGTTGTCAAAAGAATTTTGATTTGTTTTATTGTTGGGGATATAGGCTGACATTTTTGTGGGTGTAGCCCTTAATGACTTCTTGTGAACCCAATGCCTCCACTTCACTAAACTTGATATAAAAAAGAGACGCTTTTAGACATAGCCATTGTATCTGTCACACTTAATTGTGTTCTGTTTAGTTTGTTTTCATTGGACTTTTCTGCCTATCTTCATGTCACGTGTCATCATCATTATCAGTTCATCTGTATAACCTTTGTTATGTTAATGTTTCGTTTCCGTTGTAGTATTTAGTGTGTGCGTACCTTCTGCCTGTCTGTACCAGTTTATATTATTGCAAGTGCTTTGCTTTGGAACTTTGGACTCCTCATCTTCTTCTGCCTGCACCACACCGTGACAGTCTCATCATATCCTCTACATTGATGCTTGGACCCCAATAATTGCCACTTGCGGCTATATTTGTCAGCGTTCCTGGAAAAGAGAATGCTGTAGGCCTATATATTTCTGTGGTAATGTAAGCAATAAAAGCAAATCAGAAGCCTTAATTCTGGAATGATTCAGTCTCTTCTCCCTGGGGAGCATATTTGTCAATCAAGTTTCAATATTTTCCACACCTTAAAGAACACACATTAAACAAAGTTGGAGACATTGTAGGGATGATTTCAAAATATAGCTAATGAGAGAAGAAAAAGAAGTTTCCCAGGGAGTAGTGAAAGAGATGCACTTTCATGAAGAAATTAAAGGAAACATTGTATGAGAGAGAGACAGAATAACATAGGAGGGAGAGAGAGAGAGAGAGAGAGAGAGAGAGAGAGAGAGAGAGAGAGAGAGAGAGAGAGAGAGAGAGAGAGAGAGAGAGAGAGAGAGAGAGAGAGAGAGAGACAAACAAGGGAAGCCAAAAAAGCACCGGAGCTCCCTCTGCCCTCTCATATCTCTCCAGGGAATGAGAGAGTAGAGCAGAAAATACAGGGACGGAGGAAGAGAAGACTGTTGAATGTAGTTGAGCAGCGCATTCAGAGGTAATAACATCACATTTTTATTATAATCAAGATGGGGCGAGAGAGAAGGGCTGTTCCATTGCTTCTGCTTTTGAGATTAAATACCAGCGGGGGATGCTTGAATTCATAAAAAAGGAGAGAGGCAGAGAAAGAAAGAGAGCGAGAGAAAGCAAAAAGGAAATGGGTAAGGCAGACGGAGGAGGGGAGGGGGGGAACGCTTAATTAAGTGTCAGACTTCAGAAAGCTGTGCAGGATCAAAAAGCATACGATAAAACAGAAAAAATACGGCCAGCACATTCATATGTTTCGCTTCTTTCTGCTGTTTCATACCTGGTCGCAACAGCCAATGAAAGACTGTGATGGGACCGACACTGACATACAGAGCAAAGCAGACCAGAGATTTCTGACATGGTGTCGACCCAGATTGATGGGAGGAAAATGAGGGGAGAGAGGACAGATGTAGACAGACTTGCGCCACTGCTTCAGAAAACAGGTAAATGCTCATGTTCTTACATCCTGTCATGCAACGCAGCTAACTTAACCATTCTTCACTGTCATGCTGAATGCTTTGTTTATTCATTTAGAAGAACTGAACAGACACCATTAAGGCTTTGTTGTGAATTCATGCACAAAAATTGGCAATGAATCAAAGGATTCATAGCATCAACCAAATCCAGCAGTAAATATTTTTTAAAGAAATGCAGTTGTATCTTGGAAATGCATAAGTCTACATTACTTAGGATGATAAGTTCAGTTTGTAACTGTAAAACATGTTTTCTGTAGGCTATAACTGTAAAACAAATCCACATCAAGCAAGCTACTCAAACGATCTAACAAAGATTTATTTGTAAATAATAATGTTTTATTTTACACTCAGCCTCAATGACTCATTTTAAAGTCATATATTGCTCTAATTCTTTCTATAAAAGTGTGTCATTTTTACATTGCATTGTCATTAGTTTGTTCATATATTAATATTAAATGCACAATAAATCCACCTTTCATTCTAAGAGAGGATATGAATCACTGTAAAACCTGTCGATTAGATGCTCAAAAATGACAACACGATGGCCGTTAAAATACGTCTAATTGTAATTACTCCTCAGCAATTCATCCATTCTTTACTTTGTAACTCGAATCATTGTCTCTTTTTCAGATTGTATACCGAGGACATTCATCTTCAGATGTGCTCACAAGATATTTTTTAAGCTGTTCTGCTGTAAATAAGGTGTGTGGACCCCGTTTACAGAACTAATCTTAGAGACGGGGGAGGGGAGCGTTTCTCCACATACATACAAACACCCCTCTGCCAATCAGAGAAAACGACAGAGAAGGAGAGCAAGTGGAGGAACAGAGGATACAACCGAGAGAGTGAAAGGAGGAAACAGCTCTTGCAGTTATCTTAGGTGAACAGAGAGGAAGACACACAGTCCAGCCACAAGTTACAAGGCGCTTGAGCCAGCGGAGGCGGATAACCAGCCAGGCACCTCATATCTGCAGCTCCAGACCAAGAAGATTCCCCTCTAATTCTCTCCCGACTTCATCCTAAGCTGGACCGCAAGCTTTAAGACGAAGGATAGAGAGACAGAAGAAGAGGAAAGTGCTTCGCAACTTCCTTGAGGGGGGCGAGACTGAGTTTAACTCAGTGAAGAGAGAGTCAAAGTGAGAGAGAGAGCAGGGGAAGACTCCCCCTTGCCCTCTCTCGACCCGGATCACCGTCAGGCTGGCTGGAACAGCCATGGCCTTCACCTTTGCGGCCTTTTGCTATATGTTAACACTCGTGTTATGCGCTGCCCTCATCTTCTTCGTCATCTGGCAGGTACGTTTCGAGCTGTCTGTAGTTTTACATCTTCCCACGTGAATGTGTGCGAGTTCCTATACCTGTAACACTGTGACACTTCCATTCCAATTGGCATCGGAATCCGTGTCATCGGATTGTCACTGACTGCGTGAGTGTGAATGTGTGTCTCCGTGCCAGTTTTTTTTTTTTTTTTTTTTTTTTTAGCGCAGAGACGGGTGTGTGTCTGTCCAAGCTGTCTCCCCTGCCCTTAACAAGAGGCCTTATCCATGAAGTGAATACAAATCACGGCAGTTATTATTAGAGCAGACATTCTGAGTCATGGATGATTTATGTTTTACGGAACAAGTAGACGGATACAAAAGAAAAAAAAAATCTGAGGAAGGTGGGAGTCTACCTGTGTGTCTATGCACCTTTTTTCATCTGAAAAATCTAAAAAAATAAGCAAGAAATTATATTTTGGATAAAGAAATTGCAATGCATTTTTTTGGACTTATGAGTTATCCCCATACTTCTCCATACTGTATAAAGTAAAAATAAAATGTAATTATCTTAACTGCAATGCAAAAAAATATATAAATAAATATCTGCATACGCACACACACGATAGATGTGCAAATACCCTACTACAGGGTATTTACAAAATAATATTATTATTAAAGGGAATTACAAAATAATAGCAACGTCTGGATGCGTTGCGGCAATGTTATTTTAGAGGAAAATGTCATGTGTTACAATAATATTGATATGTCATATAAAAAAATCTAAAATAATGTATATTTTATATATATATATACATTTTTTTAGATACATACACGCATATATATACTGTATATATATGAAGAGTTCAGATGCAAAAGCCTCTAAGTGCCATTTGAAATTTTCTTCTAGAATGATCATTTTTATCAAGCTTGTATGTTTAAGTTCAGTGATTTCACTTAAATGGCAATGATAATTACCTATTAATTGTTATTTAAGTGAAATTACTGAACTTAAATATACAAGTTTGATAAAAAAATCATCATTAAAGAAGAAAATTTCAAATGGCATTTAGAGGCTTTTGCATCTGAACTCTTCATATATATATATATATATACACATTCTCCAAAAAAGTGCTTATCCACTGTTGGGTTGTGGGTTAAAAAATAATAAAAAATGAAGTCATTTTCAAAATAGGTGACCATTTTAACCATTTATTCTTTTGATATTGGTTGTAATGCAACTTAGACATGTTTTAGTGAGATTTACCGCTGCCTCATATAAACACACAGAGAGAGCGCTGAAGAGGAAGAGGTCAACAGCCCATTTGAACTCTACTGGTTGTTCTGTGCCAGCCCACTGTCTGTAGAATCACAAATGAAATTTGCACAGTCGCCACCGGAGACCTCAACATCATTTGTATTCTTCATATTAGATGCGACATTCTCACAAAAGGCAACAGCAGACAAACACAATGGCCCTGAACTGTTAAAATCTGTCTGAAACACTAAAACACCAGAGACCTACTGGAGCAGAGGTTTCAACACCTAAAACACAAACCCTGAATGCCAAACAAGAAGCCAAGGGTATTTTCAGATTGGCGTTAGACTGCAGACCTTACGTGTAAGACGTTCAAAGGGCCATTAAGAAGCAAAATTGAAATGACTGAGAATTGACTAATGACAGGAGTGGGAGAGATTCTAAACATGAGTCATTTGGTGTGAGTGTGTGTGTGTAAATGTATGTGAGAGAAGGAGACAGAGAGTGGGGGAGGCTGAGAGTCTGTGTATGAGGCGGCGAGAAACCATGTTATTGAGAATGCTTATCAAACCGTAATTTTCGTTCTGACACCCCATCCTCCTTTCCTCTCCTTCTCCCCCCATCTTTGTATGGCTCTCAGCCAATAAGAATGTGAACTCACTTCTATAGTAACCATGACGCCCGCTTAGGGGCTCATTCGATCACCATGGCAACTGCATCTGTTTACAGAGAACGAAGTGAGGGGATGGCAGGAGATATGGATCTATAAGGGGGAAAAGAAGGAGGGGAGAGCATAGCATGAAGCTGAAGGAATGGCTTGAGAAATGTGGAAAGTTAAAGATAAAAAGGGACACAGATTCTCCTACATCCTCTCTAACCTCCAAAATGTCCATTGGTTTTGTTGAAATGCTCATGTAACACAAATTCTGTTGTCTCTCCTCAAGATTATTGCGTTTGATGAGCTGCGCACAGACTTCAAAAACCCCATCGATCAGAGCAACCCCACAAGAGCGGTAAGGTTTTTCTTAGATCACGATTCCTTTCACACATCATCAACTCAGTATCCCAACTGTGAACTGTGGGTTTCAGAGAAATTGATACTCTGGTATACATGCATATATGTGAACACACACAGCAACATGCATCCATGCTGCACAGTTACAAAACAGTTGGAGCATGATGATAGAAATCTTATTGCGTTCTTCTGTATTTCATCAGAGGGAAAGAATATTGAACATCGAGAGAATCTGCAACCTCCTCCGAAGGGTGAGTGAAATTGTGGAAGATCCATTTAAGTGTAAATATATGTGGTGGGGAGGACATGAAAGAGAAGCCCTTAAAACAGCTATTTTCAAACTTCCAAGAAGGGATTCATTGATTTTACAATTCTGGCCGATACCCTTACATTAGTCTCGCATACCCAGACCTTCAGACTGACGGCTACGTCAATTTAGCCAACGTTCCGTGGGCGTGACGTCTGAGGCTGAGACTACCCTTACATAAGCTGACCATTTTGGGTAAATAAATAAAAATAAAATCAGTTGTTTTTAATGCTACAAGTGGATTTGGGCATCATAAAATTTTAAATAAACAGTATGACAAATGGATATTCATTTTGAGATTTTATAAAGAATACATTTACCTTGTTATTAAATGATGTCGGGTGATGTCACTTATTGTTGACGTTTAAAGTATTGACAAACAAAATGGAGGCTAGCTAGACCTTCCCTCCTCCTCATCGCGCACTAACCCCCCAAACCCCACCCCCAAGTCCTTATTGTCGGTAATTGGCTGGAACAGTTTTATGTCTCATGGACCGGGTTGCCGGAGTTTGTTTATGTTGCCATTTGTGTAGCCTGGGTTGTCTGCAGAGACCGTGTTTTTTTTACAGTGTGTTCAGGGGACAGGCAGCTAGCGGATAGTGAGGAGATTTTTGCTGCATGTGACAAAAAATGTTTTGGCCTAAAAACACTTGAAATCGCTTAGAGCTTATATTAACTATAAGTGAGCAGATAACAGCATGAACAATTAAATATCCAATCCAATACTGGTTGGTAATGATAAATGATAGTGATGCACCGATGTAAAAAATTGTGGCCGATACCGATAACCGATAGGCCTATTAATATTGCTGTTATGGCCGATTCGATATTTATCGATGTCGATATCTCTGTGTAGAAAACACATTTTGGTAAAAAATTACATTGGGATATTTTATTTTTCTGTGATATAAAAATCAATTTCACCAGATGACTTGAAAAGCTCTATTTGGAAAGCATGAATCATTCTAGAATGACTGGGGTGGTTTTGTCATGGAGTAAATCTGCATAGACAAGTAGCCGACAAGATTTGTCTCAACACAACAAACATTTCATCACTAGATAGATTTTTGTTTGTTTGTTTATTGAAAGTGTGGTTTATGTCGTCATCTGAATGTGTGGAAAGCTTTTCAGAGAAGATAAGGCAATGTTATTTTAGCACACAACCAGTGGTAGTTCAGAAGAAAAAACTTTGGTCTTCCGACCTTTTACCATCGTGTATTCTCAAAGATATTCTGCCAATTCAATTCATTAATATGCGCGCAGAGAGAGAGTTTGAAGACGGTCAGAGCGCGCACACGCGCGACCGGGGCTTTCACTCTCTGCTTATTCTCTCAGTTAAACAAGCGCACCAATCAGTTATTTGCATCACTCATCTACATCCACATCACTCACCGGTCAAATAAGGCTTTGGCGGGATAAAAATACGCCCGAGAGAAAACAGCGCGCAAGTTCCAGTCTTCTTGGCTTGATGTTTAAACTGACTTGCGCTAGTAATGTAGGCTATGCGCTCGTGCAAAAACAAACATCCCCGCCCTCGCATTCACATCTCACACACATCAAATACAGGAATGATTATCGGCCTGTTCACATCGGCACTATTTTGACATCGGAAACAATACCGATTTGTAAAAAATTGACCATAGTGGATAGCCTATTATATCGGCGGCCGATATATTGTGTAGGCTACCACTAATAAATGCTAAAATCTTTAATATCGTCCAATAGTTAATATAGTACTGATACAAATTCATTAATTTTTTTCTTCTTCAAAAAAGACATTTAATAATATTAAAAAAGTGACAGTAATTGATATTGTTACAAAAGATTTCATTTTCAAATAAATACTGTGCTTTCGAACTTTCTATTCATCAAATAATCCTGAAAAATACATCAGTTTTCACAAAAATGTTAAGCTACTGTTTTCAATATTGATAATGATAAATGTCTCTATTCAATATCAGCATTTTAGAATGATTTCTGAAGGATCATGTGACACTGGAGGAATGATGCTGAAAATTCATCTTTGTCATCGCAGGAATAAATTACATTATAAAATATATAAAAATTAGAAAATTTTGAAATATTTAATGCATTTTTGGTCAAACAAATAAATGTCATTTCTCTTTCAACACTTTCTCTTTTTTTCCCTTCAGTGTAAATTCCTCCCTTTATTTGTAAACCTCATTTCCTTTTTCCCCATTTGGCATTGGAAATGGACAGAGACACCCTTGATTTAATGATATAATTTGTTCTTGTCACATACTTCAATAGTTTGAAATGCCATGAAAATGCGGTTAAATCACTTCTCAAAGACCCCACCTTGAGTATCTTCAGAGTATATTCTATCTCTTTTCTTTTTTTTACTCCAATGATTTTTTGGGGCCCACTTGTATGTTACTTTATGTCACTTTTTTGCACATAAAGAATCAGAACTGAATGTGTGACAGTAATGATGAATATACGTTTTTGCTTACAGTTATTGGAAGTACTTATTGTAAGAAACTATCCTCTGTCTTTCAGCTGGTGGTACCAGAGTATTCCATCCACGGGCTGTTCTGTCTTATGTTCATGTGTGCGGGGGAATGGGTAACTCTGGGCCTTAACATCCCCTTGCTGCTCTATCACCTCTGGAGGTACAAACTGTTCCTCAATTTACTGAAATTCCAAAATGGTTCCCCTGTAGTAATTCCCTCTCTCATTTTCTCCCTCAGGTTTTTCCACCGTCCTGCAGATGGGTCTGAAGTTATGTATGATCCAGTGAGTGTGATGAATGCGGACATTCTGAATTATTGCCAAAAAGAGTCCTGGTGCAAACTAGGCTTCTACCTTCTCTCCTTTTTCTACTATCTGTACAGGTAAACCCTCCTGATTTATTCACCTTCTACCCATTTAAATATAATTTTATGTTTAGATTGTATTAACGCCATTGCTATTATTAGGGCTCATATGTAGGGTTAGGTATCTCAATTTGTACTTCACATGACATAATTTGGAAGTAATGATTCCTCAAAATCATGTGAGTTTTTGTGAAAAGGTATGTTTTCTAAGAGTCTAAGTTTTTCTAAGACTTTTACTATTCATTTGCTTGATAATAAGAAAACCAAGCAGTGTGTACAGAACAGAATATCATAGAATTGGATTGTACCACTATGGAACCACCCAGAACATCCTACTAATAACCACCAAGAATATCCTACCAAATAATAATCACTCAAACACCTTAGAAATTGCACAACAACACCCTTGTGACCCAGGGAAAATTATGTGTGAGAGGAGAATCCATTTCCAGCACTCCCTGGTTTCAAGGCTTTAGTCTAGTCCCAGACTAAAATGCATGTTTGAGCATAGCTTCAAAAATGTAAGGCCATTGATTTGTCTCAAGATGGTGAGCACCAGTAATGTTTTTTAAAGGCATTTTTTTTATAAAATCTACTTAATTGAACTAAAGTCTAATCCAATAACTAAAGGTTATTGAACTAAAGTCTAATCCTGGCTTAATCAAAGCCCTGCCTGAATTCCAAAATACAGAGAGGCTGAAACCGCAAAGACAATTCAGGACAGACAACCGAAGCAAACTTAGATCTATTTACACAATAATGGTGTGCTACATTTAGCAACGTACACAATTGCTATATGTCAGAGGTTGCACGCCTCTGAAGCAACTAGGGGATAAGTGTCTTGCTCAGGGACACATTGGTGTCTCGCAGTGGATTCGAACCTGGGTCTCTCACACTAAAGGCATGCGTCTTATCCACTGCACCATCACCACTACGGAAACATTTTTTCTTTGTACAGATGACAACGTCATCAAAACGATTTCCGTTCACACAGTGACACAGACCTGTGAAAACGACTAATAACGCTGCATTATGCATGCCAGACAAGTAGTTGGCGATGTCACTTACGAGCCTGCCCTACACACATACGCATCATTTTACTACAGTGCAGTCAAGCCGAACACACATGCCTACACAAATTACATAATCTATAATTTTTATGTCCGATTTTCATTCTAAGGATGTTAATCTTGATAATACTGTAGCCTGAACCATTCATTGTAATCCCAATTTTAAAATCATCTCTTCTGATATAAAGTTCTGATGTAAAATTCCAGCGCAGTCTCATCCCAAGATGTCATATAACTGACGTCTTGGGACGTCTTTTGACCATACGTCAACATCCGCCTTTTTAGGGTACCCTTAAACGTCGGTTAGATGACGTTATCGTTACCCCAGACCTAAACCTACCCCTAAACCTACCCCGTCACCTAACTGACGACAAAGGTAAAGCGTCAGTTGTATGACGGTCGGGATCGTCGTCTAACCGACGTTTAAGGGTACCCTAAAAAGGCGGATGTTGACATATGGTCAAAAGACATCCCAAGACGTCAGTTATATATGGCGACTTGGGATGAGACTGTGTTAAAAATTCGCACCCTGTTGACTTTAATGGGGCAAGTTCAAAACCTGCTTTTAGCCTCTTATCACCCTTGATTTGTCATTACGAGTGCACAGCCGTGTGAGTCGTGTTATTAAGAGTGACCACGGTCAATCTGACTGCAGTAGATGTGAAAGATATGAAAAAAATGATGTTAATTCAGCCAGCTCACACATAACTCTATTTGCTTCCTGTTTTCGGTCGAAGCCCACAGTAGTCGATTGTCGAGTTCACGCACGCGATCATTGGTGAATATCATATCAAACCTACCACTGTGTGGTGTTCTGAGAATATCAGCTCTAATGGATAGTTCATCCGAATCAGATGTTGATCACACGGAGGAGGTTTGAGATGATATTCACCAATGATTGCGCGCGTGAGATTGACAGTCGACTACTGTGGGCTTCGACCTAAAACAGGAAGCAAATAGAGGTGTGTGAGCTGGCTGAATTAGCATCATTTTTATTCATATCTTCTGTGAATAAAAAACAAAATTCATATCTGTTCTGACAGCACTCCAAATGTACAAAAAATGAGCTCAATGAAAAAATTGACCGCAGTTCTCCTTTGTTCAAAAAACGTATAGTTCAAAAACATTAAAAAAAATCTTACTAACCTCAAACTTTTGAACAGTAGCATATATACATACATAATCTGAGGAATAAACCCTTTTGAAATCATTCTCTATATACTGTATTCTTTGTAAGGGATATATATATATATATATTTGAGATATCACTAGCAAGTGTTTGCCACAGATTGTCTTGCTTAATTCAAAGTGCTTGATTTTATTAAATCTGTCTTAATTTCTCTCTGTCTCTTTTGTAGTATGGTGTATGCTTTGGTCAGCTTCTAAGTGATCAAATGAAGGAAAGAGGACTATGAAAGGAAGGAGAGAAACGACAAAGCAAAGACAGACTGTGTCGTGCTCACCTCTCCCTCATCCACAGACCTTGTTCAGCTCCTCCTCAGATCTCCTGGGTGGGGATGGACGATGGACAGATGTAGAAAAAGCTCAAGACAAGGAGGCATTTAAAGCCGTCAATGTAAAGCTGCCTCAATCACTGCCATTACAAAAGAAAAAACGAAAAAAAAAAAAAATGAGTGCAATAGAGAGAGAGATATGTGGTGAACAAAAGACTCAGGCAGTGTAGATGTTTTGTAACACCGTTTCATTTCTCAAGGGCTGCTGAAATTTTCCGCTGCTCATAGCAACAACTGATCGGTTCTTTAATGTCTACAAAGAGACACATATGTGCCACCAAGATCATTACAGGATGTGTTTCCTTGACTTTTAAATCAATAGACTGTGGACTTTATGTTGCGACGTCTTTTTCTTCACATAACAGCCGCATTTTTTTGTGGAAAAACTTATGTCAAAGTATTTCATAACTGCTAAGTATTTGCTATTTCAGTATTTGTGGTAGATACCTATAAACGAACCATGTATGTAGAGGTACAATATAATAATTGATTAAATTATTAATAAATGGCTCAGTTGTTGCAGGGTACTTCTATTAGTGTCCTTAAACCGCACAAGTACAAGTATTTTTTACGCAAAATCAGATGGTGAAGTTTTCACAAACATTTCAAAGCAAATCAACCAATGAGATGAATATTACAAGCCGGAGAAACTGTTTGAGCAGAGTCGCATCTTAGGACTGACACCCGATGTTTTGGGTTCATTCATCATGGGCTGCGGTGAGGACGAGCGGTCGAGCAGAACGGCAGACTCTTAATTGAGACGGGCATGCGGGACGGGCCGTACCGGAGGGAAGAGAGATCTGACCCCAACCTCTGCCGGAGTTCAAATACTCGATAGACTGTGACAAATCATAAAAGCACTTTCGGAAGGCCAACAGATGAACTGTAGCAAACAACAGAGGAAGACTCATTTGCGTCGAGTGGGCTGATGTGCATGAGACAGACGAACACAGCAGGCCGTGATGCAGATGATGGGGACACTGGTGTCGGAAACGTTCGCTCATGATGCTTTTGACAACAGACTGATGGTGTTGTCGTGACCACGATGATGATGAATACCAACTTTTCAGGCAATCTTCTGTGTTGTACTATTCACAACATTTAACGCCACTTTGTTCTGTGTATTATAGGGTCTCTCAAATTCGCCTCACCTGGAGTGTTGTGCTGTGTCCATCAGTCCACTAAACAAGTAGAATAATGATTATTTAACTAAGCTGTGTGTAATTCTGGCTTTGTAGATGAATAGAGTTGCCAAGCATATCACTCCTGAGCCACTGCACTAGATAGAATGGCTTCATTATTACACATACACACTTCAAATTTCAGTACAATAAGCGAGTAATTCAATGACGACACAGTCTGAGTGCTTTTTAGCAATATTGCCTATCTGGTTCAAACTCCTGGGTCCTCTTTCCATCTTGGCTTTGACTTGATGTACCATGTACCCTCAAAAATGTGAAAATATACCCTAGACAATCGCTATTAGCACAGGAATGTGGGCCGAGAGACAACGGACTAGGGTCTTCATTATAGACGTCATCACTGAATGTTTTTTTTGTGATTAATATAGTTCACATGCAGTATAAGAATACCTGCATGATAATTGTATTTTATACATGATTCATTAATGTACGCTACAGCACCTTTGGTAACTTTACGGTCTGTATTCAGTTGAATACTACCGAATATCTTATATACTACAAAAGCAATTCCAGATGTTCTAATAAAACAAGGTTTCCGACGAAAAAAAGTGAAAAAGTGTTGTTGATTTGCATCTTGGGATGGGAAGTAAATATACACTACCGTTCAAAAACAAAAACTAGGATGCATTAAACTTTCTATTCATCAACACTGATAATAATAACAGATGTTTCATGAGCATCAAATCAGCATACACTGAAATTATTAATACGCTTTTTCTAATCAATAAAATTGAAGCAACAGATTACAAGCAATATCATTAATAAAAATGAACAAATTAGAATTGAGTAATAATTAATCAAATTATTCCTTAAAAGTTAACCATTTAAAATGAGTAAAATTTACACCAAAAAAGGAGAAAACCGTCATTTTAAAACGAACCTAAAACAAACACCGTTCACCATTATGGTGACTTAAGTGTATTTTTTTTTTTAAGTTTTACTCATTTTAAATGGTTAACTTTTAAGGAATTAATTTGATTAATTATTACTCAATTCTAATGTGTTAAATTGATTTCATAATATTGCTTGTAATCTGTTGCCACAATTTTTTTGATTAGATAAAGCGCATTCATTTTTACACTGAAGGATCATGTGATACTGAAAACTGGACTAATGATGCTGATTTATTATTATTATTATTATTATTTTTCATCATAGGAATAAATTATATTCTAAACTAAATTAAAATAGAAAATAGATGTTTAAATTGTAATAATATTTCACCATATTGCAGCCTTAGTGAGCATTAGGGACTTTCAAAAACATCAAAAAAAAAAAAATTATTCCAAATGTTTGAACAGTAGTGTTGTTTATCTGATTAATATTTTCACTGGTAAATCAGCTCTAAAATTGTCTGTAAATTCACACATTGAAATCATTTAAAATGGGGAGGGGAAATGAGAATTGAGGTTTTTTTTTATAAAAAATAAGATAGTCTGCAAAAGGAGGAAATTGAATTCAACAAGAAAAAAAAGAAAAACAATAAATTCAAAAGGAATAAAACTCTGATAAGAGAAAAAAGATCAAGACAAATGATGAAGGCCAAGAGATAACTGTTTTTTTTTTTTTTTTTGCAAGTCTCAAGCAAATGTGAATGTGAAAGAGTGATAATAAAAAGGGAGAGATGCAGAGAAAGTGCGAGTGCATTGGAGTCAATAAGAGGCTAACACAGTTTGGTTGCCATGGAGACACAAAAGGAATGAAATACATTTTATGTTAGGCTTACTCCACCCCCCATGAAAATCAAAACCAAAAAGCCTGTCCAAAATGGGTTTTCTGTGCATGGCCACACAGCTGAAATATTTGCCAAAGCTTTGAAAAGCAATTTGATATGAAAATGGAGCAGGGAAATGGAACAGAGTGTAGATAAATAAATAATAATGTCAGGAAGAAAAAAAAACCAAATTGCTGTTTTTTTAAACATGCAGTTTTATCACAGAGCACCAGAGTGCTG
Source organism: Pimephales promelas (assembly GCF_016745375.1). Next base: position 112,832 of record NW_024121142.1, read on the forward strand.
TTTATCTGCAGCGCATGCAGAATACACGCATGTAATCACATGCACTCCATTGCCAAAGTCTGTCTCTCTTTCTGCTCTTTCTCTTCAACTCTTGAGAGATGTTGCTATGGAAACTGGTTACAATTGATAAGTTTGAAACATGAGTGAGCCACAGACAAGCTGCTGGTACACACACACACACACACACACACACACACACACCGACTGAGACAGCTACACATGTATGGAAATAGTTCTCTTTTTGAAGAGCTGCTTTTCAAATCACCAAGGTTTTCCATCCAAAGGAAATGAAATGTAGTAGAATCAGCAATTTAACCCTTTCTTGATACAGCTTAAGATGCCTTTTATCAATGATGAATCAACGGCAAATTATATAATTCGGTCTGATGTCTAGAAAACCTCTAGGTGCTGTTGAATGCATCCCTAAAATTGGAAGAGTCATTTCAACAATATGATGAAAAGACTGACAGAACATTAAGAAGGACAGAGGGAGACATGAATTATGCATCGGTGCAAATCTCAGTACGGTGAACCTTATCAGAAGTTTAAAGTTAGGGGAGAAGAACATTAAATTAGAACTGTGGAGTGAGAACTAGGCAAGAATGATAGATGAGTTGAGAGAACAAAGATTGGCCTTTGGACATCAGACAAAATGTCACCCGAGATATGTTCAGCACAAATGAAACTGGATCTATTAAATGCAAAGGTTTAATTAATGGGATTAATAACATTACTGAGTACATAAAAACATATACCTGATTTTTCATAACTCAGATTTTTCTAAATGAATTATTATGTGGAAAAGGGGGAGTGTGAGAGACATGAAATGTTTATATAAATATATATATGTTTATATTATATAAATGTTCATATTGGGATCTTGTCTGAGAGCCCAATCACCTTTGTAAGACTGGAAGAACTGGTTGATGGAATCAGTCTGACCAGTGGTTTCCGAAGACTTGGGACCTTGCTTGCAAATTAACATTTGACCCGCTACCCTCCTTCCTCTGAGCACCTCATCTATTCTCTCTCTCTCTCTCTCTCTCTCTCTCTCTCTCTCTCTCTCAATCAGCAACACTTAAAACTCACACAAGAAATATATGGTTTTAATGTGAATGTGATTATTTTTAATGATTGTTTAGTATCATTTTAAAGGTCTCAGGGTGACTGGTATAGATGTCTCATTCCCAAAGAAGTAAAGAAAGGCAATACAGTTCTTAAGAATATAGAAATATCTTGCACACATAATAATAAGGGTGTATCCTAGAGTTAACACCTTCTGACCATCTGTCTGACTGCAAATTACCACTTGGGAATAGACCACAGTAACTTTACACTGTGAAAGGAGGTCTGGATATATAATGAAATAGAAAGGAGAGTTCAGGGCTGCTTTTTCTGTATCAGATCAGTCCGTGCGTCCTGTGCCATCGAGGCTCAGCATGTATGTTTGGTAAAGTTCTTTGTTGGTTTGCAATTATTATTTTTCAATTGATTATGGAATTGTAATAATACATTTACCTGACATAATAAATTGTTATATTTGATTATTCAAACAGACTTTGACTTTATTTTCATTACAGTTAAAAGGAATAGTCAACTAACTAACGTGTAGCATATAATAACATGTTATATTAATGTGAAAAAAGATGAACTTTGAATTTGGGAAGTACAGACTTTTAGGTAGGCCTATCCATTCCCAAACACGCACTCACACGTACCACGTCCGCTTTCCACAGATGATTTATGTACAACACATACGCTGTAAGTGTGAAATAGTGTTTAATTCTGCTGAGAACTGTCTGCTTCCCAACGCCATCCCAGCCATGATTAGCATTCATACTGGACGTGCTACTGTGAAATACCACACAGGACCTCACCACACAGGTGTTGAACTGTGTTAAACGCCGTTGAGAACATAACGAAAGCATCGTGTTCTGTATACATAAAACAATACCGCATAGACAAGGGCAAACTATTGCCGCTTAAAAATGCAAAGCACACCCATAATCATCGAAGGTAAACCACACACAGTCTACATACACAGACACGCACATGAATATTTCCTTCAATGATCAGCGGTGCACCTTAGGGAAAAAAACGGGAGTCATGGCAACAAGAGCAGGCATCTGCAAGCGTTACTGTAGCAATCAGAGAGGAAAGGCAGCCAGGGGGTTGGCGTGAGAGGTGTCATTATAGACTGAGTGATTTGGAGGGGGTGTGGGGGGCGCGAGAAGCAGGAAACGATTAAAATATTCAAGCAATAACGCAGCCAGTAGAAATTACCTCGCTTTCTGCTTCAGAACTTTAGAAGTTTAAACCTCTTGCACGGATTGAATTCAGAACAGGAAAGGTGAAGGAATCCTTGTGGCTACAACATGTAGGCTGTCTGAAAGTTCTAAATGCTGGAGGTTTTAGAACAAAAAAATATTTTATATATAAAATACACACACACACACACACACACGCACGCACGCGGCACGGGCAAAAATACACTGTTTGAATTTAAATGGGCAAATGCGTGAGAGTCTATGCTTGGATCATTAGTGATATATTTGACAACAGTTCTTCAAACCCTAAGTGATGGAATGTTAGCTTTTTATTTCTTAAACCATTTATGAAGACTCAGCATTGCCATATTGCAGGATGACAATGTAGAGATTCATCAGGCTCAAATTGAAATGAAGAATAATTTTACATAAATTGGCACCGAAAGTCATTGAGATGGAGTGTTGACATTGTCAATACAAGATATTGACCAAAAAATGATGAACCTTTCGATGGAAATGACATCAAAACATTTAGCTATATTTCCATCAAGAGGTGCAGCAATTTTTGGTAAATATGTTGTGTTGACAATGCAAGAGTCAAGCACTCTGTAAAAAGAAAAACATAATGCACATTTAACTTTTCAACAAATTTCCCCTCTGATAGGATTCCTTTAAACTGCTCTGATTAAACCGGATGTAATCCATTTCCAGTAAAATGCAGGGTGTTATTCTGTAGTTTAGAACTATAATACTGTATATGAATATGGCATCTTCTTTAAATGGTGTAAGAGGCTTTTAGAATTATCTTGGTTTTCTGCTTTCATTGTTATGGCAGTGATGGATAAAAGCAAGTTATCTTAGTTGTGTTGTAGTAGCTGCATCTTGTCAGGGTTCTGTCCTCTTTGTTTGGTTTATGTTTGGTGACAGAGCTCTGACATTCTCGGTTTATCATGTGTTGGTGTTTAGTCTGGTTTGTTGTGAGCACATGGCTTGTCTTGTATTCCTTGTGCAGTTTCCACAGCAATGTTTCGTAAGGGATACAAAGCTCAACATGTGTTCTAGCTGGAAAAATGTCGCTTAAAGGGACACTAATGTATATACCTTCCTTTCTAGCCATCTATTTTGCACCTTGACTCTGATGGACATACATTATCAGCACTTATGTGCTTCTCTACACCCACTCAGCCTGCAGTGCCTGTGCCTGAACGGAAACGGGCGCGCGCACACACACACACACACACACACACACACACACACACACACACACACACACGATAGTATGTTAGCGCCATCTGGTGGAAAGTATAATTAACAACTGTTCTGTGTCCTGTCGTTGTTGTTTTTTTTAATTCAGTCAGCGTGCAGCTTTTTGACCCTTGAAAGATGACTAATATTTTAAAAAGCAATATTCAAATTGAAGTAATGTTCTGTTATATAGTCAATTAATGATTAATACCTGACTTAGGCCTATACCTCATCACACCACATTGCACAAATAGTCTAGTGTTTGTCCTATTACCTAGCATAGCCAAGTGAAAACCATTAGATAACTATTATCTAATAAACAATTTTAGCATGAAAAGTAGATAGCTAAATGTCTGAATCCACTGTCTATAAAATGTTGATTTTAGCCTGTCCTGTGTCAGAAGTCTTGACCTTACTATATCAAACAGTTAATGTAATTTTCACTAAATCGATTAAATTGATATTGGATTAATTGTTAATTATGATTTTTTTTTTAAATTATTAGCTGCTTTATTACCAAAACTCTTATGCTTTGTATCACATATTGTGTGCAATGGTATATAGATAATATTCAATTACAAAAAAAAATGTAACAACTCTTAGAAATATGAAACCCAAGAAATAACATTTTCTGGATCCTTTTTCACATGAAGGTTAATAATATAGGCCTTCAATGTTTCTAGACAAATTGTATTGACAGCGTTGTAATAAATAAATAAATAAGTAAATACAATTGAAAGGTTATAATTATTAGGCTATATTATATGAATATTAGGCTATATTATGTGTTTGTTGTCGTCGATTTGATTTCGATTATTTAGTGTTTATAGTTTTACAATGTATATTCCAGTTTCTAGCTAAACAAATAATTGGAGAAAACAAAACTCTTATATTAGCTTTGAACTACGTCATTTCCGTTTTATGGAGAAAGTGCGACTTGACGGTAAAAGGTGATGTGAGACAGTGAGAGTTAAAAGACTTAAAAGCGCGTGCGCCTTTTCATTTACACAATATTACAGACCAATCTCCAGTAGCCTAAACCAGTAACAGGTTAAAAACATTGTATAATGATGTACTCCCACAATGCACCGCATCGTGTCAACTGACAGTGCACACTGACCTTTTTTCACGATCTAGGGAAGCCTGAGCATTTATATCAAGCGAATAATTAAGGAGTTTTGTCGTGCTCGTGATCATCATGAGCGCCATGAGGACCATGTTGGCCTCGATCGGGCTGGTCGGGGTTGTCGGTGTCGGCTACGGAATGTGGGCCATGATTTCACCTGGAGAGGAGAGGAAAAGGGAAATGCTGAAGGTACTGAAACATTGCAGTTTAATAAATAAGAAACACAAACCTATAAAAATGCGACTAGAAAGGTGCCTCATGTAATTGTTTGTCAACATAAGTAGTGTGGTCGTACAGGATACCTTATTAACGAATTAATTTAAGCAGGGCCAAGTTTTATTTCACTCTGATCGATGATATTTACTCTAGTCCATTTTTACGCCTCCATGTTACTATCAAAACAATGAGTAAGCTGCAAAAATTCCTGATAAGTACCTTGATCCATCTCTCCCTCAATTTTTCCAGAATCTGCCCGAGGCCAACCCCCTCCGAATGGAGGAGAGCAGGAGGAGAAATGCCCTCATGCTCCAGGTGCTGAAAGAGGCTGCAGAGACCAATGAAAACATTGCACGTGGATTTGGAGGCCAGAAATGATGGAATGAAACTTCACATATCAGACTTTAACATGCTACCGGGATTATGTACATACATGGGAGGAAAAGTATAATGCTACAGTGATTTATTTAAATAAATTATCTGCAAATGCTCCATGTCATAGGCTATGACGTTGGTTATTATATGATGGACATGGTCGTGAATGGCACTGACAGATTTGTTTTGCTTTTGTTTTCCTTCCTGGATAAATAATCTTAAAATAGTTGGTGTTTTGGACCATAAGTTCCAAAAACAACTTAAGTTGGCATGACCTGCTATTTACTGGTTTTGTGGCTTGTCCAAAAACCTGGATTATCCAACAGGGTTAGTGTTTTACAAGTAAAATTGTTTAATGTATTGTAATGTAAACCCTTTACTGTAAATCTCAATCGTGAACAAGTTCAGTGAATAGTGTTTCTAGTTTCTATTACGCTCTGTAATTGTGCTTGCGTAATATCTGCACAGCAATGACTTGCACGAGTGCATAACACACACAGCGCTAACACTAAACGCTTCCGGTTTTTAAGGTCATTGAAAACACGACATTTTTCACAATGCGTCCAAATTCTTGACAGAGTTCGTGCTGGAGGATAAGTCTATGTATCAATATTAAAAATGTTAGGAAGTTTTTTGGAAATTAGAACGCGTCATTGTTTATAAACAGCTGAAAACAGTACAAAAGGAGCTTTGACGCGTTCTCCAGAACATGTCAAATCCAACGCCACTACCGGCGAAGTCGAGTCAAGTCGACTGCTGGAGCTGTCGAATCCTCTCGGGCGGTGGGCTGCTGGCTGCAGGCGGATATGTGTACATGCAAGCGCAGAAATTAAAGCATTTAAGTGGACCCACATCTATGGGCAGAGTGGCTCAAATCATGTTCGCAGCAGGTGAGATCATTAATGCACTCTCTGTTATCAATTATGAAATCAGATCTGACTTTGAGACATTTTCTCTCCAGGTTTGGCTTCTTGGGGCCTCGTGGTGATCGCTGATCCAGTGGGAAAGAAAACAAGAAAAGAATAGCATTGCACTTTCTGCTCCTACAATGACAAGACTTTTAGATTAGAATGAATCACCAAAGCCACATCTCATGATGCTACAAAGTTCAAATTTTACGCCAATGTACATTCAAACCGTGAAAATTAAATGAATCATATTGCATTAAATGTTTTTTTTTATTTGCAACAAACCATCTTTCTTCCACTATACTAGTACAAAATATTGTTGTAGCATATAAAGTGCACAGATTACTTTTATGACTCAGTTGGCTTTTACATTACAATTTTCTTTTAAAAAAAAAAAATCTATTACTGATAAAGCAAAGAAAACTGCCCAGGAATGCAGTGAACATTTATAGTCGTTTTGAAGAGAAATTTATGAGTTGGCATTTGGTCCTTTCTTTTTGCCAAATGTTGGGACAACATTGACAAAGCGCCGGTTGTACTGAATTCTTCTTTTTGCCCTGCCGGTCTTTTTCTTTTTCTTTTCCTGCTTGTCCACCTGAAAGGATCAATATCGGTGCAATAAGTCAATAAACAAGTAAATACTCACTATTAGGATTTTCATAATATTATGTATATGTATATTGTTGAAAATGGCTGCATCCCAATTTGCATCCTATTCATCCATTCTCAAAATTAGAATAAGTGTGTCCATAATCATAGTATGTTGAAATGAAGCTTGTGGGGTAAGGTTTTAAGCGAACAAAATGATTGAAGAAATTCTTAATTGTGAACTTTTAAATGCAGCATTATTCAAAAAGGCAAGTAGTCTCTCCATATGAAAGACCCTATACTCTCATATCAACATGCTACTTCTCTCACTTGTACAGTAGGGAGACTTGTTGAATACAGCAAATTAAATGAATTGAAATGTGAAGTGTGTGTGTATATAAAGACGTTAAAGCGATAGTTCACCCAAAAATGAGAATTCTGTCATCATTTACTCCCCCTCAAGTTGTTGATAGATCCCTTTGACTTCCACAGTAGGAAAAATAAATACTATGGAAGTCAATGGGGTCCATCATCTGTTTGGTTACTGACGATGACATTTTAAAGATATATTTTGTGTGTGTGTGTGTTCAGCAGAAGAAATACAGGTTCGGAACAACTTAAGGGTGAGTAAATAATGACAGAATTTTCATTTTTGGGTGAACTATCCCTTTATGACTGACAGAACAGTTTACGGTGACAGGATTCACATTTGCGGTATAGGGAATAGCAGAGCCATGTATAAGTAGGGATACAAATACATGTAGACTTACCTTGGGAGTTTGTCCTCTGACCTTTCCTGCTCTAGCCAGGGAACCATGGACTTTGCCTTTGGGTTGGGAGAGGTTCAATTTATGAAAAAATAGGTGAATATAAAGAGGCAAATACCATTTACTCGTCATAAAGGAATATTTATAATTTCTTTGGTCTATTGTCAGCACAAATGATGTTTTAAAACAAAATGGTAACAGAGGGTAATAAAGTCATAGGGGTTTGATCCTTACCTCCTAACAGCCTCGAGGAGACCTCAAGAGTGTTGAACTCCTCAATACCAGACTGACAAACCAGTGTCTCATCCTGAAGGGGAATCCCGCAGTGTGAAATGATCTGATCATCACAGGCCAGACCTTCCAAAGCTTCAATCTGGGCCTGAGAAAACAAGTACAGTTCGTGAAATGCAATTTCCGATTCAAGCTTCTCTAAATAAACTGTATAAAACGCGTACTGTAAGATAAAGTACCTTGATATGGGCAACAGTCTCTGACCCATTCAGATGAACAGAGTGCAAAGTCTGGGCACAAACAAACAACTGCATGGTGTCAAGTCTTAGTAACAGAGAATAAAAATGACATTAGCTTGACAGAATTGTTACAAATGGCACAATATCATCACCACTATTACTTAAATATTAAAAGTAAAGACAAGTACTACTAACATGAATCGATATAGGTGACTACGAGCTCTAAACACAACATCAAAAAGTCAGAAGTGTTTACACGATTCTAGAAAGTGCAATGCGCCTGCGCATTTTATCAAAGCCACTTAAAAGTCCCATGGACAGCATTTTCATCACAATTTTATTATAATGTTGAGTTTTTATTTACTGGTACAAGAAGTAAGAATAACATGTAATAAATATAGATTTTATTCAAGTGCTTAAAAATTAATATTTTTCTGATGTCAATAAAGCTTTTAATTGAGACTCATGACGTAAGATTTTGCTGTCCTTCCTCTCTCTCAGAAAAGAGAAATGTCCGCTTCCGTCAGAAGCATGTCTTTGACAGTCTGCCGAGTGGCTTACAGAGCCTTTTATCCAGCCACGCGTGCATTGTATTGTGGAGCTTGCTTAAGAGTTAGTATTACGATCAGTTTTACCTTATAATTTATCCTTGTAGTTTAATAATCCGGTGCATTGAATGTCACAATGTTAATTTGCACAGGGATGATTTGTTCTTGAAATGTTGCGAGTGGTTCTGTGCAATAACAACCAACAATTTTAGCTTAATATTGAAATAGATGAGTGCTTTAACAAGACTGCTTTCATTTTAGACACAAAACAGCCCTGCTGAAGGATCAGGGGGCATCATTGAATCCACAGAAGAGTTCAAGTTTGTGGAGAGACTTATTCCTCCTTCACGCATCCCAACTCCTCCTAGGCATGATGGTCCTGCTCCGTCAGGATGGACCCCACCACCAGGTAGATGCACTTTTATTGTAACCCTAGATGGGAAAATACATATGATCATACTGGTCTCTTAGCTATAAGGGGTAATCATATTGCACTTTTAATGAGTTGTTAGAAAAGTAGTTTGTAATATTTTCTTAATATATGTATTATTTGTTTATTATTTACTCAGATACTCCACCTTCACTGCCCTACATGATTCGTCGCTCCAGAATGCACAATGTTCCTGTTTACTCTGACATCAAGCATGGGAATCAGCAAAGCACTCTGCTCAGAAAGGTTGAGGGAGACATATGGGTGAGTATAATGAACAGGTGTGTTTAGAAGCACTATATGCAATAATATAATGGTCCAAGATTATTTTATTAACTTTACATCAATCATTTCCAGGCCCTGAATAAGGATGTTAAGGAATTCCTGCTGGGCCTTACGGGCAAAGAGCCTCCAACACAGGTCAATGAAGTAACCGGGACTATTAGAATTAAAGGGCAGTTTGATAAAGAGCTGAAGGACTGGCTTCTGAAGAAGGGATTTTAAATGCTGATGTGGTGAACAGTCACTGGAGTCTCAAAAGACACAGTTAATGAACTCAACTGCAATACAGAAAAGGCTGAGTGATAAGTTTGTCAGCTTGTTAACATTTTGTTACATGTTATCTCTGATGTTTATTAAAAGAAATAAATGTAAGGTATTCTCACAAAATCTGATTTGTAATACTTGTGTTAGAAATATATTTCTAATATAAAAAGTATGCATTAGCATTATGTATAAACAATAACAATATAATTTATTTTGGTCATCATAGACCATGATAATTTACAAAATAAACATGGAAAAAGGTGTAGGCTTAAGCCTATGCTTATTATGTCCCTTTTAACATAATTAGGAAGTGTCACGTTTCTCACCGGAGTTGATTTAAACACATTTTTTAAACATATTTTTACAAAAAGACATTTCCTAAAATGTACATACTTAACTAATAGCTTATAAATTTAAATTCCATATACACAAATTATTCATTTCGAGTTTTTTTTAACCATTTTTCGAGTTATTTGTTTACTAAATTATTAAAAAAATAATAATAATTACAAAGTGGACTACACATTCTTAATTCCTGTCACAATTATTTCAAGGGTTAACTCCTTTGGCATACATTTTTTTTTTTTTTTACATTAAATCTTCCCCTTATTTTTTAAAATGCTAGATTCCCCTTAGTTTACTGACTTTATGTCAAACCTCTTAATACAATTAGAAAGTAAATTATTACACACTTTATACATCCCCTGTGCAGTAAAAATGAAATCAACACATTTTAAAGCATGTAATTGACAAAAATACATTTGTTGGTTCAAATAGTAAACCTGATTTACAATCCTTTTTGCTCTCTTCTGTAACATATTTCCGATATATGTTTGTTATACATACTTTAGTTCAAATATTAAACATACAAGTATGAATACAGCAATACAACAATAGAAAAGAGAAAAGACGACAAAAATCTATCTGGCTGTCTGTCAATCTGCGCAAATATTGCGCAGCCTCGTCGTTTAGAGCAAAGGGAGGTATGCGTCATCATGTGGCGACGATCGACGTAATTCTAACGTGACGCGTCAGTATGAACGTATATTATAAACACGCGCTGACGAAAATATCCACTAATGTTTAAGTTTATTTGTGTGCGTGAGAAGACAAAGTGCGCATACACAGATTTTTCTCAGGTAAGATAAATACCCAAAAACTTTTTAGTAGTGCCGTTGATGTGTAATTGAATTAAAGATGACTTTACGTTTTAATTGCAGATTATAACTATCATACACATGCATTCTAACTCAGGAAATTAGCTTCTCATGGATCCCGTTGTTAGACGTAAAATCCCAGCGTGTGTTCGTTCATTACTCACTGATATTGCACCAAAGGAGGAAGAACACATAAGCGACTGGCCAGAAGCAGACTCTGACTCGATTACCACCAAAGATGGGATTGCACTTCCCAAAAGAGGGACTTCTGAACCTCTCCTGAAACCTGCTAATGGCACAAAGGACGGAACTACTGACGGAAATGCATCATTAGTCAAGCCATGTGGGCTTTGCTTATCCAAACCGTCCTGTTACACTTGCCCAAGGTGTAACATCCTGTATTGCGGACTGGCTTGTTACAGGAGCCAGAATCACTCCTCATGCTCAGAGGAGTTTTACAAAGAGTCTGTGCTTCAGGAGCTCAAATCACAAGGTGCCACAGATGAAGAGGGGAAAAGGAAAATGCATGAAATTCTGTCACGTCTCAGACAGAGTGCAGAGAGTGAGGGAGGGATGGAGAATTTATTAAGGAACTTGGGAGATGATGAAAATAGTGTGACTGAACAAGACGCACATGCTTTGGAGCTGCTTTCTAGGTTGGCAGAGATTCAATCTGGTGGCGAAGAAAAAACTCACGAGGTGCAGGAAATACTAGCAAAACTCCAAGATATTGAACACAGGACTGATGAAGAGGAAGCTGATTTAGCTGAAAAGTTAACCGGGTTGGATATCGACTTACTTTCAGAGGAAGAGCTCTGGTCGTTGTTGTCAGCCCAGGAAAAGGAGAAATTTGAGAGTCTAGTGAAAGAAGGTGGCATCGGTGGGCTGGTTGTCCTGTGGAGCCCCTGGTGGGAACGGCATGAAAAGGACACTAAAGCACTTATAGAGGAACTTCAGTCTGAGAGGCACGATGTGAATGAGAAAAAAGAGGAAAAAAACAAGCAAGTCAGTCACAGTAAAGTACATTCAGACAAAACACTAAGATGCTCTATCCCTCCAATAAGTGCCAAAATTCCCCCTCTTCACACGCTATCGTCAAAGCCATCTCCTCTAGTGCGGTTCAACCTGATCAATGCTCTTTACGGTTACACCTTCTCCCTGCGTCTCTACAATGGAGACTTCTCAGAGATTCTGCTAGAGTTTTGTCAGGCGGTGCTTGCCATCTCTGAGGGTCTGGGTGGCGGACGGGTCTTCAACTCTGTCCCAGACGCGTTTGACGCCGGGATAAGGGCAGTATCTGCAGGAGGATACTTTGATTCCGAGGACCCTTTAGCTTCCCTTCGAGCTGTGGAAGCGGTGGCTCATATTCTGACTGGAGAGAGCAGACAGGACACTGAGGGATATGCGCTGTCCGCTCTGTCCCAGCTGCGCACAGCTTTGAGCGAGGCAAAGGCTTCCGTTCCGAAGGACGACGAGCGGACGAGGCGGCTGTTTTTTCAAGCTGGAAAGAAGTGCCAGTTTTTCCAGTCTTGGGTGAAAGAGAATCCCAGAGCTTTGAGGAGTCTGGCAGGATGTGTGTGGACGGACTATGAGAGAAGGGAGGCGGAGAGGACGACATTAGAGGGAGAGAGGAAACTCTTAGAAGAGGGACGGGAAAAAAGTAGAGGCAAAGGTGCGTTGATAGAAGAAATTGAGTGAGATTGTGATTATTACTATATATTAGTAATAATAAGGCAATTGTTTTTTTGAAAGCATTTGTGTGAAATGCAATTTAAAGAATTAAAAAATTGTGGCTGTTGACTATCCTTAAATGTAATTTATGCTTTAAGAATCAAAAGGCACTGAGCACTGATATTAAAATGCTTTTTAATAATTATATAATACAACATATTTTTCATATTTAAAAAACAAATAAACATTTGAATGAATGGGCAGACATGTTATGATGCAAACAAAACAATATATATATTATCTTGGCTCAGTGGTTATCTTGGCCCAGTATTATCTCTGGTTGACCTCCACCTTTGCACCTAAATAGTTGCACGCAACAATCTTTTGATCAGTCCGCATTAATAAATGTACGGGATTATTCTGTAGGGCACACGTCTGCAGTAGGTGTCCCATGCCAGTCCGTACTTGGCTCTGCATTGCTTCTCGTCTCTGGCCTCTCGGTGGATGAGCAGAATGGTGAAATATATGACATAGAAGTAAGGCAGAATATGTGACATTCCTAGGGAAAATAGTGGAATAAACTAATTATATTGGAAGTATGATTTGTCTTACATTTCCTTTTATTTATTTTGATGGCAAAACATGGATAGTTTAAAATACAATGGCAAACAGCTAAGAAATTTGTATTTAAAGAGTGATAGTTCAACAAAAGAAAGAAAAAAAAAGTATCATTACTCACTGGTTAATCTTAGAAACAAAAATTAAGATATTTTGGTAAACATTGTGTTGTGCTCTGTATGTGTGATGATCATTGTTTAGATGTAAATTTCAAATAAAAGCCTAAATAAATCTATTCATCATATAGCGATCTTATTTATCACTAGACTTGAATATAAACCGCTCGATTCAAATATATTTCTTTTATGTTAAGTTTTGGTTTCCAGGGTAGGGTTGCACCAGCCGTTTGTAAGATCTTTCTCAAATTGTAATGTAAAGTCCACACTATAGGCTTAGTAACTACTAGTTTGTAAATAACTCTGTACTTTATTCCATAGCACCATTTGTTTGTAAAGCAGAACATAGCTAGTATGTCGTAAACTCTTCATAAAGTAACGCGTAGTCGCATAATATGACATTTTGAACCAATAGCAGCCTTCAAATACGTGAGCAGAAGTTGTGTTGAAATGCGATGAATTTCCGTTTATCCTTCATTCTAACAATTTTTGCCTCATGTTACTAACGGTAAAAATAAGTTTCTATTTAATACGATACTTGATCATGAATAACATGTTTTTATATATAAATAACTATATTTGACATTAAATAAGTATCAATGAATAAATATTGATACAAAAAACTAGAAATTACATTTATTGATAATGACTGATATTTGACATGCTCAACATGGAACGGTGCACACAGCGACGCTGTTTAGGATGGATTCATGTTAAAGAGCCGATAACAAAGTAATCTTTTCACATAATGTTTTCTCTCTTAAAATGTAAGCGAGTGTACATGTCAGAATTATCATATATGTCTAAAGAACTGAAGTCTGTCAGGTAAAAGAAGAGCTTTTTGATGCAGTTCATCTATCTGACATTTTATTCCGACCGTTACTCCTGATCGGAGGCTGCCATAAATATTTAGTTGGAATGTAGAGTTACATTTAAACTAATTTTAATGCTGCAACGTAAAAATATTTAGTAGTGCGCAAGTTGTAACTTAGTGCCCATTTTTTGTCAAAACTAGGCTTAGTTGTAACTTGCGCACAGCTGGTGCAACCGGCCCCTGGACTTTCAAGTTGTAAAGTTGTATTGGTTTAGAATGACATGATGGTGAGTAAATGATGGCAATTTGTAACAGAAATGTTCAGCATGTAACTGAAACGAAGGACACCAGTTATTAATAATTTGTTCATCACTCACCACAAGGCAGGGACCAGGCCAGGGCCATGAGAAGGTCCCCCAGGTAGTTTGGATGCCTGACAAACCCCCACCACCCTGACACCAGTAGCCGCTTTCCCGTTGCTGTGGCAATAGTTTCCAGGTCTGCAAGTGAAAAAGGGTGGAAGAGAAAATTAATTTATATACGTGTTCACTTGATTCAAACTCAAAGTTTGTATTAATGCGATTACTGACGTTGTACACTTTTATGTGTGGGATCTCTCCTGAACTGGTTTTTCTGAGAGTTGGACTTCCGGAAAATGAAATAACCCATTACTGTGAACGATTGAAAAGAGGAAAGTTAGAAACTGTTAAAACGCTCAGATTGCTGCAAAACAGGCTGTAGATTACCATTTAGAACAATAATCCCTGCTGCTTCAAGAGTACTGAGTGACTGTGGGTGCACGACCAGAAACATGGCCTGAAGGCCATATGTGAAGGGAACCCAGGCCAGATCGCCAAACGCCAACATGAACCCAAATCCATCATGCACAATGTCCATAGTAGTAAGCACAGCCTCCTGCAGATACAAGGAAAACTATAATGTTATGTATGTTACATATTCCAAACAGTTCCTTCCACCTTTATAAATGCATTTCATAAGTTTTCAGACTAGACTAGTTTTTGTCATACTTCATTCCACAGTGCATCTGTTACATAGACGAGCTGGAAGCCGTTGACAAGCAGCATGGCAAGAGATGGAGAGTCCCTCAACTCTACTTCTTTCATTAACATCCCCAGGTTTATTACCACCTGAAAAACAATGGCACAAAATAAAAAGAGACATAGGTAAAAATACTTTGGTGTTGTGCATTTTAAAGTTGCATAATCTGAACCTGCATGTTTACTTTCATTCAGCAAGGATGCATTCAATTACGGAAACGTATTGCGTTCACTTGAGGAAACAAAATCTACTCTGTTTTTCTGAATTAACGAGTTATCTCAGAATTA
Source organism: Pimephales promelas (assembly GCF_016745375.1). The sequence goes on from NW_024121142.1 coordinate 128,040, forward strand.
TGAGAGAATTTTCATGGAAAAAAGATTTCACTCTGTTTTTACGAATTAATGAGTTACTCCAAATTTTTGAGAATCAACTCATTAATTCAGAAAAGCAGAGCAAAAACTTTTCCATGAAAAATTCTCATAATTCTGAGATAATTAACTTGTTAATTCAGTAAAACAGAGTAGATTTTTTTCTTCAAGTGAATGCAATACATTTCCGTATTAAATTGATCGAAAGTGACAGTAAAGACAATTGTTATAAAAGATTTATATTTAAAATAAATGCTGTTCTTTCAAAATTTCTATTCATCAAAGAATCCTGATCAAAAATGTATTACAGCTTCCACAAAAAAATATTAAGCAAGCAACACAATGGTGTTCAACATTGATAATAATAAGAAATGTTTCTTGGGCACCAAATCAGTTTTAGAAGAATTTCTGAAAGATCATGTGACACTGAATGATGCTAAAAATTCAGCTTTGCCATCAGAGACAAATTACATCTTAAAATAGTCATCTTAAATTGTAATAATATTTCACAATTTTACTGTATTTTCGTAATAATATTTCACCATGTGGTCAAATAAACCTGGCCTTTGAGCATAGAGACTATTTTCAAAAAGATAAAAACTCTTACCCAGCCTATTAATCCAGGTCTTAGTTCACAGAAATATTTCAAGTCAAAGTCTCCAATGCGAGGGTTGAGCTCTCGACCCATGAAGAAGTCATACAGAGGATTTCCTACAAATGACAAAGACACTGAATCGACCAACAGCAGCATATAGAATATCTGAAATAATTCTGCATCGAAGAGGTCAAGTCACTAAATGCATAGTGAAACATTACTTATAGATAATATAAAAAAATAAGTCTCAGAACTGATTATCTCACCTGTGTTTCCTCCAAGTGATAAAGCATGTTGAGGTGCCCAGAAAGAGCGGATATACAGGTACATGGACAGCAGGTAGGACAGCCCAATGGCACATACAGCCAGAGGCAAAATGAGCTCAAACAGATACCCGAGTGGCATTCCCAGCAAAACACATACTATCAACAGGGCAGCAGTAATGCACAAGGCATGGAAACCTAAGAAAAAATAAAATACTACAGGTCACATTCATATCCACACATATACACTACATTTCAAAAGTTTGGGGTCAGACAGTTTTTTGGTTTCATGGTTTCCATAAAAATATCAAGCAACACTGATGATAATAATAAAATGTTTCACCAAATCAGCACTAGAATAATGAAGCATATTATATTAAATTACATTTTATTTTATTTAGAAGCACAGTCCACATATAGGGGGAAATCAGACGAATGGAATTTGAACTTTACTTTGTATATCATAGGTGGTAAAAAGAGAAAAAAAAAAACAAGGACAAGGGGTCAAGGGCTAACCTGTTACAAATGTAAATCAGCCATTATTAGCATTATTTCTATAACATTTCAGACATACAGCCAGCCTATATTACCATTTATGGGATATTTCAATCTGGATCCATCTCTGAGGACCAATCCTTCAGAAACCTGTGAACAAATAAATTAATGTAAATTCTGACATTCTTTCTTCAGAAAATGATCTAATGACTTTCAAAGAAATGAATGATAGAGTATCTCACCTTTCCAATGGGCAGCAGGTAGAGAAAACTCTGCAGGGTGATCCAACCTACAACCAGAACCGCAGCCAAAGGGTCCCATAAATGTGCGGCTGGGGTTAAAGGAGGGGGCCACTGCAGGACACTGGCTTCTGGAGACCGGCACACACTCAGGAGGTACAGAACAGTCAGAGGCAGAAACACAGGGATGCAGGTGGCACCTGGACAGGCGAGGAGAACAAATTCTCTCAAATATTGCACAGAAGCCATGTAATCACACAGTAGATCATTATTATTACAGATACACAAACATATGTATATATATATATAAAACAAATAATGGCTCACCAAGAGTACCCCCAAATTCCCTTTCAGCTGAATGTAATGCTTTGTGCTTGTTCGGCTTCATTTTGCCTGTTTGGGACAAAAATTAGAGAAGAGGAGAGCACTTAGCATGGCTGACAACACATTCATTATACAATTTTCAATTACATTGCGTTTGTTAATGTAATGTGTGTAAAAGACGCATTCGTAATATCATGATTATTAATCAACCAAACAAAATATCAATATATACATAAAATATACATAGCGTGTTTTTTCTCTTACCTCGGTTTTCCACGAACTGTTATATTGTAAGTTAGCCGCTCATCATCACAATTAATGACTGAGAAGGTGACGCCTGCGTACTAGTTCCGCCCAGAACGCGCTGTTTGCATGTCCCGTCTCTGACCAATCAGCGCGTACCGCTGCTATCAGAAGAGTGGGGAGAGACAACCAGGGGACCAATCGGAATCAGAGTATAGCGGAAAAGCCCGCCCCTACTACTTTCCTGACCAATAGGGAGAACGCTTGCTCTGGCTTCATATAATTACAGTGCATTGAATAACAGCAGTAACTCCTCCCAAGACAAGGTTAGACGCAAAGTTCTTTTTGTGCATTACGTTTATTAAATACATACCATCCAGTTATTTAGATTGAACAGCCTTCAAAGTTAGTGAATACAGTAATCAACAATAAAATAAAAAATCCAAACATACCGATTTGTTTTATAAACAAATAATCTTACCCTTAATATATAGGGATTTTAGTTAAATTAATGGCTTTTACTGTTTAGATCATTTTGTAAATCCAGAAAAAGATCTTCATAATTGACCTTTTAGCACGCAATGTTCGCTCCCAAAAAAGTGCACTCTCAATCCAGCTGTAATAGGGTTCAATAGGAGGTCACAGACATTCAGTGTTTAAGCAACCAGATACAAGAAAAACTTCAAATATAAGTATTAATATAGTCCACTAATTGAGATCAGTTTCACCTATGTGCAAACTAGACTGCAGATTTAAGGAAAAGCACCCACTCTACCCCCTCTCACAGATGACCTCAATGACACTTTGCTCCATTGGAGACGGGTCTAAGCAACGATGGGCGGCACTACCCACAATCTCATCCAACAGAAAGTGCACCAAGTTCTCATCTGACACAAATCGCCACAGGTACATCTGTAAGTAGTGGCAGTCCACCTGGATTTGCTGCAGTCCGTATCTGCCAAACGTACGGAGACGGACACATTCAAGGAATGTCTTCAGACTTATCTTAATGATGCCAGTTAGCACTGAGACCTAGGAAAGAAAGCTGATATTACAGACTGAAAACACTCAAATATGATAATCTGCATTGGTCAGTTAGAAAAATTACAGTAACAATAGTTAGCTAATAGTGTTTTGTTTTCTACCTTGTTGAACTCCACTGGGCTAAATATATCGATCCTCTCAGAAAATAGTTTGTGAATGTTACTGAGCAAGTTTGTGTCCATTGGAGCACTGGAACAAAAAACAAACCAAAACATAAACAATATCCTGTATTAATGTGTGACTATTCCATTATGCATTTGCAGGCATGTGATCTTCTAAAGACAAAAAAGAAGGGGAAGACCTGACCCCCCATCCCATTCAATTCCATACAATAATATTCAAAATACAAAATTATATAATATAAATATTATTCAAACTGTACAAATTAAACAATCATTCCAATAATACTGCAATAATATAATGCAATAATAATGTAAGTATTATTGCAATAATACTGTAAAATAAGAAACATGCATTTAATAATAATAAGTAAATGTACAATATTAATATTCATGGCTGTCTGAATTTATTTTTTTAAATGTTAAAACATAGCTTATATTTTACTGGAAAAATGCAGGGAGGCCCTAAAGCTTCTATTTGTTTGACAACAGATTTATAAAAGCTTTTTATTACAAATTTGGGAAGATGGTTGACGCAGGTTGCATTTACGAATGCACGTCATAACTTTGTAAAATGAGTGCAGTGATTGTGCACCTGGGTGTGTAGCTTGGTGCGTAGCGGATCTGCTGTCTTGAGCTGCTGTACACAGAGAACGTGCGTTTGCTGGAGTCACTGCTGTGCGCTTTCCTCACTCCTTCTTCATAAAGCAGTCCCACCTAGACAAATGTAGGAAGGAGAAACATTAGAATGGGCTAAGATTTTTTGTATATGACATCTGGAACAAACACTCGATGCATCACCTGTACATCAATAGAGGTAGTATCTTCCACCACCCTCTTCATGACAGCTCGAACATTTCTAGGTTCAATAGTGTTCACCCAGTCTCTTGTTTCCACGCTCTTCCTCAACATTTGGCTAATGATTAACCCCTGAACCTGTATAAAACAAAACCAGCTCAAAAAATGTTGTCCAGGAACAATCTTAGACCAAAATATATGACTCAGGACAGCTAAATATTTCCTATGAATTACCTTTACATAGTGGTTCAGTAATTTCTGGGCTGCTTCTCTGGCCTCTGCACAAAGTGCAGTAACAGGAGTGACTGGAGTGTGGTGCTGTTAAGAGAGGAAAGTCAGCATGGGTAGTGTATTTAGAGTTTGTTTTTATCAGAATATAATGGATATGGAATACCTGTACAAGAAACTGTTCATCAGTGAGTGTGAGAATGTAAGAGATGGTGGAGGTCTCGTAGTCCAGACAGAGACGAGAGAGCAACAGGAGGAGGGCAGGAGGGGTGGATCCTCCTCTGTCACCTGCACTCTCACAGTACTGCCGAGACGACTGGCAGATAAACTTAATAAAGCTCACCACCAGACCCTCACGCACACCCTGACTGCAAAACTCACCCTGAGAATAACATACAAGACAGGCATTAGACAGACGACAGTAATACTTTTAAAAAGGGTGATTATTTACCTTAGACATCTATGCAACTACCTTGTCATTGAGGTTCATAAAGAGATTGTAAAACTAATCCATATAAATAGAGCAGTTTAGTCCAAATATATACTCAAATAAATACTCTGAATTTGTGTGACGAACATATTGAATTTAGGCTTTATTCACATTTAAACATTGATTAGCAAACACAAGCAGAAGCTCAATAGTTCCTGCTTGATGTGCGAGAACAATCCTCATTGGTTCTAGCTGAAGCTCAAAAGTGCAGCACGTCAACAATAAACCTCATTTGTTCTCACACGTCAAGCGAACATGCTTAAGCTTCTGTTTACCACAATTGATGTGTGGGTTGATGAATGTTTATATGTGAATAAAAGCCTAAACTAAATCTGTTCATCATATAAAGCGTGTCTCGTCAGAAAATTTGGACTAAACTGCTCAATTCATATGGATTAGTTTTACGATCTATTTATGTACTTTTTGAAGCATCAATGTGGTAGTTGGGTAATTGTCAACAGATCAAAGTAAATCTCTTAGATTTTATTAAAAATATCCTAATTTGTCTTTCGAAGACGAATGAAAGTCTTGTAGGTTTGGAATGACATGAGGGTGAATAAATGATGACAATTTTAATTTTTGGATGAACTAACCATTTAACCCTGGTTGTCCTCAGCTATTTTAGACCGTAAAATGTATGTTTTGAGTTTGGATTGGAATAGTATAAAATAGTACTTTTTTTTACACTTTTTATATGAACATGAACATTTTTAGGCATGATTAGAAAAGCCTAAATGATCTTTTTAAAAAAAGTCTCACTTGAACACCATTGTGCTCTATGAAAATGTCTATTATAGTGCTATACAGTCATTTAGTGGTAGTAATACCATTATATTGCACATCATTTTCTTTATTTCTCCAACCAGATGGCAAAAATCTACCTTACATTTGAAGAGATCAGATGCAAAAGCCTCTAAATGCCATTTGAAATTTTCTTCTTTAATGATGATTTTTATCAAACTTGTTTGATAAAAATCATCATTAAAGAAGAAAATTTCAAATGGCATTTAGAGGCTTTTGCATCTGAACTCTTCATTTATTGAATATTACATACCTTTAAATTAAACACTGTATAGTACATTGATTCATTTATTGAATATTACATACCTTTAAATTAAACACTGTATAGTACATTGATTTCATAAAGAAATTAAGCTTACTGTCTTCAGTCTGTTTTGACCGCAGAGGATCACAAGTGTGACAAGTGTGTGAAAGGTCTGATACTAAAATGCAAGTAATTTATAAACAAGTTTTAAGTTACATATATAAATTTCATTCTTTACCTTGAAATAAGGCTTGTTGGAGAATGTGATGTCCTTTGCTGTGAAGAGATGCACTGATGCTAATACAGACTTTAACTGATTCAGAATAAAGTTTGACAAGGACATCAGCAGTTCTGGCAGACTGGGCTGGGCATCCTTGCCTGTAGTACCTCCTACGAGAGCCCCACCTCCCGCTGCACTGGCCCCACCCACTGATATACGAGGGGCAGCCAATGCCTGTCTTACATCAGTAAGGCTGTCATGGTAGAAGGTCTGTAAGGCAGACAGGTACTGTTTGATTCTCTCTCTTGCTGCTCGCACCACTATCTCAGTTCCTTGGCTGGGCACTGCTGACCCCGGAAGTAGTTTGGATATGGCCTGTAATCTGCGATGAAAGCGATCCAGAGCTCTCACTAACAGAGAGTTATCTCCCACTCCCTTCTCTTCCTGTATCCTCCGCTCCACTAGAAAGAAATACCTAGCAGCTAGATTGTCGACAAACACATGTAGCTTGCCATTAGCCATCTCTGGGATGTTCTTCGAAGCCAATTCACCTTCTTGGGGACGGTTGATGAACAATTCTTGATAGGAGGCAATAACCAAACAGAGACTGCTGACAAACTCGTTACACCCGCGATCTATGAACTCTAGAATGTCTGTTCCGGCCGAAGGGGAGAGGAATTGATTGAACGCAGTGGAACTAGGAGATACGGGATTTGATCCAGGACTTGTTTTTTGGGCCGAGCCTCCACCAGTATCAGTAACCGCAGAGTCTTTAAGCTCCGCCTCCAGTCCCTGGAGATCCGCCTCCAACCGAGACTGGGCGTGGCTGAGGAATTTGTCACAGAGCTCCTCCGCTGGCTCGTCCAACTGCAGAAGCAGCTCAACACATTCAGAGAGATCTTTAGCACTCGAACCTCCATCCCTGCAAGCAAATATTACCATTACATTAATAAAAGAACATAACATTAGATTTGAGGGGAGGCATGTACTATAAAAAAATAAAAATAAAAAAAAATAAAAAAACATTTCGTCCCAGTGTTATAAAAGGATTACTTACAGTATATTTAGATATAGGTTTTCATTTTATATTTTCAGTTTTTAATAATAATAATAATAACAACAACAATGTGTTGCATTTATACAACGCTTTTCTGGGTACTCAAAGTGATATATTTCTATTTAGATTTTTAATTGTATTTTTAAGCTTTATATCTGATGTTAATATTAATATTATCCTAATGAAAAATACAAATATTCTGATAACACTTTACATAAAGGTCTTATTTGTTAACATTAGTTAACGTGTTAACATATTAACAGACGTTAACTTACAATGAGCAATATCTGTTACAGTATTTTTTAGTGTAATAATTAATGTTAATGTGTGATTAATGTATATAAATACTTAATTTTTAAGTTACATTTATTCATCTAAAATATCTTATTTTAATTACTGAAAATGATTTATAATAGTTTTATTTACCAATAGCAACACTGCTTACCCCATTTCATCTTGGTCATTGTATAATGTATGGTAGAAGCATCTCAACTTTGATTTGGGACCACATTTCTTAGCTTCTTGCTAAATTATAAAAACTAATCAAAACTAATACAAATATGCAATGACATCCGAGAGAGCACAGACCTGAATTTCTGTCGCAGCTGTTGAGCGAGCTGCTCCATAATGACATGGCAGTCGTCTTGGATGCCCCTGAAAGAGGGCATATGACTATACTGCTGCAGTACACAGCGTGCCTTCCGGTGGGCACTCACTGCCTGGGCAAAGGCCTGCAACTCCAGACATTTATTAAGCCTGGCTGGCAGCTCAAACAGAAACTGCAGCTTACGGAGGAGAGTGTGAACACCTATACAGAAGGTGAAAGATTCATGACTTGAGCAGAATTCTTTCAGAGCCTAGATCAAATGTATACGAGAGTATTTAATGTGGTTTGAAGACATAATGGTTTGTTATACTAGCAATGAACCAGTCATGGATCATACATTTATTACCAGTATTCATCTCATACCTGATAGTTTAGTTATCTGTGCATGCTGGCCCTGCAGCGTCCCACTAATGCAGGCACTAAACTCTGTGATAGCAGCCATGTTGGCTGACAAGCAGTCCATTTCATCTTCCATTTTCTTGAAGTCGTTCTTCATTTTTCTGATTGTGTCTGTGGAAAGATAAATACACTTTTAACATTATCAGAGAAAGGTTATGAATGATAAAATAGTGTGATTAATGTCCAAACAAAACCATCAAAGGAACTAGAAGACCAGCCATGCTGGAGAAATGTCATTAAGTCAGCATAATAACACAAATTAAATTGTCTTTTTTCCCTATGTACATCCAAGTGAAATGGCTTATATATTTGTAATTTCATCCATTTGCTAACCTGTGGCTGAGATGAACTTATTGTAGTTTTCATAAACCAGGGTTTGCATGTCACTGTCCAGTGATCTAATCTGTTTCACCATACAGCTTTCATGATCCATCAGCTCAGCTAGAGAACACTCCTGCCTCAACTGAGAGAAGACATTTAAAAGTCAAACCACAATACATTTTAACCTTCTATTATAAAATACACAGTATGTATTGGATAACAAGTGTGGCATATAAACTACTGACAGCATACTTCCATGCCAAATTGCAGACGTATGTGTAGTTACACAACACTACATAACAAACAATAAGCACTCACTATTTATCATTATTCATCACAATACCTTATTTAAATAAATCTCTGGGTCGAAATGCGGTCCGTTGATATCACACGGACCCAGAGACTCGGCTTGTTCTGCTGCTTTTCCTTCCTCATTCAGGCCGTAGTAGAGCTTCAGCATATTGTTGTAAGGCCGTGGACGCTGGGCCGGGTCCGAATCCGGTGGGGTTGCAGCTGAACTCATTTTCACCACAGCTCAACTATAGCCTAATGTCAGAACGAGTAGGACTTTAATTCATGAATGAATGACAGTTGTCAACAAAACATCTGTTGCAAGAGCTCTGGTTGCTACCTGCCAACTGAGCTGCTGCTCTGTACCAAAATGGCACTCCTGGAGACTGTATTTCAAAATTAAAGTCCCGGACGCGAATTTTTATAATAAAAGTAAAAAAAAAATCCCCTTTTTGGCCCATTTAATTTTTTTCTTAATGTTATTTCAATTAAACTTGAATATAAAATGCTTTTTTAAAATATGTTTTAATGTTAATTAAATAGTAATACAAAACGCCTTTAAAAATAGTGAAAATTTAAATCTTGTTACCGCTATGATATTATTAGTGGATAAATTTTACTCCTGAGGATATAATTCTGTTAATCACATCAACGACCTTATTGCAGGGATAGTTCGTTTAAATAAAACACCATTATAAAATCCAATATACATAAAAGTTATTTACTGATCAGTATGCCAGAAGTTAGTACAAAGCAGGAATAAAAAGGTTTAATGTTGCATATAAATGATTTCAGTTAATTTTACAGTCACAAATCTTGGTAGAGAAATTTGTGTATAAAAACTTCACAAACAACAAAAGGTAATGGAGATACAATTTCAAGGGACGGATGACAGCAAAACAACAACAACAACAACAGATAAAATGTTTATGTAAAAAAGGCACTTTAAATTAGTATTGACAGACTCAGTATTTTATAACATAGATGTGACTATCTACAGTTATGATGTGCATGACAGATGTTCAGATTGAAACACAAAAACGGGATTAGTTTTAGAACAGAAAATATTATATGGTACAGAATATCTGGGATTACGCATTTTAGGATTAACATCTTGATGACAATGTAAGCATTTAGCATTAAAATACAGAAATGCAATAAGATTTTCTGATTTCAGTGTGTAGTGATGATTTTACAGCATTCAGTTGGCCGTTTTCTTTTCACAATTCGAGTCCCATGTGTAAGCAGATAAAAACAATGATTTACAGAAACATGCACACCACAAAATCTATTTAAGACAACAGATGTCATGCATGGATAAATACAGAATTGTGTTTGGTAACTGAAGACCTGTTAATGCAAGGCTTGACATTAAGTGTGTACAGAAACCTGACCGTTCAAGTCACTTGTAAAACAGTGCATATTAATACCAAAACAGGATGCATAATGAACATTAAATCAATATTTTTTGCACAATTCAGACAACTGTAAAACCTTATATTGTTTGATGATGATGCCACAGGGAGAATAACTCGACAGAGGACCAGATGTTATGTTCAGATAAACTATGACATCTGATAGTTAGCATGACACTTTAGTTACCAGATCAAACAACTTCCTTTAACATATTTTAGCAATTATCCTGAACAAACATTAATGTCAGGCCCTGCATTGCCAATAATTTAGTAAAAATTCAGATACATTTCATTTAGTTAGGTACATTCAAGCTCTGAAAGCCTGGAAATACAGAACAATGCTTAGGTTTTCATCCACTGTTTGAAAAGCATTACTAAGTAGAAATTCACTGATTGAACATCAAGCACCTACACAACTTGTGATTTGATATATTAATTAAAAGTCCCTCTACTTTAAAAATGCAGACCTGTATTGTTTTCAGCAGAGCATTACATTGCACCAATCAGAAAGGCATGATTCTCCAGAGCAACAAGGTAGTGAACAACACTCAACATGTTTCATGATTTAACTTTGGTCACCAGTGAGCACAAAAAGAAAAACAAAATCAATTTGACCTTGTTGCTCAGTAGAAGTCGGCATATGCAAACAAGCCCAATAATAATCATACAGCCAAAACAACTGACACATTCAGTAGACAAGTAACGCAGAACGTCATAATCTCACTCTATACCATCTTTGCAATGCTTTGCCACAGACTGCAGCCCTGGTTTAGTGTGTAAGAGCGGTCATCCTATACAAGAGGCATTGACTGTTCGCTTTGGTGCAGAAGATCTAGTTTTAGCTGTATTAGTGGTATGGATCAAAGTGCTGAACTGCTGTCGTCTTGATTTACAGCCACTGGGATGTAGTTTGGTTTAATAGTTGCATAGTAGAATCTACATTCAGAACAGTGACCTAGAACAGATCTTCTCGAAGCCTTACATTTGCACCGTAACGTCCATAAATTATTTCGACAGAAAAGCATAATTGAAGCAAATTTCACATTCGTTTTTTTTAACAGCCAACAACGTTAACTTTAACCTGTGACATAATGCTCAAATCATCTATAAATAGTGCTTTAGCTCTTCGGTCTGTGATCTTGGTCCGATCTGTCCATTCAGGTGGTTTTGCACTGCGTCTCTGAGGATCTCAACGGACAGATGTAGTTTTGGTCACCAGGCAGAAGAGGGCAGTGTTGAAGCCGGGGGCTCACCCTTGCTCTAAACTTTCAGTCACCTGAACAGCTGAGTAAGTGGGAGGCTGCGCCTGTCGCGTAAAGAAAGAAGCAGCTCTTTTGGGCTTTAGACGTTTAATCTCCTTGCCTGAAACAAGAGAGGTAAAATACACGGAGCTTATTTATTGCAGATGATGAAAGTTAATGGGCATAACAAATGAACACTGAGTCCATCTATGCATGGACACAATTTTAGTCCCTCACCGTCATCAACATAGCTGATGGTGTTGAGTGAATGGACTCGACTACAGACCACGCTGTTCTGTCTGCGCAGTTTCCCCTGTCGACGCTCTCGAGTTTTCTCATTGGTTTCCTGACCCGTGGGTTCTTGGGAAGGCGTGACCTCACCGTCAGTGCCCGCGGCTGCTGACTCACCAACAGAGCGTAACTCCACACAAAACTCAATGAGTCCACTCATAAGTTCGGCCTAGTATATATCATGTAAACATTAAAATTCATATTCATTTATAAAATGTTTAATAATAAATAATTAATGTTACATTTTTACAAATAATTTTTTTATAGCTATAATCCAAAACATTAGAAATATATGCTTGCTTACACTGTCAAATATAACATTATTAGTCATTCATTTATTGTGTGCTCACCTGTTTTGAATAAATTTTTAATAACTTATTGACATGCACGCCAGCCTCCTCTCCATCAAACTCCAGCCAGAGTATATGCGAGTCTCCCTCTGTCTCTGGATAGCTGTGATCCCAGGACAGCTCACTGAACTTGAGACCCAGGAGGACATGCTTCTCTTTCACATCCATGACATACACTCCTTCCAGACTGATGCCCACACTCACGGCCTTACGCCCACCTCTGTGGAGGAGGCCCTGGGCCGGCTTGTCTATCTCACCCATGAAGAAAGCACATCTGCCAATGCAAAAATGAACAAATTTAGACTTCAGTCACTTCTTGTGTGAACAACTTTCCACTTGCGTCATTCGTACCCATAGTAAGGCAGTGTGTGGCAGCTCTTGAGGTACTGGTGCAGCAAAGCAACAGGCTCCTGGCTGGGTCCGGTGGCAGCAGAGGAGCAGACCGTGCGATACTCCTTTATGAGATTATGCTCCATCTCGGTGTTTCGCCCTCCTCTCCCCCTCAGTGTGGACAGAAAACCTCCTCCTCCTAATGCAGCGTGGGCTGGAAGAAATGACGACAGCTTCTTCTCTCTGGAATAACATTAAGGGGAGAAACTGAAATTAATTACAGCAATTCAGGATCAACACCTTTACATTATTCGCATTTAACCACTGATATGATTTAATCACCTGATTGCCGCTGTTAGAGCCTGGTCATCCAGCCCAGTCCCCAGCTCCACAGCACAGGACAACGCTCCCAACGTCAGCCAGTGTTCAGGGTCACAGGGGTATCGACCCTCCAAGATATTCATCTTTGCCTCGTCATAAAGCAACCTTAACACTCCTCCATCTTCAATCTGACATTACAAAATAAAAATGTTACACAACATGAAATTAACAATCTTATAGCAGTGGTTCTCATCCAAGAGGGCCTCAAGATGACTAAAAATGTATATTGAGGAACATTCAGTTCACAAAACAAATCATGGTTAATTTAATACATCAATACTCCCATTTCTGTTACAATTTTGAAAACAAGCAGCAGCACGATTTTGTGTGTTTATGATTGATATGCAACATAAATCTCTTATGATTGCACTGAAGAATAATGTCATGCAAGTCCATGTCATGACCTCCACTGCCAAAGCCAAATGACCCCAGAGACACAAATGCTGTCCAAGGATCAAGTCCAAAGTCTTATGTAAGATGTATACTGTCTGACATGAGAGACATTTGATGTTGCACATGAGCCTAGGATTTTATGCAAGATTACTCTGGGGTCATATTACACAATCTGAAAAGCATCAATCGCAATAGACAGAAAAAAATGCAATTTTTCAAAAACGCAATAAAATGTGCACTGAGCTTAAAGAGTTAGATCACCATAACAAACACCATATACTCAACCTTTTGTCATTCCAACCCTGTATGACGCACTAAATTCTGTAAAACACAAAAGAAGATATTTTGATGGATTTCTCAGTACCCATGTAGTTAAAGTTAATCGGCTGCAATACTGTTTTGAACCTGACTGACTTTCAGTGTGTGGATAAAACAGTTGATGCATTCTTTTTTTTTTCAGTCATACAAATTTGGAACAACATCATCTTAATTTTTGGGTGAACTCTCTTTAAAGACACATACATATAAAAACATGGTAATTACCTGAAGTTCTTTTGACCTGGGACAAAAAACATTTCTTTTGTACATCAGAACTGGCTCATCTGAAAAACACAGATGTGTTTTTGTAAGACACTTAAACTTTCAGGTGAAGTGAAGTATGCAAAACCCAAAACAGACAAAAAACACACACCTTGAGAAATGTCTTCGGCAGGGGCCTCAGTAAAGCGGTACAGCAGGTCCTGCCACTGACGACACAACTTGTAGGGAAGATGTTTCGGCTTCAATTGCAGGTCTGTTTAAACATTTCACAGCAGAATAAGGCTAAAGGCGGGAAATGATGATGATCAAACACTGACTAGGGTATATTTCCTTTGTTAATCAACAAACACAATTTTTTTTTTATTGTATTGTTTTTTATTATTAACACAAATAATGCTATTATTAGAATATAGGTCTAAATAATGGCTGGAATTCTGACATTTTTGCCCCGATTTGCAACTAAATGCCAATTAGTAAAGTCAGATACAGCCTGCAGATTTTAGACAGTCAGTGTTAATAGATTTCACAGAAAATCATATTGTGTATGATGGGCACAGACTAAATTTTTTAGCTTCAGACTATGATTCCTTTCATTTGGCGGATATCAAAACATGTCTTATATTTTGAGCCAATTTTGTGTTATTGCTTGAAAGTTTAAGGTCCAGTAAACAGTTTCTGATATACGCTGTTGAATTTTGAAATCACCAAATTGATTCTGATTAGCTGTCAATGATTTTATCATTCATCAGCAGGAAAAAGAATTCTGAAAGTGATTAAACTGATATTGTTCCTCTTTGTCATTATCATTATAGTTATGGTGTGGTCACTATTCTCATCGAATTAGAATGAAAAAATCCATAGTTGTCATCCTTGGTGTGAACAGGCCTTTAGTGTATGACGCCCAGTTTTTCCTCTGTAGCCATTACAAATTTAGCAAGTGTGTGATGCCTAGTATTTTCAAATCTGTTAAGATATTAAAAGTTGTGTGGTGTATTCCAGCCTTTAACCCTTGTGCTGCATTAGATTTTTAACACCGTTGAGTGCATTAAGGACCAAAAATGGCCACATATTAAACATTGCCTAAAATATTATATATTATTATTATTTTCCACTTTTACCAAGTTAAATCTTTTAACCAGCATCAGTCCTCATCATAACTACCGAAAATGTATTCAATTTCAGGATTTTAACCCTTTAATTACCAGTTTTGTTTGCGAAACCATCGATTTGTATAAGAGGAAAAAACACAAAAATTCAATTATTTTCAATAAACTAAATACAAAGAGAAAACTTTAGATTTGGATTATCACAGTCCCACTTTGCAAAAAATCCCACTTGGCGCGTTAGAGACCAAAAATGGCCACCTATTAAACATTGCCTATTGCCTAAAATAAGGTGCATTTCCACCCATAGGGAATAAATATGTAGTGACGTCATCTGGTGGAATACACTATATAATGCAAATATAATGCTTTTGCTTCAAAATGAAAGGATGTTTGTGCAAAAATCATGTTTCATGTATTACTGACAGCCTCAGATTTAAACAACGTTTTAATGGGTTTCAATGGGCCATTTTTGGTCTTTATGGTGCTGAGTGTTACTATTTGATCTACACAGTGTGTGTTATACATATTTTGCAAAATGGGATCACATTTTTTACATGTATCCAAAAAGTCACAATTTTGCCAAATTTCATACCATTTGCATTAAAACAGCCAAAATGGTCAAAGAAATTAAACTGCAAAAGACCAAAAATGTCCCTAATGCAGCATAAGGGTTAATAGAAATAAGTAAAATTGTGCCTTTGTTTAAAGAGACATCAAATAATTAATAAATGCCAGTTGGTGGCATTAACATTCAGAGGACTTCCTGAAGTCCCCTCCCAACCATTCACTTGCAAATCAGCCATAGAGCCTTTAAATGCCATCATTGTGTCTAGCCTTTCTTCATAGCCTAAATATGAGTAGGTCATACAATCTTGTATCAGTCTGACATCTGGCCAGTGCATAAAAGAGCATTAATTACCAAGCAAAGGAGAGCAGAACCAGAAAGCAAACACATCTACGGCAGAATTGGGAATGTTGAGAGCCTCCCGGACATTGCGGCCGAGCTCCTGTGCATTCATGCAGCCGAGACCCTCCAAAGTCAAGTGCACAGCACTGTCACTCGCCAAGTACACCAACAATTCCTGAGCTGGAGAAACACAAGAGTGACACTGATCATTTCAGGTTAACAATGGTCAGATCTAGATCACCAGTCAGATACAGAGAGGAACCAAAGAAACATTAAGGAACAGAGAAAGAACCTCTGGTGACTGAGGAAGCCACACTTCCCCGCTGGGACTGAGAGTCCTCTGATGGCTCAGGGAGGAAGTCGCCATCATCTCTCTCCATCTAATCCAGAAACAAACACAAGTAACGTTAATGTTACTGAATAGGAAACAAAAGACGTTGTTATATAAGAAACTTCTGCTACTTGTTGTTGGGATACTCTTAACAAACTAAGGAAAAACGAAGTCATCATTTCCTACAGTAGTTTTCGTAGCAAAATGAGCAGTCATTCGCATTAACAAGTTTAAACAATTATTAAAGGCTAACCCAACAACTTCTTGAAGTATTATTTACATGTTTTACAGTTAGTTGTTGCTCAATTGTACCATATCATACAGAATCGATTTAAAAACAATCATATTATTAAAAAAGTAGAGAAATTAAAGACACAAAAAGGAAACACAGCTGACGTCCCTTTTCTGACCAGCTAACGTTAGCTTGCTAACATTACTCCAGTAACTCCCTGGCAACCAAACTACACACAGCAACATACCGAGACACTGTCCTTAGTTTCAGAAGCTTCTTTCTCGATCAAAACAGACAGAAATCATCGATATTTGAACGGATTAAGTTACATAAAAGAGCTGAAAGTGTGACGGCAGCAGAAGCGCATCTGGATAATGTTCTCAAAACAGCGCCCACCAGTGAAATCAACAAAAACCTGGAATAAGCTTCATGTACAAGGAAGTGTCATACTAATAATAACCAACAGAGGGCGCACCACCACCACTGTGAACTAGACTATTTAGTAAATGTATCCTGAAAAAAATATAATTTTATAAACTATAAACTTTAAAAACTTGTATTATTACATTATTTTAATGCAATAAATACAGAAATAAAACCAAAATAAAAAATATCTTACACATAAAACAACTGGATATAGATGTTTTAAATCCTAAATTATGGCGCAGAACAGGCTAAATGACTGGTCATACATTTATAAAATAAAATATTTAGTTAGAGCGGGACTTAGCCTATTACACCACATTCTCCCATTCATAAGTAACTGCACCGTCTTTGATTAGCTTCATAGCTACATGTCTATGAGCTTCATACTGTACTACTAGGATAATCTCATCTCCTCTCTAGGTTTTAATAATTTCTGTGCGGCGCCAAAGTGGTCCACGTGATTTCATCATTGGCATGAGTTAGTCCCATCTGCTGCTGTTTTGAATCGACTAAAACTATAATAAATATATTTTGATGATAGTTTTAATAGCCATTGCATTCAGTTTTTATTCCATTCAATTACGAATTCGTCTTTGCTTTTGTACTGTGGTATTTTGGGCAAAATATACATATATATTTATCCACCAGTTTCACATTGATCTGCCCATATTGTAATAAGGAGTGAATTCAGTCACTAATATTGGACTGTGATTTGGGGCTTTATTATGAAAACTTCCTATAAATTCTTGATTTAAGATGGCAAAAAATGTCCTAAACGAAATTACCACAGTTTCTAAACGTAGGATTATGTTAGGATATTTCTGTACAGCCCCTGTGGAATATGTTTCAGAAAGCAAATGGGATAGTTCACCCAAAAAATTTAAGTTATGTAATCTTTTATTCACCCTCAAGTTGTTCAAAACAAACCTGTATGAATTTCTTTTTTCTGTTAAGAAGATATTTTGAAAAATGGGTAACGGAACAAGTGATCGGCCCACTGACTTTCATAGTATGGGAAAAAACATAGTAGGCCTATTACCTTCTTAGAAGAACAAATGAAATTGCAAAACATGAATAGATTAGTTTAAGACAGTATTTTTTAATTTAAAAATGCAATACAGTCCAATGCATAATAAATTAGCACGTAAGACTGGTGCAAAAATCTACAACAAAAAACATTCCTAGAAAACGATGGTGTTTCATGACTATGTTTGCATAAATTCTTTGACCACCCCAATTTACATTTTTTGTCAAAAAATGACCCTCTGATAAGACATTCTCCCTTTAAACCAACATTTTGCATTATTTTTGCATCATTTTCTCACTGCGGCAACTTTGGGCAATGCTTTTTTATATGATTCAGTAGATGACTTGACTGGCAGAAGGCCCTCCCACATGAAGGGCAGATGTATGGCTTCACTCCTGTATGAATTCTCTCATGTTTTTTCATAGATCCTGACTGCGAGAAACTCTTTCCACAGTGTGAGCACTTGTGCGGTTTCTCTCCAGTGTGAATTTTTTGATGGTCTTTCAAGTGACTGGCTAAATTAAAGGCCCTTCCACATTCAAAGCACACATGAGCTCTCACATTGACATGCAATTTCTGGTGTTCTTTAAAATGGTCCATGCGTGAATAACTCTGTCCACAAACAGAGCACAAGTAAGGCTTATCATTTGTATGGATTCTTAGGTGTCTTTTCAAGTGAGCTGCAAACATAAACTTTTTGCCGCACTGATCACAGTCGAATGCTCTTACTCCAGAATGGGAAAGCTGGTGATCTCTGAGATTCCTTGGATCTGTGAAACACTTGCCACACAGATGACATTCAAAAGGCTTCTCTCCAGTGTGAATCCTCATGTGAATCTTAAGGTTTCCGTTTTCTGTGAAGCTCTTTCCACACAGAGGGCATGGGATATTTTGTTTGGCTCCTGCTTTGTTTTCAGTCTGTGAGAAACTGGAAGTATTTTGTCCTGATATCAAATTATTCTTCTCCACTTTGCTCAGTTCTTCTTGGGTTTCAACCAGGTCTAAAATGAGCACATCATTTATCAATTGTCAAAAAATTCATTAAAATGTGAAAAAATTGCTTTTATGAGATCTCTGCCATTCTCTTTTTAGTGGATTTATGATTTATTAGGCTACACCACTGCTTAAGATCTATTTACCGATCAGATTAACTGACTTAGATTTTTTAATGTCAAGAAAATCAAGAAAACTAACCTTGTTCTTGTTCTTCAGTATCTTTACTTTTCCTTTTGCGTGGTCCGGAATCACTCGTGCACATACTTTCCATTCTTACACGTAGGCCTACGGTTGCCTGATGGTACCGTACTGATCATCAATGTAGGCTATTATTTATTACCGAATTGTTGTGGGAGTGTCTTGAATTCAAGTTTCGAGGTGTCCATGAGCAAAACACCTACCTAACCCCAGCTGCTCCCGACGAGCTGGATGGCGCCTTTGTATGGCTGTCGTCGGTGTATGAATGAGTGTGTGAATGTGAGGCAAAATGTAAAACGCTTTGGTGGCCATTGGCCCATTTGAATCTGTGAATTGCGACCGCAAGGTGTGAATGGACGATGTTTGTGAGTTTTTGTGTAGGCCTAAATTGCTTTTTAGACCATTCTTACATAGGCTATCAATCGATTCAACGCGACCATTTAAGTAGGCCAATCGATGTTTGTTTGCAGCCAGGGCAATAGATGCTAAATGTGTTTGGGCGGGAATTATTTTCATTTAAAACGGCAATTTCAGTTTACTTTTAAATGTAATATGTCAATTAATTTTGAATGTTTAAAAAGTAGTTATACCGAATACCGTTTTGACTGAATAATAATTACAAAAATTGGGTCTACAACATTTTCATTTACTCACATGTTCACAACCTGTCTAATTTCTTCTGTAGAACACAAAACCTGATATTTAGACTTTCCCCCACTCAATGAGTGTTGGTTTTGGGACTTGAGATGAAAACATTTTTGTATTATTGTTGTTGATTTTTGCGTTTGACAAAAGAACGTCATAGGCTACCAGTTTGGAGCGACATCAGTTATGACTTTCTTTTTAGGCAAGATCTTATATAAGATAATTAAAATAGGCGTACACACACAAATAAAAGGAGAAACTAATTAATACACACAAAACCACATAGTTTAGTTTATTATCACAGAACCACAGTAAAACTCCACATGATAATGCTAGAGAGTCACTGCTTTACCATGCTGATGTACAATGACCACTCAACCACTTGATCTCCTTCAAAGCATGAACAAGAAAAGGCACCACTTCAGAGTTGCGAGTCCCAGTTCATAGGTTATGAATATTCACACGATTGGATCAATTAATTGGATCAACTATTAACACAGTGATCTGGACATTTTTCACCTTCATTTGAATCAGAGTGTGTCTGTGCTTTAATCTTATTTTCAAACACAACGGAAATGTGGGAAGAGCCATGAAGGCTTCTTTGTTAAACAACAGTAATGATTTCTGACTTCATTGAGCACCATGTAGGAGAAAGTCTGTCATTAATATCCAAATTGGTCATCTCTACACAATACTCATCAGTGTCCCGTCATGCTCATCACACTCCTTGAGAAAATATGCTCTAGCAGCATCCGCCACCTGACTGTTTCACTGGGGTGCTTTCAATTTTAAGATCAGGTTTCTCGGAACCCCCTGAAGTCCCAGGTCTCATGCGCTTCTTTATTTCCTCTGCCATGGTCATGAAGGCCTGCTCCACGTTCGTGGCATTTTTGGCACTCGTCTCAAGGAACGGGATGCCAAGAGAGTCAGCGAACTCCTGCGGAGAAAAGTTTTTTTCAGAAGAGTTAATACAAAGGCCTGGTTTCACAGAAAGGGCTTACATTAGCCAGGACTAGGCCTTAGTTACATTTAATATTTAAGTAGCTTTAAACAAGCATTAGCATCTTGAGACAAAACAATGGCACTGGCATATTTTAAGATATGTCATTGCAAGTTACTTTCAGTTGAAACAGCTCAAACATTCATTTTAGTCTGTGAAACCGTTTGGCATAGAAATAACAGGCTCCACGTTTGACTAGTCTAAAGAGGAAGTTTATTATACTGCCCTACCAACCAACCTTAGCTGTAGTGTAGTCCACAACTTTTTTTGTAGTGAGGTCACACTTATTTCCTACAAGTAATTTGTTGACATTTTCACTCGCATAGCGATCGATTTCCTTCAGCCACTGTTTCACGTTGTTGTAGGATTCCTGAAAAGGCACCAGCATAAACTTACATTTCAGTTCAGCTCTAAATCTTTAACCAAGCAATAGCCATATAAATGTTTCAATATGGATGCATTTTTAGAAAGGCGTCTCACAAACCTGATCCGTAACATCATACACAACAATGATCCCGTGAGCTCCTCTGTAGTAGCTGGATGTAATCGTGCGGAATCTCTCCTGTCCAGCGGTGTCCCACTGTAAACATGGACGGGACTCAGTTTATCTGTGGTTTCACATTAAATTACACACTTAATTTTAATTGTAATGTCTACAAACTCACTATCTGCAATTTAATAGTTTTTCCATCCAACTCAATTGTTCTGATCTTGAAATCCACTCCGATCGTGCTGATGAAACTCTCTGTGTAGGTGTCGTCCTAGAAGAGAAGAGTCAAGAAAGAACACAAGATCAGATATCGTTCATATCCAAAAATATCCAAAAATGCTGTTAAGAAAACACTTACTGCAAAACGCAAGAGAATGCAGGATTTTCCAACTCCAGAATCTCCAATCAGAAGAAGCTTGAATAAGTAGTCACTGGAGAAATATGCAAAGATAAATATAGATTCATTACAGTTGATATACGTGTATAGGTGTAGCTTGAATAAGAAGTCACTGGAGAAATATGCAAAGATAAACATACTACAAATTCACAGAAATATGCAAATATAAATATAGTTTCATTACAGTTTATATACGTGTGTATATAACTTAGTCCTGTTTAATGAATACCTATCACACTTTTATTCACAGAGCAACTGACGACGTTGCAGTCAATTTATTATTTAATTAATAAAGAAATTTTTCAACAATTGCAAATAAAATTTGATTGACTCGTCAACGAAAGGTTTAAAATATTATTAGGCCATCCTAGATGTTCATATATGACGGTAAGACGACTTACTATTCAGGGTTCATGATGTGACAGCAAAGGGATTGTTATTGTTTGTCCAGCTGGTAGAAGCGCTCTGGGTCGCTTACTGTTCACCGGCTGACCGCAGTCTCTGGGCCAGTATTTAGCCTGGAATAGTAGCAAAAAAGAAAGATTATCTTTGTTAAGCCTTTGTGCGCCGTTTCCAGATTTCCTTGCAAAATTAACCCAGTCTGACTTTCCGCCACCTCTCTTCTCTCAGGTTTTTACAAGCCGCGCAGGTGCGGCAGTGACGGATGAGGATGCGCCGCTTTTCTTATCCGCTTTCGCCGCCTAGTGGTAGGATCCATCCATTCAAATATAATGTTGTAGCCAGAATTCACATAACAGAAACGTAAAGTTTGCTTGTTCCCTGTGGTTATAAAATATGTTGGTTTTGTAAATCAGCTGATACACGGCTCAAAAGTATGTCTTCGTGTTGTTTTTGCCCCTAACTGGTTTCCAGGGCGTTTTGCGGTTGCAAAGAGGTTTCTGTGAATTGAAACATCCCCAGTCTCAGGATGATTTGATGACCCTGACTAAAGATATTCGAGCTGCAAAAGTAAAACGTTAGAGTTTGATTAATTTGTCGTCAAATGGGATTGTTGTAAACAAACAAAAAACGATGTGTTTTATCCAGAACAAAAAATCACTTTATACAACACTAATTCAAACATCATACAACCTTTATTGAACAAAACACTCTCAATCTTACAATAGGAATGAACATATTTAAATATCAAAAGAGTATAGTCAGACAAAATACTTTTTGTATCTATAAAACAATCCATAAATATGTTTCATTTTGTTATCTTTCAAGGTTTAAAACTGAAAAATACAGGTTTAGATATATAAAAAGCCCCTTTTCAAAAGGTATTAAATATCTAAAGGCACTACAATGCATTAAAATTGTATGAATACATTCATTTGTAGACACATTGTCTGATAAACGATCAGAGAATACATTTTGCAGCTAATACAAGACAACAGCCCAGCAGAGACATTTTGGCATACCAGGAAACAACACGCTCAAATAAATAATGTAAAAACAGCAAACTTTGGCGCATTTCTCTTTGCCTGTTCGATACATCTTTAAAGAAAGTCAAATCATCTGGATCAAAGTTTTTTTTAAAAAAAGACAAGAAACAATACTTTCCCAATAAAACTTAACAAAGGAGAAGAAAAATCCTACTCGCTGCTGTAGAAGAATTCTATTGGTTATTGAGCACTGTTTTGTTTGCTTCAGCAAAAATTTATAAAATCCTGATGAAGGTCACATGATAAGTCTCAATAAATATTTTTATTTTGCAATCTACAGCAGTACGAATGATTTTTCTCTTTACTCCCTTTTATTTATTTATTGTGTTCACTTCATTTGTCTGTAACCATTCAGGTATGTGAAGGTTTTTTTTTTTTATAGTCCAATAAAACAATAAAGACCTTTTCAGATTTAAAGTAATATTGCTTATAACATCAAGCTCTTTAGCAATGCAACCTGGGAGAACCTTCAAATCATTGTGCAAACTTTCAGGGTATAACTAGTATGATCCACACTGGACATGTTATACATCCCACTGATGTCACTGAGATCTTGAAGATGTTTTGAGGAAGGGCTTAACGTTGAAGCCAAATGTCGTTGGAAGTTAAAACAAGGCACACTAATGTCCTGGTGTAGTCAAAGTCATCTAGATTTTCTCTTGTGCAGTGAGCCTCAGTTTTCATATGAAGTCTTTATTGAAGAACACACTTTTCCTTATTGCTGTATTTTCTACGTCTTGCCTCCAGACCTTTCTGCAGTCTTTCATCCTCCTCCAAAGCTCTGCACATACAAAATACACAGAGTGAAAATTAAAATCACATAACCTATTCATAATTTTTACCATGCCAGTGCCACAAAACACAATCGCTGCATCAGGAAATCGAATACTTCCCTACTATATAGGCTAGTATGCCAAAAACAGTAGAACAATCGAAGACCAACTGCTCCTGGTGAGGCATGCATTCAATGGACACATTCGTATCACATGCCATGGGAGAGAATTTATGAATGTCAGTGAAGCGACGTAACTGACGCTGGAAGGTCACATGATAATGACAACATGGAGGATTTATTACATCCGGATTACATTCATAGCACACACATTCATACTATATTGAACATACTTTTTTTGACGGTAGCCAAGTTCAAATTCAAAGGTAGTACCTGTTCAGAGAGTACGTGATTTCAGAGGCACAGAGTGATGTGTGTGACTAGACTCACCCTCTCTCTTTTGCGTCCATGTCTCTAACCAGCTCGTCCCGCTTGTTGACCAGTGACACCAGCTCCTGCAGGAGTAGCTGTTCTCTGTGCTGCTGGGCCTGAGTTTTCTGCCAGTCTGAGTAATGGAATATGAATGTGAGTGATGAAATACTGACTACTGAAGCTGCAGCCACAAATGAAAATAGGCAAGTAAAGGTTTAAAGTAATAATAGACCAATATATGGGCCAAGCAGGGGAAACTTTTACGCTAGATGTGAAATGTGATCGTTTTTACAGCACAAATGAAACAGGCTGATTTCATTTTTATAATGCTTTATTTTAAAGGGATACTTCAGGATTTAGCATTAAGCTTTGTATTAGTAGAAAACGTGTAGTATTTTCAAATTACCATGCTTTCCACCCTCATATCCCCCTTTTGAGATGAGAGATTCATGTATTTTTTGTCTGGCAAAAAAATCCTCAGATGACGCGATAATCATACTACATGAGTATTAGGGATTACCATCCTTTTTTTCCTGGACATGTCCGGGATTCAGCTTTTGCTTTCTGCAGTCGCCATTCATTGTTTACATGCACACGTTTCGTTTCAATCTAACTGAATTCATTCTGATTGGTGAATTTGAATGTAGTGTTTACATGAACACTAAACAAGTGATCGGTTGATGTTTGTTTTAAAATTCCCACTCGTCTCACAGGTGCCGCTCACGCCACCGGCCTCGCGCCGTTCTCCCGCGGCCCTCACTCGTCCTGCTCGCCACAGTAAACATGATAAACGGCGACTGTAGAACGCAAAAGCCGAATCCCGGACATTTTGGGCGATCTCGAAACACATTTTTGAGCAGACTCATCACAGAGACTCACTAGTTGCCTAGACTTGTTGTTTAACTACTGCGCTCTGTTACCGGTAGGCGTGGCCTCCTAGGGCAGCGAAGCAAGTGCATCAATTCATCCGCATAAGCCAAAAATACCTTTTCTGGCTTTTCTCAGTTTAGAAAGCTCAAAATTCTAAAATAATTTCACACTTCTTTTACATAAATGACCCATTTTAAATACACATTAATCTTTCCAGAGGTGAAGTATCCCTTTAATTTAACGTAATGCTTATCTATAATAGAATTAAAATGTCGAACATGTATTGATTACCAGCCATAACTAATACATTTTGGATTGTTATTATTAAATTAATTTTATATATTAGAATTATCAACATCAGCCAAAAATATGATTGTATTATTGAGCTGTGACTGTCCAGTGTTTCCATCTTACCTTCAATAGCCATCATGGCTCTGAGCTCTCGGTTTAGCAGCTCAAACCTTCTTTCTAAGTCCTGCTCTTCTTGCCTGCAAGGATAAGATCATTAATGTTTATCAGTGTGGACTGACATATCACTTGTGAATGCGACTATGAGAGTAAGATTATCAGGACATACAGCAGCTCCAGATGGTCTTGTCTCCTTATCAAAGCATTCTTCTTGTTGACCAGAGTGAACCACTCCTGAATCAGCTTCTCTTCTTCATCTTTATCACTTCCTGTTAAAAAGAAAATCATGAAGTATCATGCTGCATTCCAAGAGTTAACTTGAAATCAGTTTAACTCTATTTCTTTCTATGTGGGTTTTTTCTTACCCGTCTCCATGAGCTTTCTGAGCCTTTTCTCCACGACATCAGCTCTTCTGTCAATGTGCTTCTGTTCGGTTTCCAGGGCCTGGAGTTCACTCAACACATACTGATTGGTGTCCTGCAGACACTGACCAGGAAGCACCACAGGGAGACATACATAAAACCAGACAAGAGAGTTTCCCAGACAGAGAGAGAGAAAAAGAAAGCGAAAATGGTTGGAAATGGGGAGGAAGAGAGATGACGCACAAAGATAATGGAGAGGAAAGGACTGGCTTGATTTTACTGGATACAAGGAAATTAAATATGGGATGGTAAAAGCTTGTGAATCAGGGGCCGGATTCACTTAAAAGAAAATTCTACAGATACATTGTAACACTGTCTAATCCAGACGCAAGTGGTGCGAGTGGGTCTTAAAAAAAAGAAAAAAAGAACATTCCCAAAAAATATTTTGGGGAATGCTTTTTTTATTTTTAAGAATGTTTTGTGAATCCCACCCCAGAATTTGACTATTATGATGGTTATTGTAAATTTAGACAGTAGGGCTGCACAATATTGATGAAAAATGTGATAACATATCGATAACAATGTGATATGCTTTATGATAATTCTATATTTAAATATTAAAATCACAAGCGTTGAGGTTATCCAAGAATTTCACTTTTTAAAAAAAATTTTTTTTAAAGATGAAACACTGTAATTTTCTCAAAGACGGAGGGTATACTGACCATGGTCTCATTATCGGCTGATTTAACATCATGATTTACTTCGTGAGGTTCTGGAAACACATATCAAATGGTGAAAAGAGGTAAATTAGAGTGTGTAAAAACAAATCTTTCCACATTCAATCATTTTTAGGAAGATGTTTAGGTAGGTTACCCGTTTCAGCACTTTCTCTTGCAGTTGTTGAGCCATTTGTTCCTTGAACTGCTGGTTCATGTTTATCTGACTGTCAGAGGTTAGTAGAAAATATACTATTAGATTAAATATTGAAACATAAATGCGAGGAAAGGGAACATCCTTTACCTCCTTCGGTGGCTCCTTTGAATCAGGCTCATCCATGGATTCACTCTTCAGCCGTGACCGCTGTTTCTTCACTAGATCCGCATCTCGTATGTGCCCGAATCCAGATCTGGAAGCAGCTGCGTTTGGTCGTGGCGGGGCCACAGGTGTCTGCGCACCTTCCGGTGTCTCCTTACTACCCTTCTCATCCACCTTTCCCGCACGTTTAGTCCGAGGTGGAGGAACAAGACCTCCGTTGGGCTTCGCCGCATTGTCACTTCCCTCCTCTCCCAGTGAGTCCTTGCTGTTATTGTCTCCTGACACAGATCCAACCTGGAGCCTCTCCGCACAGAATTTGGCAGCCACGTGTACATCCGCCTGTTGGTTTGGCCCGGCTACTGCGTAGCTGGACTGACTGTTGTTCTGTTCAATCTGTAACACACTCAACTCCTGTCCGGTGAAGTGAGCACGGATTTGGCACAAGTACGTCATGACGATCAAACGATCTGGCACAGAGAGGAGCACCATGTCTGAGGGCTCCAGCAGACGAGAGATTCCCTGTGACGCAAAACCATCAAAAGCCTGAAAGAGAAGAAAAAAATAGGTAGCAAGTATGATGAGGTTTATTTTGTGATTATAGTTCAAAATTGTCCATGTGGAACATCTGCTTAAAACAAACTTACAATTTTGTTGTTTTGCTTTATGTTGTGAGGCTCTAATGCATCAAAGTCACTGGAAAACAACAACTGGGTCAGTACATAATAACAAATTCATCCAATCTGATATGTTTTACAGTGTTTAATAATGAATGTTTTAATTGTAAACAGTTAAATGCCGGCAACAAATAAATAATAATACATTAAAATAAAACCTTTGAAAGAATTTTTGATTTTTGACCCCTAGCAGTTAGTTTTGTTTTAACATCTGTATTTGGGAAATTCATTCAAGTAATCATTTTATAATTCATTTGAATTAATTCTGTAATTGTTGTCATATCCACAATAAGGTAATATTCTACATTGCTTTGTATAAATAAAATGTATTCAAATAAATAAATAAATAAAATCAATTATTTGAAATTCTACAAGTTTGAATTGTTAAAGATTTTAAGTGAGTGTTATATGATGGCAAAGATTAAATAAGTAAAAATAGAGAAAATTAACATGCAGAATTAGGTAGGCTATTACATTTAAAGCCATATTCTACCAATATTCTACAAACACATAGTGCATTGCTATTTTATTCATTTTTTTACTTGTACAAAATGCCTGTTAATTGAACCAAGTAATCTATAAAAGAGTTTGTTAGGTTGTTAAATAAATTGAATCATTCTAAGAAAGAATAAGTTGGGTCATGAAAGACCTGAAACTCACATAATCTCAGGGTGGAAGTGATGTAAGATGGCACAGAACGCCAAGCCATTACGCCAAGAGGTGCTGAAGTTTGTTATTTTCACTCCCTTATAGTTCTTCGTGATCTCTTGACACCACTTTAGCAAGGACTGACTGGAGGTCACCAGACCAGGACTGGGCAGTGGACTTGCAAACTGTATAGTGACAAATAAAAAACTTTATTAGAAAACACAAATAACAGTCAACATTTAACATGCACTTTAAACAGCAAATGCCACTCACATCCAATTCAGGAACTGCTGAACCCTCTTTATTTGATTCATCTATTTGTTTTACTATAGTGAGGTCCATAGGTGGTGGAATGATTTTCCTTTTACTACGTAATGGGGGCACAATCACGTGACATGCGTCTACAGTGGTCTGGCCGTTAACCTGCCCACTGCCTCCGCTACTAGATGGTGTCTCGTTCCCTTTGGCCTCAGGGGTTACATTAGAGGAATCCTTTTCTTGAGGATGACCAGACCTGTCAAAAGGACTTTAAATATGTTAGACATACTGACATGACTTCTTTGCCCTGTGCTACAATAAATACACAATTCCTCATTGTTTTTGCTTCACCTACTAAAATGAAAAATGAAATAAAAATGAAATTGTTCTGCTATGCAAAATGGGTAGTTGTCCTCTGCGGTGCTTTGAACATTTTGGGTGTTGTTTTAAAGGTTGACGAAAAGACATGCAAATATTAATCTACACAGTGTTCAACAATACATGGTAAAATAAGGCTGAATTTTAGTGTTTATAAGGCTGAATTTTAGTGTTTACACGCCACTCAAACTTACAATTCATCAGGCACTGACGGTGGTCTATCCTGCTCTATTTGAGCCTCTCCACTTCTATGAATACTTAAATCTGGCTGTTCCTTGTTCTTAGTTTCAGCTTCTGTGTTTTCTGTCTGGTTTGTGAGCTTAACAGCTGGCGTATCTTGGCACTCCCTTTCAGCTGTCATACATTCCAGCTGGACATTTTGTTCTTGCTTGTTAAACCGGACATTATCATCTAAAACAGCACTTCTAGCATTGGCTTTTCTATCCTCTAACAGTGGCACAGAGGAAGTCTGAGACTGACTGATGTCAATTTTCTCGTCTATCTCATCTTGAGAAATCACTGATGGTTGAGGTCCAATAGTATTTGTGATCTCAGTCTGATCTAAATGTGTCTGTATCTCATCCGTGGGCAGTTTCAAGCTAGACTTGAGTTGCAGGGGAGGAGTTGGAGGAAGTTCGAAATCAGACTTGCAGGGGATCAAGCGTTTCTTAGTGCGTGGAGCAGGTGAAGGCTGTGTTGTCTCCTCTTCTACCATTTGACAAATCTTTGCTAACAGAACATTCTCCTCTGAGAGGTCTTCATCCTTTAGACTAGAACTTTCTGTACCTTTTGTTGGCTCACTGTGTCTTTCAAGTTTAGGAGAGGGGAATGGCCACGGGACCACAGAGCTTCTCGGAGAAATGTCCTGCCCGGAAATAGCATCCTCATCAACGTCAATATCTGTTGGCTTCATTGTGGCCTTAGTGATGACTGTGCTGCTCTCTTTTTCCATCTCAACTTTTGAAGTGTCGCCCTCTTGTGGTGATAGGTTATTCTCACTAATCTCTTTTGCAACATCATCGCATATCTCAGCAGTCTTTACAGTTGTTGTCTCTATAGTCACAAGTAAAGGAGTGGTTCCTTTATCGTCGTATCGGGGAACCACATGTTTGTTATCCGCTGCACCGCTACTGTTCTGATTGATGGCATCAGGGCCGACTTCCTGTAAAGGCACTGGGGGTGGTGACTGCTTACACTCATCTTGACAAGGAGGGATAACTTTGTTAACGGGTTGGGAAATAGTTTCCGTTAGTGTAGTGTCTTTTAATATGGACACAGATTCTGATGGAAAGGCAGGCTGAGGTGCTTCTTGTGTTTGTATGGCTGTGAAATCTCTTGGTTGTGGTATTGGCTGTATTGAGGATTCCTCTGGTCTGTGAGAAATGGGACACCAGAACAAAATATCAAAATGTTGCACCTTACCAATTTGGTTATTATAGCGTGCAAATGTTTTTTTCAGTAAAAAGGCAATTAAGTGAAAATGGCACAATCTGTTCCAGCAAGGGGCTGCAAAGAGCAGCATTAGCCCGCAGTCGCTGTGTAACGTTTTCTGCAAATTATTTTTTGCAAGCTTGCAGTTGCAAAATAGACAAACAAGCTGCGAAATTGCTGTTTAGTCCTTTTTGATAAACCACAGAAAGCTCAAAACCAAAGCCTACACTTTAAAAAAAAAAGGAACCAACACTATAGGTTTCATGCTCATAATACACTACCACTCAAATGCTTGGTGTCTATTGGAAAGATTTTTTTTCTGCCTTTATTTGAAAAATACAGTAAAAAAGCTCAATTTTCAGCAATTATTACTCTAGACTTCAGTGTCACATGGTCCGTTAGAAATCAATTTAATAGGCTAATTTGTGATCAGGAAACATTTCTTAATATTATCAATGTTAAAAACAGTTGTGCTGCTTAATATTTTTGTGAAAAATAGTGATACATTTTTTAGTGAACTATGAATGTCTTTACTGTCATTTTTGATTGTGTCCTTGCTGAATAAAATATTAATAAAAAAATCTTTGACCCAAAGTTTTTAGTGGTAGTGCATCCCAACCCATCTCTTAAGATGCATACACTGCTTTATGTCACACTCAGACACCACCAGCCCATGTCACAGACAAATACGAATAACGACCAGAGCGCTTGACTGTCAGCCAGACGGAACATTGCCAAAATCGTGCCGATCATTTAAGGAGGGTCATAAAAATGAGAGGCAGTGCAGGCAGATGTCATGCACTTACCCTGCTCCATCCATATATAGCTCAGCAGACCACACTGTCCCTAAGTCTTCATGACCCAGTTCAAATTCCAGCTCTTCCGCCATAGGATTTAAATCTGCTGTCTTTATCTTTCCAGGAGTCATCTTGCCAAGCAGAGGTTCTCCATGTCCATTTCTTTTTGGGCTTTGGTGTATTTTTACTTCCTCATAGTCTACCACCAGATGATCCGTTTCCACAGCACTGACATTTTGCATCCCTTTCTTAGCAGGTATGCTAAGTTCTTCGTTTGTGGTTTCCAAAGGCAAGCATGTCTCTTCGTTTATCTTTTCATTGGATATAACACTCTCAGACTTTACTTCCATCTTCATGCTTCCTTCATCCTGGGCTTTGAAATTAATGGATCCGCTTTGAGTTTCTCTGGCAGCCAGTTTCAAGCACTCCACCAAGCTCATGGACACCAGATCGGCAGTCTGAATATCTATCTGTAACTCGCTAGACTGTAACAAATCCTTGATGAGGTGTTCCTGGGGCTCATCGTCAGTTGGATGCTCCATTTTGGTGTCACAGAAGGCCTCGGGGGGAGAATTTCAACCACAGATCCATCTTGATTGTCCAAAATTGTGTCATCTTGAACATCGATTTCTGCAGCACTTGGCTGCTGTAGTATAGATGTCACGGTCTCATAACTAAAGGACGAGGACATTTAAATGACACAATTACATTACACCATGACAAAACAAATGGTTTCCGTTCACCAAAAGGCTGTTTTTGATTTAGCCGCGATAAAATCACCAGCCAATATTTAATCAATCAAACAAGCAAGCTATGCTTCTCATCACTACAGGACACCCTAACTGTGGATGCAAAAGCTTCCTTGCAAATGCACAATCACACCTTATAACCATCTTTCAGTGTTTCGGGGAAATTAAATTATAGCCATGCAGATGCCAAGGCCAAAGAAGCTCTGTGCAAGTCTCAGAATTGTCCCACACTTACCCTTTGTACAGAACACCGAAAATCCCCCTTATGAAGCCTACAGATACCTCTTCCTGATCAGAAACAGAGTCAAGTTCCTGTTTACATGTGTCCATGGTTTTATCTGTTCCTACATCAATCTCAAGGCCAAGTTCAGTCCCTGAACAGACACCCACAGTCCTGAGATCTTCTTTAGGTCCAGCTTGAGTTGTCCAAATTCTCTCACTGCCAGTTTGCAGCAGCATCTTATCTTCTGAATCTTCCACTTCAGGAGTCTTCTCTTGGTTTTTTTCTCTCTGTCTCTCTCTGATAGCATTTTTATTCAGATTGTGGTGGAAAGGGGATGAATCGAAGGACTCCTTTTGCTCCTCCTGCTTGATTTCTGATGTTTCCTGTTCACGTTGGCTGCCATGGACCAAAAAGTGTAAGTGTTGAATTTTAATATTCTCTCGCTTACATCTCAACTCCCAGCAAGTAAAACGAATGCTTACTTTAAGAGATCCATTAGAAGCACAGGCAGAATAAATAAATCATCTATGCTGTTAATTTAATGGCAATACATTAACTGTCACTTTTGATTAATTTAATGCATCTTTGCAGAATAAAAGTATTAAAACAAAAAAATCGTACTGACTACTATAGTATGGACGAATCTATGCAAGCCAAGTTTTCAGTCCACGCAAAACTCCATGCAGTGAGATTAACAAACCTCACGCACTTACCCCCTATCCAGGACCTCTTTTTCTGGTATCGACTTGGCCATGCTAACAACCTCATCACTTTTTTCTTTTGTTTTCTCCTCTACTGTGGCCCAAAACACACTCTCAGTTTCAAACGCCACCTCTTTCTTTAAACCATTTTCGTCAGACTCGGTATCCAGAGACAGGTTGGGCGTCAGAGGGCAAAGTTCCTCCAGATGCAGTGATGTCCTGTTTTCCTTTGCAGGGGCAGCAGGGGAGATCACAGGAAGTGAAGGCTTCATACGGACCTGTATACTGACTTTGAAAGCTTCTTTAGTTTTCTCCGTAACTGTCTCAGCTGGTTGTGGTTTTAGGACATTGGAGGGCTGCTGGGACACTGGTTTAGTTAAAACGAGATTCTCAGCACCTTCAATTCGGTTTACAGCGTTTTCTTCACTGTGAGGGAAGGAATAGGGTTTATGACACATTTCACTTACCTTGTTTTGATCAAAATGAAACTTTACCACATTCATTTGCCTGCTATAACACCCAGTACCAATATCAATATCCTTTTATATCCGTTTATATCCAAATCATCAAACGTGGCTCGCCAAACTCCCTCTCTTGTTGATGCATGAGAGTGCACAAAAGCCCCAATTTTAACACACTCAATCATATGAGACATGTGACAAAACTCAAGCATGCAAGCACTTGGCTATGGCTGAACATTAGAGACCATGTTGGGCACTGTCAAAATGTCTCTTACCCTCCATCTAAAGATTTTTTTGTGGACACTTCAGCTTTATTTTCTTCTTTTGACATCTTGCGAGGTGTTTTGTGCTTATTTATTTCCTCATCTTTTATTTCCTCCTCCTGATCTTTTACATTCTCTTCCAGAGAACTCCAGATTGGCACTTCTGCTTGGGTGAACGAAAGTGAATGGACCTCCATGCTTTTCTGTGTTAGCACTGTGTTGTCTGACTCCTTTACAATTGGCTCTGGTTTAGCTGGTTCACTGACTGCTGGAGTTTCTTCTGAGATGCATTTAAGGACTTTGGGCTCCAGGGATTGGGGATGAATAGGAGGAAGCTCTTTGGGCAGAGCTGTTATCTGAGGGGCAGCTGCTTTGAGGCTAACGCTAGGCCTGTCATCTGGAGTGAAGGCCATTTCATTTTGACTGAGAGAATAACAGGGAATAGAAGAATGAGACAGGAAGAAAATAGTTACAGATAGAGAAACATAAGGGAATTAGTATTTAGTAAAGAGTTTAGAAAGTTCAAATACAAATTTCTGGAGAATTGATGTGGATGATGTAATTCTACAGTATCTATGTATCTTGTGGTTGGCGAAGAAGATATAATTAACCTCTCTGTTCATACTGAGGTCAGTTAGTATATTTAAATGTGTTATCTATAAAACAGAATTGTATTTGCCTAACTATTCAAATTAGAGTCATTAAAAGACAGATGAGGGTCTATTTAAACAGGAAGTAGCACAAAAGCGGAAAGTTTAAGTTTGCAGCAGTTTGGGAGTGTAATAGTACCAGACAAGCTACACACTCACCTTTCCACAATAGTTAAAATCTTGTCCAGCTGATCCTTATGGGACTTTTGCTCTCTCAAACTACTGTCGATCTTAGATGTAAGGACTTCTTCTTTCACCCACATTTGACTTTTTCCCCTGGGAAGATCTGTAGGTTCTTGCTTTTGAGGTGATGAGCTGGATAAAACGTTACGGATATTTTGTTCAGTAGGGGTAACCACAGTTGAAGCAAATTTCTTGATTATCTTGTCCTCGTCTGACTTGTTGAGGTCGGCACAAAGCAGAGCGTTCTGCTCATTCGGTTCCTCTTTTGGAGGAATGTCCCCTGCTGATTCAATTATAGTGTTTTCTGGTTGCTTTAACAAGTCATCATCGGTTATTGGACAGGGTTGAACCAGGCAGGACTGCATTGGCTGTTCAGTGTCAATTTTGAGTGGTTCTTTCTCAGGGTGACTGCTAACATTAACACATTTAATGGGTTGAGAGGGCATGACCACTTTATCAAAATCAGCCGCTTTAAAATCAGGCTCTTCCTCAGCCAAAGGTGGTTTCTCTGCAATAAAAACGTGTTGATTTTTCTTTGTAAGAGTGGAAACCACTGATGAGTGAGGTATTGTTGCTGGAGCAGAGAATGGGTGTGGAGGAGGGACAGTCCCTGTGTCCAATTGCTCAGATCTGGGAGCTTCAACAGGCTGTACACCAGATGTGTCTAAAGATGACTTGCCAACAGGCTCAAGACTGGGGGACAAAGATACTTGGTGTCAAAGGTGGCAAATATGGGGTGAGAGGCCAAAAAGTATGGCAGTGTTTGGTAAGATTAGACAGGACTTTGTGTGGCAGCAATGTTAGTGGCGAAAGAGATGCAGGATTGGAGTGGTGAGAGAAAGCAATGGAGAGTTCAAACATTTACACAGATGGTGTAGGCAAATAACATGGTCTGATTATGATAGGCTCATCACAAGGTCATGCATTTCCCCTACTGTTATTAAGGAATAGTTTTCTCATTTAAAGATTTAAATGCATATTCATGCAGAAACGCTTAATAAACAAAGCAAAATACTAAATTCTGAATACACCTCTGCCAATCAGACTGAGTCTTCAAAGTTGATATTATGTTTGTTTTTACTGAATTCTAAAGTTAAAATCTATGTTAGTGAATTATACTTGATGCCAGAACAAATAAAATGTTTAGCTGCCCACCTTTTTACAGCTGTGGCAGGTCTGAGCTCTTTGCTTTCAGAGCTGCTGGTTTCAGGTTGACGGAGGGAGGAAGGAGATTGTTGATTCGCTATGCTAATGCTGCAGACTGTCCGAAGTTGCTCTTGTTTGGGCTCGGAGGTCTTCAGTTCTTCAGCGAGTAAATCTGTGGAACAAAACAGCAAATTGAATCAAAATAATTATTTAAATAAAGTAAATAAAAGCTAAACAATCTTAATCTATTTGGGTTTCAATGATTTTAGGCTTTTTAAATCATTAATGACAAGAGTGAAGAATACTTATTCACCTTGTAAAAATGGATTTGTTTGATCCTCCTCTGTTAGTGTGTTGAGCTCCCTGGGTATTTCTGGAAAACAAATAACATACAATAAAAACTTGTAAAAAATAATGTATTATGAGTTTTATTAAGTTTTAATTATTGAATTCATTTTCAAAGACAACAGCTGATTTGAGATGACATGAGTGGAAATGTCATTGCAGAGTTTTATGCAAATAAGCAATCTTTAAAGTGGGATTTTGGACCAATGAGAGTACCCTATTGTAGCTAGTTACAACAAAAACCTTAAATTAATGATAGATGCGATTTAGGGGGCGTTTACGCGTCACGACAACCAAAAACAAATTTTTTATACATTTTGGCCGTTCATTTACATGATGACAAAAGCATTTTGGGAGCCTGAAACGCAAACTTTTGAAAACTGGATTCAAAGTGCAAGTTTTTGAAAATGATACAGTTATGGTCTCTGCGTAAACTACAAAGGCGCAAATTTGTGGAAACAGTGACATCATGTTCAAGCATATTATGTGTTCAATTTAACAACACCGTGGTCTGTAACCGAACTTTTTAAAAACGCAAAGGAAAAACTTTTCTGTTTTTAGTTCATCATTGTTGTGTAAATGTACCCTTAAATCGCAAAATAAATCTTCTAGAACATTATAACCGTTTGACCTATCACCAGTCACAATAGTTCCTATTACGGTCTCTTTTCAAGCAAATGATAGGCAGTTTAGTACCTGACTGTGCAGAAGAAGATTGAGGTGAACAGCAGGGGGCATTTATGAGAGCTTCACTGGTTGACAGGGCAAGAGCAGAGATAGAGGAGGGGACAGTTGCTGGGGTAAAAGAGACAGGTAGAGGTTTGCTAATGGGGTAAGAAAGGGAGACAGAGGGAGGTGAAGGTGGCTTGGGGAGTTCACTAGAAGGGCAAGATGTTTCACAAAGAGCTTCGAGATCCGGTTTGCTCAGCAAAGGAACAGCAGGTTCATTTAGAGGGACGCTGAAGAAAGGAGATGTAGAAACCACCATCGTTCGCTCATTTAGCTCTGCAAAAGCTGTGAGAAAAAGATGGAAAATATATACAAAAAGTAGTAAAACAGGCAAAGGAAGTTTTTAGATAGATCAAACTAAATAACAGGCTTTCCTTGATCAAGTGTTAGAGACTCAGTTTGAAACAATATATATTTATCTGAAGCAAATATTGATCTAAAAATCAAAGTAGGGGCTTTCAAACTTTTTAAGGGACAATCACATATGATGATGATGATGGAACCTTTACTAAAGTATAAAGGCAGATACATATTTTTATGTATAAAAAGTATGTATACTGTTTAAGATAAATAATATGATACTGTGCATGCTAAATCATTATGCAAGTCGTTATTCTGATCATATTTTCACAACGCTTCCGCTTCTGATTCTTATTAGGTTGGGGTCATATTTTAGGATTGTTTACCTTAGAAATGTGTCTGAGAACCCAACACTTTACTCTTCTGGAGACTCCAAGTAGGTTCTGGAAAACGGTGGCACTGGAGACTAAAGGGTTTGTGATGGTTTCATACCTAATCTTCACCTTAAGTCTTAAATGGTTAGTTCACCCAAAATTCTGTCAGTAATTACTTTCATGTTGTTCCAACCCCATAAGACTTTCATTCAAAAGTCTGAGAAAGATTAAATCTGAGAGCTGTCTCACTCCTCCATGGGCTTCTATTGTAATTGAAACCTGCCAGCCCAGAAAGTTAGTAAAAAAACATATTTAAAATAGTCCAAGTGACTATAGTGGCTCAACCATAAGTTTATCAAGTGACGAGAATACTTGTTGTGCACAAAAACGAAACAAAAATAACGACTTTATTCAACTATTCATCTTTTTCTGTGTGGGCCGTTAACATAGTGTAACAGTGCAGCGCTACTATTGGCTGACGCTGGTCATGAGTGTGATGCTGGCCAATAGTGAGCCTACTGTACGTTCTGACGATGGCGCTTTTATTAACTTCCTGTGTGGTTTGGAATTGGTAAAATGTGCTTAGAAAAAATATGAACAGAATATCGACTTGCATAATAATCATGCGCACACTTTGAAGACAAACTTAAATGATTTTTAAATGTTTTTTTAAATACTTTTTCTTCTATAATGTTTTAAGAAAGCAAAATTGAATATATTCCAATTATTGTAGTAACATTACATTTTAAAGTAAATTTAAATGAAGTGATTGTGAACAATTGTTCTTGTTCACAACAAGTGCACTTGTTAACTGTAATTTAGTATTGCTGCCTCTAATGTTTACATGCAGTATGGAAGATGTCTCAATACCTGGCACACTGCCAGCAGATGGATGGTTAAGCGTTTCAGAAAGAGAGAGGGAAGAAGTTTTGGGTTCGAGGAGAGGGACAGGAACGGGGGATACAGGGCGAGCACCTGGGACAATCTTGGGCTTAAAAACATTGGTGCGAGGTGCTCCAAAAGAATCTGAGACAGAAGTGCAATGTCACAAAGAGAACGCAGACCACGTGAAAGAAGAAGATTAGTCAGAGATGTGGGAAAAGTGAGAACAAGAGACAGTGGCTTAGAGGAAATGAATCTGACTTCTCCAAAAGCTATCTTAAAGTTTCCTTTAGAGTCAGGCTAAGATTTACTATTTCTATTAGAATTACAGTAAATGTGCTCCAACTTCTATTTAGTCTGTGAATGTTTAGAAATCAGAGTCTTTACCTTTCGGTAGCACAGTGGGAAGATAGGGAGAGTGAGAGAGGAAGGAATCCGAAGGGGAAGAAAAAGAAGCCAGAGGGAGTTTGAGCAGAGGATAGTCAGAGGTCACCGGACCCTCCAGAGGGGCCTCGGAGCCTGACAGTCTTCTTGGAAAAGGCACAGGAGCTGGTCATTATCATAGAGGGATAAATAAACAATATGTAGTGCAGGCTTTGTCGAGAAATACACAGATGCACAAGCACTATTAGAATTGTTTCTCTGGGTGATGAATGTAAAAGAACACATGCATGTGGATGTCAATGAATTCACGCATGTACACTGCAGCTAAATAGGGCTCTCACTCTTCTTTGTCCTTTTTAAATGCGGTTGTCACTATTCAAAATTTGCAATGCGTATTTGTGGATATAGTGAATTTCAGTTCTCAGTTCTCTGAAACAACTTCTTACGCACCACATACCCAAATTTTGCAGCCCTACACATGCTTCATTGTGATCTAAACAAATTTCTAAAACTTTTAGCCAAATACTCAAATATGTATAGTCAAACATGACAATGCAGAAGGGAATGAAATTATACCACATGACCCTGGTGTTTGTCAAAAACAGTATGCAAATCAGCCAGGAATTTTCTCATGAGTGGAAAAAAACTACCAAAACGGATTTAGATGGCAATAAAATTACCGACTACCAGTAAATGCTGAAATTACTTCACTGACCTCAAGTGAAACAATTACCATTTGTGCAGTGCTTTAGACAAATTTTTATGAAGAAATATAAGACTAGCAAAACGAAAAGGTCAATAAATATTCACTTTCGTTGAAAAGTTTGGGGAAAAGAAGTGTCTTACGCTCACCAAGGCATTTATTTATTTACATCTATTTTATTTAATCACAATACAGTAAATATTAACATTAATATTAAGTAATATTAATATAATATCAATATTAAGTAATATTAATACAATTAAAAATAACTGTTTTCTATTTTAATATATTTTAAAATGAACTTTTTTTCCCCTGTGATGGCAAAGCTGAATTTTCAGCATCATTACTCCAGTCTTCATTGTCACATGATCTTTCAGAAATCATTCTAATATACTGATTTGCTTATTATTATCAATTTTGAAAACTGTTGTGCTGCTTAATATTTTTGAGGAAATCATGATAAATTTTTCTCAGGATTCTTTGACAAAAGAACAGCATTTGAAAGAGCGGAAATAGTCTTTGCTGTCACGTTTGAACAATTTAATGCATCTAATTTGGGTATTGTAGCTGAGATGGTGATTTTATCACAAGAGAAGAACTTCAATTCCAATTGAAGTACACGTTGTTGAGCCATTTAACCATACATACAAATAACTTTAATCAAGTAAGAACGTCAACTAGCAACCAACAGTTTAGCAGGTGACTTGCTGACCTCCAGCGGTTTAATTTAAGTCGATCTATGGTACCTGAGCCAGGGGATGGCTGGAAGACTTTGGGCAATGCTGGGGGGAGCAAACCAGTAGTATTTTGCTCTGTGGGGGAGTCAGG
This sequence comes from Pimephales promelas, assembly GCF_016745375.1. The sequence continues at coordinate 167,960 of NW_024121142.1, forward strand.
TGGGGCCTGTAGCTGGGCAATGGGTGGTGGACGTGGTGGTCTGGAGCGGGCGGGTAAGGGCATGGTGCGAGGGTTTGGACTGGGTGGGGTGGGTAAAGGTGGACGTGCTGGCAGGTCAGGGTTACGGATAGTGCCAGACGCTGGGCGTGAGAGGACGCCATCAGCAGGCCTCTCCTTACCACTGACTGAGGTTAGCATGAAAAATGGAGGGAGAAAGACAACAATAGAGTGAAAGAGAAAGTATTGAGGAAAAGCAATGGGGCAAAAGAGAAATATAGAGGTCAGAGCGAGAGAAAGGTCATGAATGTATCATTAAGGATGGTGGTGCATCGTCATAAAGACATTTAAAGAGTTAATAATATTTTCTCACCCTCATGTTATTCCAAACTTGTACGCTGTTATTTTTCTGTGTAACACTAAAGGAGAATGTAATGCTCTTTTCCAACAACAGTTCACAGTAGCCATGTCTGTCCCAAAAAAGTAATTTTGTAAAACGTAAATTGCCAGACCCTGCTTGATTTAAAGATTATCATTATAAATGGGGTCATTATTTCCCATTTATTACATATGACAGATTTAATTTATTTTGCAAATCTATTTCATCATTAAAAAATAAATGTATACTACTGTTCAAGCTTTGGGATTGGTAAAAATGTGAAAGTTGAAGAAGTTGAAATATTATTACAATTTGTAATAAATATTTTCTATTCTAAAACATTTTAAAATGTAATTTATTCCTGTGATGGCAAAGCTGAATTTTCAGCAGCCATTATTCATCCTCAGGGTCACATTATCCTATATGCTGATTCTTTTATCAACCTTGATGAATAAAGTACACATAGTTTTTTTAGATATTAACTGACCCCAAAGTTTTGAACGGCCATGTACATTAACTTCGTAGCCAAGATTTTGTTTGGAGACTGCCTGATGTAAAAAAAAATTCAGGAATTGTTGTCTTTCTAGCTACATTTATGTGATTTGTCATTGTCAATATTTTTGGTATGAATTATGCACCATTCTACAATAATCTAAACTAATCAAATCGAATTTCGGATTTCACAATGCATCTCAATAATGACGTGAAGCATAAACTTTTGTTAAGAAAAGAATATGTTTCAAATTCCTTTTGTGTTCCAGGAAAAAGACATGAGGGTTCAGACAACAACATGAGGAAGAGTAAATGATAAACTTAATCTAATAAAAAGGTAAACTTCACCCTTTATATTAGATTAAAATATTTTCATGAAATTCATGATGACATGCAAGTCCCTTTCAATTTTTGAAATGAGGACAAAAAATGAATGTGATAATCATATGCAACAAAACCACATCAATATTTCTGAAACATTCTAAGAATATTTCAATTAATGGAAATAATTAACTGGATGTGGTTTTATATGAACTTAATTTTTATAAAGAAAGAAAAATAAATCAGTATGATCAGAAACATGATATTACTGAAAAGACTGTAGAGAGAGAATATGGAAAGAGCATTTGTAAATATAAGTACCTATTGCTGAAGGGCTCTTTAGAGATGCAGGTCTCTTTTCTTGGGAGCGTGTTGGTCGAAGAGGAAGGTGGAGTGCTGACAGAGAGAGAAAGAGAGAAGGAGAAGTTCTGGCATGTGAGGAAGTAAGGGTTACTATGGTAAGAGAAAATGAAGAGTTCAGATGCAAAAGCCTCTAAGTGCCATTTGAAATTTTCTTTTAAAATGATAATTTTTATCAAGCTTATATATTTAAGTTCAGTAATTTCACTTAAATGACAATGAAGATTACCTATGAATTGCCATTTGAGTGAAATTACTGAACTTAAATATACAAGCTTGATAAAAATGATCATTCTAGAAGAAAAATTTTAAATGGCACTTAGAGGCTTTTGCATCTGAACTCTTCAAATATACATGCATCAATAGTGATTCATGCAAGAGGGCAGATGAATAAGGAATTAAGATAAAGAATACAAGACATGAGTATGCAAGTGTTTTATAAATACAGTGGGGTCCTAAAGTCTGAGACCACAAGTGTAAATGCATCTGTGTATTTTGTACAACTTAATGCTTTAAATTTTCATTACAAATCATATTATCAGCAAAATAATGTATAGTTCTCGTTTCACATTTTTCAGAATCCAAAAAGTTATTTTCTAAGTTTAAAATGAATTTTGAATCCCAGAATCTTAGACGTTTTGTCCCCATTCTATATGTTCATAGTTTTTTATAATACCTGGAGCTGCAGTACTGAGATTAAGCCCAGCACTGGATCTCTTATCCTCCTCTTCATCACTCTCATTAAAGTCATCCAGGTTCCCAATGTCTGTTGGTTTTACACTCATCAGACTGGCAAGACTCTGCATGTCCTCGTCCCTACAGAGGAAACCCACAACCGGTCAAAGAGATGTAAAGGTTATTTGTCAAGAGGTGTAGGCATTTCATTGAACCAGCTGTGAAAACCTTACTATGTGAATTGTATTTGCATCTTTACTTCCAGAAGCTATGTAAAGTTATTTGACCTAATGGAGATTAGCCTCGAAATTCTTTCGCATTACATCCTAATGCAGCATCTCTACAAGGCTGTATTGTTTTGGAAATTTCTGCTCTGCATGCTTCTTGACCTGCACATCAGGAAGGAAACTCACACCGGTGTTCAACAACAGCAAACTATGTCTCTTGTTGGATTGAAACACTCCAAATATTTTTTTACCGAAATCAATTTTTGAAACAATTTTCATGTATTTGGTTGTGGTGCAGTCACAAAAAGAGATTTGCTATGGTCACGTTCCCAATCTAGATAATTAAACACCACTTGCAAGTGTTTCAAGAACTCCATGTGGATGAGGTCAACATGAAGAACTCACGTAGCTTTACCCTCCTTGAGGAACACACAGGATAAGGAAAGCTTCAGCGTGGCCTCCACCACCTTCACCGACAGAGGCTTCATTTTGAGCATCAGATCCGTCTGTGAGTGTGTTGCACTGGCAAACTTCTTCATGTTCAAATCCACAGATGCCAGAACTTTCCGACTGCCTTTAGCTGTCTCCTGCAGAACATCAGAGAAGGTAACTTTGATAATAATAAAGCAAATTTTTCCCATTTTGTTCTGTTTTCATTTTGAATTACCATAAACATCACTAGCCATTTAATAAGGTACACCTGTTCAACTACTCGTTAACGCAAATATCTACTGTAATCTGCCAATTACATGGCAGCAACTCAATGCATTTAGGCATGTGTACATGGTCAAGACGATCTGCTAAAGTTCAAACTGAGCTTCAGAAACATGAAATCTGAAGAAATTAAATGTGATTTAAGTGACTTTAAATGTAGCATGGTTGTTGGTGCAAGAGTATTTTAGAAAATGTTTATCTACTAGGATACAACCATCTCTAGGGTTTACAGAAAATGGTTTGAAAATATCCAGTGAGCAGCAGTTCTGTGGGAAAATGCCTTGTTGAAGCCAGAGGTCAGAGGAGAATGGCCACATTGGTTTGAGCTGATAGAAATGTAACACAAATAACCATTGGATTTCTGTTGAGACATTTAAATGGTAAGATCAGGATTTGTTGTTAACAACACGAAAGAACGGATCCATCCTGCAGTGTATCAATGGTTTAGGCTGGTGGTTGTTTGTTGGTGTCAGGGATATTTTCTTGGCACATTTTGGGGCCCCTTAGTACCAATTGATCATCGTTTAAATGCCAAAGCCTAACTGAGTATTGTTACTGACCATGTCCATCCCTTTATGACAACAGTGCGCCCATCTTCTGATGACTACTTCCAGCTGGATATTGTGCCATGTCACAAACCTCAAATTATCTCAAACTGGGTTCTTGAACATGACAATGAGTTCACTATAATCAAATAGCCTACACAGTCACCAGATCTCAGTCCAAAAGAGCACATTTGGGATTTAGTAGAATGGGAGATTCATATCATGGATGTGCAGATGAAAAATCTGTGTGATGCTATCATGTCAATAACGACCAGAATCTCTGAGGGATTGTTTCCAGAACCTTGTTGAATCTATGAATCAAACTTAATTTCTATTTAAAAAAAAACAACAACTCACATTCTCAATGAAAAATGTCCATTCTTTGTCTTCAAACTCATCTGCATGTGGGTCCTGTGAAACGAAAGCATATTCAAAAAGTTCAACAAATTTACTGACACAAATTTTAGTATAGGTCAGCATTTGTCAGTATCTTTAACAAGTTGATACAATATATTTATGTTATATATATTGTACAGCTAATATTAAGATGCAATAGGTGTCATACCCTGTAGAGTGTGACGGTAATATCCACATTCTCAGGTACGGGCCACACCACCATTCCCCTGTAGGGATTTTTGATGCCCGGCTGCCATGCATGAAGCTGATGAGAAAATAGCAACACTGTCAGTTATAATAAATAACATTGCACAGTAGTTGTAATCATTGTAATCACTTCTAAATCACTGTAAATAAAGCATTGTTCAACATAATCATTTTCGATGATTATCAAAACTGACTGAATGCTTGGGAAGAAAATCAACTTGAAAAGGTGGATTCCAGGACATGCAAATTACTTTTCATTTCATGAATAATTTTGTATCTAGAACAAAACTTATATTTTATAATATTTTGTATATTATTTGTAATGTGTGTCAATAAAAACATATCATTAATATTAAATAATATTACTAATTTATATAGACAAGGCAAGTTTTATTATCACATTTCATACACAATGGTAATTAAAGATTAAAAATAATACTCAATTCTTGATCAACTGCCTGATCACTAAGTTGTGGTGTGCTCCAATCTGGATTGGAAGAAATCGAGTCAGGCTTGGGGTTTGGGTTTTATAGACAATTAAAGATGGTTTATCTTTTTACCTTGGAGCAAATGCGTCTGTTCCTCCTTGTCCACACCACTCTCAGTTTGTCTGGTTGCCTATTAAACAAAAATAAAAGAGTGCTGAGTGGGAGTTGAATAATGGCTCCTTTACTATTGATAAAGACTTCTACATTAAGACTATCACTTTTCAGTGCTTGCTTAAAATAGCAGGAAGTAGCAAGAAGCCACTGTTGATTGTTTGTGTGTATCTACAAAAAGCTACAGGCAGTGAAACAGATCTTGGGATTTGGTCTCCCAGTGTTACCCAGAGGCAGAAAGGAATCAATAAATGCTGCCAAATGTTTCAAACCCAAAACAAAACAAGAGCACATGATGCAAGGCCTTGCATACAAGACGAATCCAAACTGGGGGAAGCTTTTACTCACAAACAAGCACCAAGAACAAATAATTGAGTGAGGCTGAGGCATGAAACGTTGTCTTACAAAATAACCAAAGGTCAATTCTGTGTCATTTGGGACATGTGGTATCTATTACATGTATTCCCCTGCAGTGCTATCAATACTGCCTGATGAAAATGTAAATAAGTTAAAGAAAAAAAGCTTTTAAAAAGTTCCTGTGATGTCTAAGTATGTTTGTTGAGGTCACACAGCACCCTGTAGTCCCAGATAAGCCTTATATCTGATATCCAGAACATTATGATGATATATTGCCAGAAAAAAAATGCAAATCAATAAGTGTGGAGCATTAAACAAATGAATGGAAATCATATTTACCAAGCATACAGTGTACAGATCTGCTCCGGCACATGTTTCCTAAATAAACTTGCCCTTTTGTGGTGAATTGTTCAGATGTGAGCCCATTGTACACCTCTGATCTGTTCATTGCCATGCTCGCTGCATTAAGAATTGGAGGAAACTCGGCAAGGTCACATGACCGAGCTGACTTTGGCTCACAGCACAAGGGGTGTTGGCCTCTGATCTCACTGTGTGTTTACCAACAGCTGTTCACATTTAATAATAGCGGCTTATATTTTGGGATATGAGGGTTGTGATTAAGCATTCAAAAACAGTGAAGGGAACAAAAAGATTTGTTGTATATGCTACTGTTCAAAAGTTTTCGATTTTTTTTAGTCTTGTGTGCTCACCATGGCTGCATTTTCTTGATCAAAAATACAGCAAAAACAGTAATATTGTGAAATATTATTACAATTTAAAGCAACTGTTTTCTATTTTAAAATATTTTAAAATGCAAATTATTATTGTGATGTCACATCTGTACTTCCGGGTTCTTGCCAACGCTTTCGATTTCAAAATGGCGGCTGCGTGAAAGCAGCGTATTACACAGCTTCAAAACATGTTTCCATCCAAAGTTGCAAATTTAACTTACGTTCAAAATTGGAAAACGGTTTAAAAGATCTGTGAATAAAGCGAGCGCTTCCATCCCATGTGTTCAAGAGAACAAAATTGTCAATTCCTGGGAAAATGGCACAAAATATTTGTAATAAACTGTGTTGTTACTAGACTTGCATAAAAGATGAAATGTAATTTATTATTTACATTATAGTTATTATACATTACAAAATCATTCTGATGACAAACTTTGGTTGAGGTATTTCAGAAAGATCAAACAGATGTGGTGCAATGAAATTAGTCAGCTGGTTAGTCTAGTTAGCCAATCACATCCTCTTTTGAGGAAAAGTCATGTGAGTTTTTTGTTGCGCATCAAGGGATTTTTTCGGTAAATATGTTTTAATCGTAATTTATGTGCATGTGTTCTTATCAGATCCATTTTTTTTATCAGACTCAATTGAGCGCATACGTTTACACACGAGTTTCAATGAAGGAAAAAATTGCATTTCTATAACATTTCTTTATACTAACCGAGAATATGATTTTTGATGAACATGCTCCAGATGTAAATGTCACAGTACAGCTGGATCATCTATTAGGTCATTGCAGGTAATGTGTGTCAGTAGCAGCACGAACCCCGCTACACAAAGAGAAGCGAGAAACTCTTACTCAGGTTACAGCTAGTAATAGCAACAGGGCAGAACGAGCTAAAAGGATAAATTAGGAGGAGAAGAGGGGGAACTTGGGTAGAGCGCGGATGGACGTAAAAATAGATTGCCAGCCTGGTTCTCTTTCTGGAATTCAATCCTAATTTTTTTATCACTTTCACATGTAAAGTAACTGTCAGATAAACACACACGTGCTCACACACCCCGTTCAAGTTATATACCCTATCATAAGCAACCGCTGTGTCATTTTCAGCTGTCTGATATCTCCTGCTCACACCCTCCTCAGCTGTGGCGTAACATCAACAGACTTTGGCCCACTGGCAGTAAATATGAAAATCAACCCTTTGAGCTTCACAAGATCAGACGTGCTTACAGAAATAAGTAGTTTACTACACATTCTGTAGTTTCTTTTCACCTTTAGAAACACTACCAGCTCTAGAAAAGAGATTTTAAGAAAGATGTACTACGATACATGTGTAGGTCAGCAAAAGAAAGCTCTGGAAACGATATACAGGAATTTGTTTCCTCAGTGTTGCAAGAGAATCTAGGACATAGGCCTAGCACATCAGCTGTAAGCTCATTAGGTGATAACAACAATTACGACTCCTCAAGTTTACTATTAACCCAACCTTTTTTTTTTCTTTCCAATAACAATGTTTAAAGTTGGAATTTGAGTCCATATTAAATACTAATTTCTAGAATATAGAATTGGTGAAACTGAGATCATTCAGATCACCAATAAGATGATTCAGGTATTCTATGACAGAGGTTGTGTTAAATCTATAGTGCTTAACTCTAAAAGGCAGAAATTGCAGAGTGATTCAGTTCTCCTAAGGCAGATGACAAACACTGAATAACGAGGGTTGCTTCATTTGCCAGGCCAAGACTTGTTCATAGAATATTGTCAATACTTAATATCAGCAAAATGATTAAAACAAAATATCCAGTTCAACAGAAGCATTCAAGAACATGTTTGCGAATTAAGTGTGTTGTGCATCTTGAATATTGTCTTAAACTGTCATTATTACATGACTGCAATGTTGGTGGATGACGTACTCAATATTTCCAGTCACTGTTGCACTTGTTGAAGTAATTTGATTTAAATCCAATCAGACTGAATTCTTCCTGATAATGCTGTCTTTGATCATAGATAAGAACAAATAGGCCATATAAGACACGTGTCATTAATGAATGTGAGGACTGAAACACTCCCTGTCTGTGTCAACAGCTGTCTCTTGATCAATACACTTATGAGACAGCAGAAATAGTATAATTTTTTCATTCTCTCACCTCAACACGGTTTATGGAAAACTTTTTTGAAAAAAAAAATGAATAAAAGCCGAATATTGCACAAAACTTAAAAACTTATTTGAGTTTTGAATTGGAAAACATCAATAAAGTATTTCGCCGACTATTTAAGGGTTAAGTCCATGCTCTTTAAAGCTCTCATGGTATAATAACCGAAAATTGACATGGACAACACCCAAAAAGAAAGGAAAAACAACACCACTCAATTTGAAACAATTATAACTCCCTCTTATGTGAGTCAGGAAAATTAAAATTGAAAGAAGCAGCAGCACTGCTTAGATTATCATGATGGATCATCATAATATTCAGTGTTGACAGCACGAGTGATGGAGGCGGAAGTAGAGGTGTGTGTGGCTGTCAACGTTCTCCAATGTATTTCAAATACAGTCTAAATATCGAGAGCTGTATTAATTGTTCTATTCACAATCATTTAGATTAGCCTGTCAACGCTAAATTAAAATAAGATACAGTGTGTGCGCATTACTGTTTCAGTCAGAAGAACCGCCCTTCAGCACTGCGTATTTAGGAAGCACACGCGCTATAACGGAAAAGAAATCATAACTTACCATTTCTTTGAACATTCCAGAACAAGTTCTTGATACGAAGCCACGAACTGAAATTTAGTAGCCTTTTTGCCAACTCTTTGTAATCTTTTCCACACTGAAGTCATTCTTCTGTAGAAATTGCAGTATCCGCGAAAGGAGTCAGGCACATGGAAATGATGTTTTTACCGTCCCGCCACTGAACAAAAAGTAAAACCTACTGAAAAACACGGCTGTCAAGTGGCTGGTAAAGTAAAATGTTGCTGGTGAGGAGCACGAGCTGCACCTCATGCGGCTCAGTACCACCGAACTGTCGCCATCGAGTAAAGACCATTTACGGAAACTACTGCATCACGTTACACACCAGAGCGAGAGATTGTCAGTGAATTGCCATTAGTTGCCTTGGAGCAAAAACATTTGTGGGTAGCTAGAATCTTGGGGGAACTCACGCGATACGAAATTATTCTAAAAAGCAGCTGTCTGACCATGAACTGATGAAAGTGGACGAAGAAGTGCAGGAGTTGGTGGGAAGGGTTATGCAAACACGCATTTGATGCTGCAGCTCTATGCAAAATCTCCTCATTGTATTCCGTACAGTTGGCTACTAAAGGTACTAATGACGTGATGGATCAGGGGTTACATCCAATCAGATAGGGGTCAGAATAAGAGGACGCACTCTCTGAATACGTTTGAATAATAGCCCTATCTTAGTTGTAAAATTAAAAGATAAAGTCCAATGTGATGATTTTCTAAAAAGCAGCTAAAAAAAACAAGTTCCTAAAACTATACTGCGAATAGGTAACGCTACAAAAGATTGGTGGGGGTTTGCGAAAAGGAGTTTTAAAAAAGAAAATATAATTATGGACTTGCAGTAGCCCATGGCTACAAATAAATAAAATTGGTCTGTGACTTAACAGCGAAATAATTCAAATGTAAACACACACACACACACACATTCATGATTGCTCATTCTATGTTGTCTCCAAACACTTTGGGTGACTTTTACCAAATTTTACCAAGTTATGTTGCAATTTGACAATACACAGATAGATAAATAGATAGATCGATAGATAGCTAAATAGATAGACAGACAGACAGATTTGATGGATGGATGGATGGATAGACAGACAGAGAGATAGATGAGACAGACAGACAGACAAGACAGACAGACAGATAGATAGATAGATAGAATAGATAGATAGATAGATAGATAGATAGATAGATTAGATAGATAGATAGATAGATAGATAGATAGATAGATAGATAGATAGATCAACGGACGGACGGACGGACGGACGGACGGTACGGACGGACGGACAGACAGACAGACAGACAGACAGACAGACAGACAGACAGACAGACAGACAGACAGACAGACAGACAGACAGATAGATAGATAGATAGATAGATAGATAGATAGATAGATATATGTGAGGCTGTCCAGTCCTTGATCACGATGGGTATTTTTAGTGGACATTGGGAAGGGGATTTTTCAAGTTACACAGGATCTATTTTAGAAGCCTGGGAGCGAGGGATAAATGGACAGAAGCAGCTGGAGGGATTGAACGAGTGGTGCCGCTTGCGTGGGTTATGAGGGGGAGCACAAACGTTTGGCTCAGTTGATGACCTAGAATCCAAATCGGTGACCCCCTTAGACATATTTCTGTGTGACACTAACCTCTTCCTGTCTGGTGTTTCCACTCACTCAACCCCACATTACAATTTCAAATGATATACCTTGGCTTATGCTATATTAATTTATTAATTCTAACTTATAAGGCTATGCGCATAAATGATCAGCACAGGTGATTATTGACAACTATATGGTTTGTTTTTAAGAGTTGTTGAATATAGTTTGCAGTCTAATTTCAGGTATGCACATATGAGCCAGCTCATGTAAAACCTATTATTAAAGGTTAGGTCAGCTTTATTATTCCCAAGGAGCAATTTGATTTTACAGCCAACAGTAATCAAATCAACAACAAACTAAAACAAACACACAGCACGACTTCCAAACTTAACATACTGGTAAACCTTGATTTGTGGTCATGACTATGAGTTTCCAAAATGGGCCCCTCCCTTCACTGGTAATCAAAAGCTGTGTTTGTAACTGGGCAAGATATGAGCTCACTCATAATACATTCTTACACACTAGGTGGATCAAGAAATGCCTCATCCTCATAATGACGTGCCACACCACCTTATGGTATTAAAAACAAGGGCCTCATTTATTTGAGAAGAACATGAAGATGACACACTGTTCTCCTTTGACCACATTTGCTACTTTCGAAAAGTTAAAGCTACACTGTGTAACTCTTTTAGTTTATTCTTAGCTAAAAACACAAAAATATATGTGCTCATTAAAGTACATTTACTTCGTTCAAGTAATAAAGTATTCTCGTGAGTGTATAACATGCCATTGAAAATACATACGGGTAAGGGGTTCTAATGTTGGGCGCCATGTTGCCCCTCCATCTTGAAAGTACATTAGTCAAAGAGGGACATACCCATTAATTCAAGCTTCGCCTTGCGCATTTACGTTTGAATTACGGTAACACTCATGGACAAGGTCGAACCGGAAGCCATGTTAATCTTGGACTACAATGGCCACCGTAGGAGTTAAAACGAAATCGGAATTGAGAGGAACAGAAACTAATATTCACTGGATGATCATATACCTTTTCACCCCTAGATGGGGGTAAAAATCACACAGTGTAGCTAGTAAGTTTTTTTTTGAAAGAAATAAACTACTTTAATTCACCAAGGATGCATTAAATTGATCAAAAGTGACAGGAAAGACTTTCTATTGATCAAAGAATCCTAAAGAAAATGTTTTACAGTTTCCACAAAAATATTAAGCAGCACAACTGTTTCTTGAGCATTAAATCAGCATATCAGAAAGATTTCTAAAGGATTATATGACAATGAAGACACTAGAATACATTAGTAATTATGCTGAAAATTCAGCTTTGCCATGACAAGAATAAATTACTAATTTTTAATTATATTAAAATAGAAAACAGTTATTTCAAATTTTAACAATATCTCACAATATTACTGTTTTTGCTATATTTTGATTAAAAAGTAGCCTTGAAATGTCTTTCAAAAAACATTTTTAAAAATCTTACCGACCCCAAACTTTTGAATTGCAAATTATCAATAAAATTACGTTAGTAATGTTTTTTTAAAATGCTTAGTTAAACAACAGAAGTATGTAAAAAGCACGTGTAATCATTTCTGCCGTAATATTTATGCCTTGAAGGCCAGAAAGCGCACATTTTTCATATTAATGTGATCATCTGTACATCTGTATTTAATTTATAGAGCTTTCTAGAGAAATGCCATATCATATCGACATCATTCACCACTTAATCAATTCATACCAAATACGTGGAGTTTGAGTTCTCCCTGAAGAAGTATGCAATGTGGAAACTACAGTGTGTTTCAGCAAGATTTTGGCCCATGAGTGGGGCAATGACAAATTCTCAGTGCTGTAAGACTGCTCAGAGCTTTGTTCTTGTTGTCTACCTGCAAAGACTCAAAAATACGAGCACTTAGCCTAGAGGACCAGACGGAAACCTTTAATAACTGTTTGCTATTCTTTGGCGGACAGACTCTGACAGCAGCTGCAGTGAGCGAGAACCATGACCTCCCCGAATGACAGAGTTTAGACATTGTGGTTCATCCACCTGCTCAACTTCAACCCACATAAATGTCAGAGATTAAACCAATGGCTATAAATACAATTTAAAATGCTATAGACATATAGACTTCATAAAACCTAAATCTACAGTTTGCAGTGTAATTTTAGTAATGCAAATATGTAAAATTTATGGTCATGACTGAGTTTCCAAACATCCCCACCATTTAAATTAATTTGAATAATAGAAAATGCTAAAGTATATTGTTATATATTACATTACAGCCCATTCTCACTCCCAAGGCGTCACCTAACTGACGCCTTGGGAAGCATTTGACCATGCTTCAATATCTGACGCTTTAGGCGCCCTTTAGCGTCAGTTAGATGACGCCGTAGGATCGCGTCATGTAAGTGACGCTAAAGGGCGCCTAAAACGTCAAATATTGAAGCATGGTCAAAGGTGACGCCTTGGGGTGAGAATGTGTTGTACATTATAGTATATTGCTATTTCTGTGACAACTCTCTGAGTGTTTGGCATGGAAATTAATGTGACAATGCTGATATGTTTGCTTTTTGCGGAATAGACCTGCTACACTGCTGCAGACAAAGTACGGGACTTGCTAATGTCATCACTGTAAAAAAATATTGTTGGTTTAACTTAAAAAAATTAAGCAACCTGGTTGCCTTAAAATTTTAAGTTCTTTGAAATGGAAAAATTGAGTTAAAGGAGTGCTTCACTTTTAAAAAACTTTTGTTGATAATTTACTCACCCCCATGTCATCCAAGATATCCATGTCATTCTTTCTTCAGTCGAAAAGAGATTACATTTTTCTCCATATAATGGACTTCAATGGGAACCAAACGGTTTAAGGTCCTAAAGACAGTTTCAGTGCAAACTGAAAACTGTTTAAAGGGATTTAAACGATTCCAGACGATGAATAAGGGTCTTATCAAGTGAGACGATCGCTCATTTAAAAAAAAAAGTTTTATAAGCTCAAATGGTCACCTTGCTCTGTTGTGTGATGCACGTTCGTGACTCTCCTATTCGAACTCGTTCATCGAAATGAACGAATCTTTTCCTGAGTCAACTCGTTCATTTTGTTCATTGAATGAAACAAATGACACGAAAAAACATTTGTTCATTTTGATAAACGAGTTCCAACAGGAGAGTCACGAACCCGCATCACAGAACAGAGCAAGGCGACCATTTGTGCTTATAAAACTTAAACTTTGTTATTTTTTTAAATGACCAATCGTTTCGCTTGATAAGACCCTTATTCATCGTCTGAAATTGTTTAAAGCCCTTTGAACAGTTTGCAGTTTGCTCTGAAACTGTCTTTTGGACCTTGAACCGTTTGGTTCCCAATGAAGTCCATTAAATGGAGAAAATTCCTAGATTGTTTTCATCAAAAACCTTAATTTCTTTTCGACTGAAGAAAGAATGACATGGATATCTTGGATGACATGGGGGTGACTAAATTATCAGCAAAAGTTTTTTTTTTTTTTTTTAAAGTGAACTACTCCTTTAATACAATGGAGATTGATTTAATCATCAGAAACTCAAAATATTATGTTATCTGAACCACATAAATTATTTAAGTTGATTTGACAAAAAAAAATGTTGTGATTACAAATCATGAACATACTGTATATATATATATATATATATATATATTGCAGTGAGGAGTCATGCCAACGTGTTACTTCAATAATATAAATAATAGTGATGGAACAGTTTTTTTAGTTCAGCCTGGCCTGTGTCTGAACTTGTTCCTCCCTTCTCTCCCTAATGCAATAGAAGCAAGCAGTATTACCTAATAAGCACAAGAGTAGCTGGAACCATTTGTTTATACTTTCTGCGTAATGAGTGAGTGGTTCAGAACGATCCGATTAAAACAAGATATGAGTGTTGTTTTAATCGGATGGCATGTACTGTATCTGGTCTGACTCAAAGATAAACATTAAAGGAGAAGAATCTAGCAATCTTCTTTTTCGCTAAACGGTACCAAGGCAATGTTTACTCTAGTATTATTGACATCATGACTCTAAACAACATCAATTTACAAACTTTAGGAAGGAAATGTGTGCCACCTAATGGCTGATGTGTTCATATCTGCACAGGACAGCTGTTTTGAACGTGTTGAGCATGTACTTTGAATGTGTTTTGAAACATTGGTGATAAAGTATCAGACAAAAGAAAATTTTGCTAAACTATAAAGGAAACAAACCACTTTTACAGTAGTATATTATTGAGACCATCAGCAAAAAGGAAAAGTTTGACATGTTTTATTACTTTTTCATTTTGTACAAAATGCAAGTTTAACTTACTAATGAAAAACAATATTTACTAGGTGGTAAATAATATTGTATAATACAATAAACAGTATCTCCAATCCTGGTAAGCGATAAAGAAAATAGACAAGTGATATCTGACACATCTATATAATATAATGAAACTGTGACTTGATAGATCAAAAGAGAGAATAGTAAGGCATGTCTATTCAATGTTTGATGTATACACCCTTTAACATAAGTAGAAAAACATCCACTGTTTCTGGCCATAACATCCTCTTCCTGTCAGTCCACATCCGGTCTTTATGACTTCACAGGAAATAAAAAGGCAGTTTTCCATGGTTCCCCTGAAAGAAGCGTACAATCACCATTGTATTAGTATCCTACTAAAACAAAGGCCTTGATCATTTTGATGCCTATAGAATCCTTCAAACAATGGGGTCATGTTTGTCACGGTTTACATCGATGAGGATCATGGGAGATCAGATCTATAACTAAGAGAGCGCATGCTTCATTCAAATGGGGATGTGGAAAGAGTCTTTGATCCACTGGTCTCGGGAGTTCTGAGTGGGCTGAGGAAGGGATAACAGCGTCTCCCCACTCTCCCCTTCATTTTCATCTTCATCTTCCTCCTCTTCATCTTCAGAAAAGCCATTTTCAGTGTTGAAGGAGCTCTCGCACAAAGAAGAGGAGATGTCCTGGAAAGCTCCTTTGTATTCCTGTATGGACTCGTATAGAGACCACAGCTGGCACAGCAAGGACATGTCTAACTGTCGGAGACCAACCTGCAAAAGACACCAGAACATATGAGCTATGCAGAGTTTGGATACACATTTTAATTACCTCTTATGTACAAACAATATATGTTCAGCTGTTGAGTTTGCATGGTAAAATTTTTTTACATTTTGTAGGAAGATGCTCCCTTTAAAAAAATAGACTGTAAAAAAATATTTGACCAATATGTTATAACAACATATGTTTTTACATTGCCGTAACTAACAAATTAAGCCAAGAAAATTTCAACTTTTTTTTAAAGTTATTCAAGATACAACTAATTTTTTTTAAGTCAGTTTAATGCAATTTAAGTTGAAATTACTTAAACATCCAAGTTAGTGGTACTTATGTAAGGCAACTATTTGTTTAGCTTAACATTGCTTTCGATTAAACTGTCAAAGAAATGTTAAACTTTTATCAAAATGCAAATGACCGTCATACAAAAAGATTATTTAATGATTAACATGTTTTTAATTTCCGAATTAAAAGTTTTTGATTTTTTTTTTGGAGCTCAAGTCAAACATTTCGGGGTAACTGTCCAGAGATTTTAAAATAATAAATAAATAAAAAATTGTATTCAGGTCAAAAGGAGTCAACCTAAAAAGCTTGATATTCTAAAAAAAAAAAAATAATAATTTTTTTGAAAAGTTTTTTTTGAATTATTTTTGGAGCTCAAGTCAAACATGTCTAGGTAGGGTAACTGTCCAGAGATTGTAAAATAATAAATAAAGAAATAAATAAATGGGATAAAAAAAAATTGTATTCAGGTCAAAAGGAGTCAACCTAAAAATCTTGATATTCTTAAAAAAATATTTTTGTGAAAAGTTTTTCAAAAATGTATGAAACTACAATGAATAAGATTACAAATTTAGCCAACATTTCGTTTACATTTTCAAAAAACTTAGCACGTTTTTAAACGAGACATTCAAAAGATGTACTTTTTAAATAATCTCTAACATTTGTCTTTGAACCATAAATAGCTGCCAATTTATCAGATATCCAGAGAAGGTCACACACACACACACACACACACTGGCACATTCCGGCGTTGTCTAATACATACCATCTCTTTGCGCAGCACGGCCAGCGCTGCGTCAAGGCTAGCTGGTTTACTGCGGCCAAGACAGTCGCTCACTCTGGACTTGCTGATGTCCGCTTGGATGCGTGTCCTCTTGCTGTAGACCTTTTCAATGTCCCTCCATGATCCCCCGCTCGAGTTTAGGATGCCACTCAGCCCTTTGGGTAACGGAGGCAAACCTTCAATAGAACAGACGCTTCCAGCCGGACAATCCGCTGGACTAGACTGCAGCCCGTTCATTTCCGATTCCACTGATTTCGCTTTTAAAATAAAATCCTGGTTTGAAACTTTTCTAGGCCTGGTGTTGTTATTTTTCTCATTTATTTTTTAACACAATTAAAAATATGCAATTGAGATTAAATGTACAATCTTTCTATAAAAAAGAGAAGCTAAAGCTGAAAGCATGACCTTAACTGCAACCAACTGTCACGTCTAAAAACTAACTTCCGGAAAATATAAAGAAAAGTCATATGCGATATTCCTCATATGTAACCGCTGGTCTAAACTAAATTATAACTATAACAGCTCGTTTACACCGTATCTCTTCAGGAGACATTTGATTTTCCGCTCTTCCTTAACGTTCCTTGCATTTCGTCTTAAAGCAGCGCATTTATTCTACATCTCGAGAACAACACAAATCCCTACCCTGGCCTTAGATATAAGAAAAACTGGCCAGGGAACCCTGGTCGGGAGATCAAGGCGCCCAGCTTTGTTTTCGCTTAACGTTTTCTTTTGTCTTGTGCAACTAAACCTCGCCCACTCAATCTCTCCGCCCAGTGCGCCGTTTAGCCACAGTGAGGCGCTGTTTCTCATTTCCAGCAGTAATCTGCTGGATAGGGATTCATCTGAGCTTTCTGAGGGAAAAATTATCGGACCATTCGAACAGACCCGTGTTTTGTCTTTTTTGTCTAAAAAGCGAAACAGAATAGTGGAATTTGAAAAAAAAAAAAAAATCCTAGAAGCGTAAAAACTTTTTACACTACGTTTTAAGAGTATTGTGTCAGACGCAAGATGTAAACGCAAGCACAAGTCTGTCCAGCAAGTGTTTGTGCAGAAAACCACAAAAAATTAACAATTGAGTAGAATAAAAAAGGCAAAGCCTAGAAACACCTTTTTTTAAAAGTTGAACTTTATTAGCACTAGCACAATGGTCACTTCTGTCTATTGCTTTACAAAGAAAAACGATAGAAAAGCGCCGTAGTGGAAGGCAAAAACAGGTTTTCCCCATTCCATTAAGTGCATATCACTTTTTTCAATGCAAAAACATGTTCTATGTGACTGGCCTCTTAAGGGCCCGTCAGGTTTTTTTTAGTTTTAAAAACACCAGATGCAGGGCAGCGGAAAAAACAAAACAAAACGTCTGTATACATCGAGGCTGCTTCATTTCAGTAAACTGACCACAACATTCCAAAGTCATTAAAACATTACGAATAACAGTCAATTTTATAATAGTTACTATTCTGAAATGAGACATCCTTATGACGTATGCAGACGACGAAAGGGACAGGAGGACGCAGTCTGCTCATAGCACCAAAATAGTGCCACTGTTGTAACATTGTCACAACGGTCAATTCAGTGCTTTCAGAAAATATGGATTTCATAAAGAAATGGGGAAGACATCATGAAAGAAAAAAACAGCAAGCACATGCTGCTTTGGAACAAACACAACTGAAACGCTCCATTGAGTACGTTACTATATATGTGCTGTTCATATTTCCTTTTATATGCGTGTGTGCTGTTACAGCCCTGATTTTAGTTCAGTCTTAAGAGAGCTGCAGCTCTTTCAAGCTACGCAGGGATTCGGCACAGCCTCGGATGAGATTGCAGAGCTGAATACTGGCCTCAACTGACGCAGAGTGCTGGAGCTCCTGCGTGGCCCATCTGAGTTTGTGTAGCACTGCCTCTTCTGCGCTCGACAAGGCTGCGTGCTGGAGGGTGTTACCCAAGGACCCTGAAGGAGGTGTAGTCTGGACAGAAGGGTTTGCAGGTGGTAGGAAGTTTGCGCTGGCAGGGGGGGCAGAAACAGGAGTGGACTGAGCGGTGGGAAGGGGACCTCTTAGTCCAGACGCGGCCCCCTCGCAGTGCTCCGGCCTGGGCTGGCCCGTGATGGACAGAGGGGGTTCGCTGGATGAGGGTCCGTTCGATTCAGGGACAGATTGACTCGCAAGCTGACGCTCTCTTACCTGTGACAAGGCTGCCTGGGCATTCAAAGCTGAAAAGGGAAGTGAAAAAGTTAACAGAGATACACAAGAGTCAAGACTGTACATTCATAAACAACAATTCAAGAGGCTGCATCTAAACGTACCTGGGTTGTCCTTGTCGACGTCGGAGTCCAGCTCTTGACAAGCAACACAGTAATATTTCTTCTGCTTATCTTGTAGCAGAATTGTCTGCAAATATGTAGGACAATTCATTGCACTCTTTAATTCATACATATTGTAATCAAAAATAAATATGAATTATTATAATTCCAGTGGTCTAAACACCTGAGAATGCTAGTACAATTCTTATGTTTCTCTCCCACCCATTTATTAGCATAATTTCAGTGAAAAGATGAACTGACTTTTAAAATAATAAAAAAAAAAAAAATGAAAGAAGAGGTTTATTTCAAGGTTTAAATCAGATTTTTTATTGGTATTGGCAGATATTG
Source organism: Pimephales promelas (assembly GCF_016745375.1). Next base: position 187,096 of record NW_024121142.1, read on the forward strand.
GATATTTAATATTAGATTATCATAACAGTAATATTATGCAATATTATTGCAATTTAACAGTTTTCTAATTTAATGTTAAATGAGATTTCTTCCTGCGAGTTGCAGCATGATTACTTCAGTTTTGAGTGCCACACAATCCTTCCAAAACCATCCTGATTTGTTGCTCAAAAACATTTCTTACTATTATCAATATTGAAAACAGTTGTATTGCAAAAAATATTTGTGGAAACCGTGATACGTTTTTTCAGGATTTTAAGATCAAAAGTACAATAGAAATATTTTTATTAAATTTAAACATACATCTATATGCCCTAATATTACAACTGTGGCAAATACTAGTATATATATATATATATATGTGGTATATAATATATATATATATATTAGGGCATACTTACAGTTTATAAATATGGTACCTCAATATGTGTGTGTGTGTGTGTGTGTGTGTGTGTGTATATATATATATATATATATATATATATATGTATTCAGATGCAAAACTCTAATGCCATTTGAAATTTTCTTCTTTAATGATGATTTTTATCAAGCTTGTATATTTAAGTTCAGTAATTTCACTTAAATAACAATTAATAGGTAATTATCATTGCCATTTAAGTGAAATTACTGAACTTAAATATACAAGTTTGATAAAAATCATCATTAAAGAAGAAAATTTCAAATGGCATTTAGAGGCTTTTGCATCTGAACTCTTCATATATATATATATATATATATAGTGTTTATATACATCATGGATTATCCATGTATTTTAACAATAAATGTTATGAAGTCACTGACGAGTGAATGTAAGGTGTTTTTCACTCACCCCACACAGCTCACAGCAATCCCCCAGCATCTTATATCCCTTCAGCAGATAGTCTCCCATCAGCTTGCTTATCTTGTCCTGCCGCTCCCGTCGAGCCTGAATCACCTTCATCTCCGCCTCGGAGGGAGGTTCCCATTCAAAGTCTTCATCTAGATTCATCAAAGCACATGGATTCCTTATGTGTTTGTCATTAATGTAACGTTACAGATGACAAACAGCCAGCCAGCCAGCTAGCTAGCTAGCATCCATGTGTTTGGAGATTTCAGACAGTTAACACAACTTTAGGTTCGGTTTTCCATAGACTGTATAAAATAAGTTTGTCACTAATAATCACTTATGATAAAGCCATTGTAAAGACTTAGATATTTCGTATAAATTAAAACTACACACCCATACCGACAGACATTGAAGCGCTAACCTGCTAGCGTGAGATGTTTTTTTAGCGCTGCTGCACGTGCACTACTTTAGCACGACGGAAGAAAGTGAAGTGACTGAAGATTATTGAGAGATATAAACAGGGAAGTCAACAACAGAATAAACAAAATATGACTTTATTCACATTTTACCTGCGTTAAGGGCCATGCTTTCCTCATCAGCCGCCTCACACGCAGATAACGTTTCCTGCTGCTCGAAACATCAGCGGTGAAATGTGTGTGTATTAAAGAGTGACGCCATCTAGCGAGCTGAATGTAAGTCCTGATTACAGAGTCCTGACTCAAGCAGTTTTGTTTCACTTTTATTGAATATGACCACATTGAAAAGCTGACAAACTGGAAATAAAGAGAGTTTTAGGATTTTGACAGCTTTTTAAAACTTTAATAAAAGTTTTGAATTATTAGAGCATTTTTAAAAATGTAATATACAATATATTACAATTTTTCTTTAAATAAATAAATAAAATGTACAACTTGTATTGGCTTTCATTTTGTTGCTAACACTTTATAATTCCATTTGTTAACATTATTAACAACATGAACAAAAAAGGCACGAAATCACAATGAGCAGTTGTTTTTTTAAATTAATGTTAACAAAGATTAATATAAATGTATGTTACATTCTCATTGTTACGTAATGTTAGTTAATGCATTAACTACATAGGCTACTATATGTAGGGTTCTATGTAGAACATAAACATCATTTAACTTTTTTTCTAAGAGTGTAATGTTAACTAATTAAACATTATTGTAAAGTTTAAAAAAAAAGTATTATAATCTTTCTTATTATCTTTCTACCATTATTAAATCTGGTGAAATACAATTTCAAACAACATGACCACAGAACTACAATGTAAATATTGCATTTACACATCAGACACCCAATACGTTTTATGATGTTATCAGACCAACACTCAATTGTTCTAATAATAGTCTCAGCTGAGTGCCAATATGGCTGGTTTGGGTTTTGCTCGTGCAATCCCAGCAGGATCCCCCACAGTCTCCTCTCCAAGGACACTGTCCTCTCGCCAGTTTCCACGCCACAGAGTGCCGAGCCAGCGCAAAGTGCTCTCATCCCAGTTTTCTGGAAGCTGCAGCATGAGATACCCTGCTGAGATGATGCTGGCTGCTGCTGCTCGCACATGGCTAATGTGCAGAGTTACGGTCACAAATGTATCTACAGCTTGAAAAAGAGAGAGAAGGCAATAGATTTGACCATGGAAAAATATGCAAGGTGCAAAAACAGAAATTAAACGAATAAATGATTAATAAAACGTATGAGAATCATAAACTTTTGTTGGTCGCAGATCTTATTTCTGCAATAATCCAAAAGCCGATGCATGGGTCTTTTGTTGAGGGAACCAGGGTGATGCTAACTTCTACGAAATCACTGCAGCACTCTATTTCACATGTCCGTGAGGCTTCAGAAGGTCTATTTTTATGTTTATTTATGTAGAAATACATACCTGCACTCGCTGGGATGGTCAAGAAAATTCCCAGAGAAATTAAACTGGGGTACGTAAACATTCCTCCCAGATTTACCAGCACATTGAAAACTTAGGAAAAAACAGGACAAAAAATAGTTAAAAGTTATATGTCGAATAATAATCTGACCTGTTTTGTTTTGAATGCTTAATCATATTAGTAATAATATCAACAATAAATGATGAAATTATAAAAACTTGAATAAATAATAACAATAATATCATTTAAATACAATCAAATATAACACATAAGTATTTTAAATTTTATAACTTCAGAACTTATAAACATTTAATGTGTGCAATCATTATTACATAATGATAGTGGAGAACAAAAGCATAAGTTACCAAGCAGTAGAGAAGCCATGACACAGAGTTTATCCCAGGGGATGTGCTGGGAGGGAGGCCAGTACTCCACATGTGTGAAATAAAGCAACACACACACCCAGGAGTGGAGGACGAAACTACACAGACCCACGCAGGATAGTAACACACTGGCAGGGCCTGGATGGACATTCCCTACACGCTTTCTGAAAAGCACCTGAGACATGAAGCCACCAGTTATTAAAGTAAAACTGCAGAAAAAAACCAAACATTTCAGTTGTTTATGCATTTTTAGATTTAAATTAATTTAACCTCACAGTCTTCTGAGTTTTGTAGTGAATTAGTAATTTTAAGAACGGATAATTGGCTTTATGCACAGCTGCACTGTTTCCTGTCTGCCATTACTGGACAAACTTGATTAATCCAGGTGTGCCTGATTATTATTGTTGACACTACTGAGGTCAGACACACCTGGATTAATCAGTTTTTTTTTTCCAATAATGGCAGACAGGAAACAAGGAGCTGACTTAAGTTCAGGAAGTAGTGGAGCTCTGCATAAGGCCAATTGTTTTGGTTGTGAACGACTCAGATTTGGGCTAAATTAGTCAATGACTCGTTCCACTTACTGTAACTGAATAACGTGACACGGTCAGTGACTAAACGAAAGTGAACGTTTCATAAAGAATTGTTCTGATGAACGAATCTTTTTCGGATTCAAAAGAGTCACATGGGATGAATTAAAATCCCCACCTCTAGTGCTGACCTTGAATAAAGCAGAAGCTGAAGCTGAGCCAACTCCCAGTGCCACTCCTGTGATTGAGTCGCTGTGAAAACCATCCCCATAGACCAACATAACAATGCCAGTGATGGACAGGACGGCAGCTACTACCTAAATAGAAATTAAAATAAATAAATGAATATTTGTGATTGCCTCAATGAATTGTCTTTCACAGTTTGATTGCTCACCCTGACACCCATGAAGCGGTCCTTAAGTCCGATCCATGAAAGGAGGAAAGTAAAAGCTTGGCTGCAGCAGAGGACGGCACTTACATCCACTTTGGATATGCGGCAAAGCGCCAATAAGTACAAATAACCAGATAAACTCCATAGCACAGAGAACGGAGCTGCTCCTTTCAGAACAATCCTCACGGTCAGTTTTTCACCCAGGAACTGACTACATTTTCTGTATGTCAAAAGAGAATAGAAAACAGCAACACGTCACATCAAAATGATCCCACAACAGTCTTACTTATTCTTTCAGAAGAGACACAGGGGTGGACTGGGGCAAGTAGAAGTCTTATCTCAGTCACACTCTAAAAATTGGTTGTTTTAATCCAACTTTGGGTCATATATGGACAAACCCAGCCATTGGGATACATTTTTAATTACATTTTTAATCCAACGTTTGGTTAAAACAACCCAACATTTTTAGAGTGCATTAGCCTAATCCAAAAGTCCAATAATACAACAAAGCAATAAGCCTGTTGTTAGGCACGACGTGGCTTCACAGGGCCTATTTGCTTTTATAAAACGGTTAATCCATAAAAATACTTATTTTGGTGTATCTTTGTACACTCACACACAAATTTGGGGCAAATATGGACAAACCCAAATGTTGGGTTAAAAATGTAATTAAAAAAATTTCCAGTTGAAAGTGAAAGTTGAAGTTGGGTTCAAATTTGAAATGAAATTTTTAACCCAACATTTGGGTTTATCCATACATTTGACCCAAATTTAGGTTAAAACAACCCAGCATCGTTTAGAGTGTAGAGTAATTTACAACACACCTCAACCAATCAAATCAAGGAATAGAATAATCAGTTTTATAAATGTGTTTTCAGGCAGTGTTTGTAAAACTTCTAATTTTGGCCATGGCAAGAAATATTGATCCAAAATGTAAACAATACTTGAAATTTGCATGGGTCAAAACAATGTCTCACTATTGGGGCATGTTGTCACAAAAGGTCAGTAAGTTGGTAGTTGGTAAGCAAATTAATTAGAGAAAAAACTTGCCCCTGTACCCCTGTCAATTAATTCAAAGGATGATTTATTTGCAGGTGAATTTTCTGCAACAAAAACCAATATCCACAATATTTCACAAGTAAAGATGAATGTATGGAGTTTTATTAATAGAACGGCCTAAATCCCATGTGTAAAAATACAGCTTAGTCAGGACTCTGTGCATGCACAATACAATTTATAATGAAGCTTTAACCTATCCCCATATGATAATGCTGACGGTTTTACTGTTATACCAACAGCCAGCCAGTCTCAATGATGACTTTGCACTCATTATTGGTTGTTGGCCAGGCATAGATTCATTAATAAAGTGGCAATTTGTTCAGCTGCACTAGAAGCTGGGAGGATTAGGGACTGAAAGCAGCTTGCACTAAACAGCTTTCAGAACATTAAGTCAAAATAAGAATGATACAAAACAATAACGTTCATTTTACTTGATTTAATTGCTTAAGCACTATATGACAAACTTATACTGACTGCCAAACATCCTAACATGAGCAAGTCATGAAGATTATTTTAAATGATCCAGTGTTCATTTTAAATGTTTTCTTCTGACCTGAACTCGGTGGTTGGCAACTCCTTCTGTTTCTCCGTGAGAAGATGGCACAGATAGTAGAAGGGAAAAAAGAGAACGTTCCAGATGCTACAGAACCAAATGATAAAGAATGGGGTGGGATGTTTTATCAGAGTTTCTTTCGCACTGTGAGTGCCCCAGGCCCAGGAAACAGCCACACAAGCCCCTAAAACGAGGCCACAGGTCACCCTCCGCACAGCTCGAAATGGCCATCGAGTGCAGCAACGTTTAGATGGTCTTTCTGCATCAGATTCATCCTCAACTAAGTTCTGTTCCTGGGGATCCTTCTCACTTACTAAGAAAAACAAAGACAAGCCATTTAGAGTATTACAATTGTCACCCTTTCCTACTTCTACATTTGATAGATTTCCATGCACTCTTAAAATGTAGGCTCCAATAAAGAGTGATGGCAACCAGTTTTGGTTCCCCATATAACCTTTCAGTAAACTTTTTTTCTTAGTGTGAAAAACATTTCCTTCATATTTAGACAAAATCTCCCACAAAACACCCTTTTGTGCAATGGAAATAATATCTAAACCAAAATAATGTCAAATAATAATATCACAACTCCAGTAAACTATGCAGAGCTAAAAAAAACAACAACATTACCTGGTGTTGGCAGGTGAAGCGTGATGGGTGGCTGTCCGGAGGAAGGAGATATCTTGGCTGTGAGTTTGTTCATTGTTTGTTGTGCTCTCCTAAAAAAACCCTAACCCTTAGGTCAGGGTTCTGACCCCCTCTCTCATACAAGTAATATGCTTTAAGTAAACCCATGCTAAGTGCAGATTACTACAGATCCACCTGTGATTAAAAATCTAAGGTTTAACAGCTTACAGTCTCACATGCTAAATGCTGTTAAATCAGGATGAAGAGTACTGTCAATGCAGTGACGTTTTGCATTGACAGTTTTATTATAATAATATAATGGATTATATAGATATTGTAAATATTATAGTATTAAGTCTCTCAACCACCATTAAGATTAAATTGACTCAATAAAAACACTGATGAGATGGTTGTAATTGTAATTATTAAGAACAAGATTAGGGCAAGACAATTTAATTATGTAGTATCTCCAGTCTCCAAACTCACAGTAAAATCCCCAGTGTTAAATTAACACTGAGAGTGTGAATTATATAAACTCTGAGCAGAGTGTTAAATGAACACTGAAGCGCTGTTAAAGTTAATGAGATAATTAAGTGAATAATTGAGTGATAATTGAGCATTATTGAAGACACCTAACAAGCAGAATCACTGAAGGAGAAAACCGTAATTTTAAGTCACCATTATGGTGATCAGTATTCACTTTATTTGGGCTCTTGACCCTTAAATCATTTACTTTATATTTTGTTTGGCTGCTGTACATGAGTTATAACAACCAGATGTGAATAAATAGAAAATGTAATACCATCAGGTGCCTTCAATAATACTCAATCATCACTCATCTCATTAATTTTAACACTGCTTCAGTGTTCATTTAACACTCTGCTCAGAGTTTATATAATTCTATATTTCTATATATAATATAATTTATATAATAAGCTCGTTTCGTGTCTTAGGCCATCAGTGTGTACTTACATTTACGAGTCATTAAATCATGTTTAATTTGGACTTCTCTGTGCATGCTCTTTGAGGTGGTGACCATAGACCCCCATTATATGACTGACAGACAACAACGGTTTGACCTAAAAATATCAAAATTGAAAATACTGCGGAAACAAAGACACCTACATTTTGGATGCCATTGAGGTAAGCTAAAACATATCAAAAATTAATTTCAAAGTGAACTATCCCTTTAACTATTACCTAATCATGAACAATAAACAGCATTAATTACCCTTTGTTAATTCATGCATTCATGATAGTTCACAGTGCATTAACTAATGTTATAAATCTTTTGATCTTCAAAATGTATTAGTAAATGTTGAGATTAACAAATTGTTCATCAATGTTAATGAATGAAACCCTTTAAACTATATTCACACGTTTACCATTTAGTGTTTTATCATTTATACCAATCCATGTAAACACAAATGTACATGAAGGTTTTGGAGGTATTTTATTTGGTTTTATGACTCAAGAGTCAAAAATTCCAGACATGACAAAACAAACAACACAAAGTCACATGAGTTGCTGATATTTAAATGACTACACACTAGGCAAGACAAGTTAACACAAGCATACACAATGAAGTGATTAAACTCCATAGATTTTGAAATTCCTCACTCACACACACTTTGTAAACTATGGGATAATGTATAGGAAATATGATGACCATCAGGGAGCACTTTCTCCAAGAAGCGGTGTTATTATATACTCCTGTCATTGTCTGAGACGTGACTTTTTCCTGTGCTGTCTCGCTGTGAGGGAATGTACTCGAGGGTAACGTCTGTCCTGTGGAATCTTACACGGACATTCAGTCTGTTTTAATCAGAGAGGGAGACAAAAAAAATTGGGTGAGATGCTTAACGGCACAAAAACACTGGTAGACCACGTTTGGCCATGGCAAGAATGAAGAGAAAAGCAGGTGCTTGATTACCTTTGGGTTTGGGGTGCATCAGGGTCAGAGGCAGCTCTACGGTCACATCACTGTAAGGAGAAAACAACAGGTTAGAAAAAGGCCATTTATGATTTCCCATAATGCATTTAAAAGGTTTTCTCATTTTTGACCTACCTTGCTGTCAGACCTCCCAGCAGACTGCAAAAAAGGAGAGCAGAAACAGATATTTTTACAATAATAATAATTATTGTGTGTGTTTGAGTGTGCATCTAAATATATGTATGTTCATATAATTATTACTATTGAAACAATAATTTGTTTTTGTGAGTTTAGCATAAACTGGACCGATATCTCAAAGAAAGAAATCCTTACCCTCCACCTGATACCATGAGGTTAACTTTGATCTTGTAGGACACCAAAATTCCCAAAACTTCCTTATCCATTCCTGCCCTCAATCTGAAGAAAGGACGGAAAAGTAAATGAATAATTAGCAGAGTTCACGGTAGCGAATGTGCTGTATTAGGAGCAGTTCATTACTCATCATTTCTATTGGGCGTTCTGTAAAAACTCTGTTTGAAAATGAAACAAACACTCACATAGTGGTTGAGGCCAAATTGGTGTCTTCATCTTTAAGCCTGCCGTCCAATGCCAAGCCACGTTTCTCCTTGTTGCTTGACAGCAAAGGAGTGATCTTGAGGGTTTTTTCAAAATTTGCACTCCCTTCTATAGTTTCCCTGGAGAAAAAAATGGAATCATATAGGTTAGATACCTTACAATTGATAATCAAAGAGACCATATCACAGTCAAAGAAAATGACACTCACCCAAACTCTTCATTCAGCACATTCTTGGTGTATTTGTCGGCTGAGTAGAGAACGACGTCTGTGGTTTGGTCAACTATGAGAGTAATGGATACAACATCAGATCGTTCAAATATACTGCTATATTTATTGTACCCCCCAATTTAAATAACTTAAATCAATATTTGATGTCCATTTATTGATTTATTTGGAAGTAGTCGTGTAACAGGATAATATACAGTCAACTGGTCATTATAGCAAAAGAAGTATGGTACAATAACCCTGTCAGGGGTTATACTTTGTAATATTGACATTACCTGTTACACATACAGCTTGTTAAAATTGCTTGATCAATCTCACCTGTAACCTTTATTTTCTTCACAACTTTGTTTGTCTCGTTCTTGACCTTAATGTTAATGGGGATGGGATCACCATGGTAGAAGATCTGTCATCAATGGGAAAAAGACACATGAATTTCTTCTCGATTTGGTAAAAATCAAAGCATTCAGTTTGTGACAGTTTACACACTTCCTTGTCCAGAGAGGCTTCCAGATGAACAGGCTTGTCAGACATCATAAAGCTCTTGCAGATCTCAGCTTTGTGTCCAGAACCTGTGTTATCGGGAGCGAACTGGATTTTACGAATGATAAGGCGGCAAGTGTCCCTGAAAGAGACGAGAGAAAAATATTATTTGTAAAAATAAAAATTGTTGACAGGGGGTTAACGTGCGAAAGAACCTAGAACACACTTACTTCTTGTCGACTTTCTCATCGGGGTCATCCGCTGATTTGGCCACGTAGGCTTTGACCTCAAAGTCAACACCGCAAGCCTGAAAAAACAGAGCCATGAGCAAGACCATTCAGCGTATTTCCATTTGAAGATAATATATTGAATTCGCTCTCATTTCCTCTCACCTTTCCTTGGTCATCTGGGCCAGGCTGAAGTGTAACAGAGCAGGGGAGATTGGTAGGGATCTGAAAGGAAAAAGACAATTTGTCACATCTTTGACAAATGGTGTACAAATAATATTTCTTATTTATGAGGGGTTTGTATTATTTTATTGTTTTTCACAGTGTAAATGAGTTATTCCGTTGTTGGTGCTGGCCGATGACTTACATTAAAGGTGAATGGATGGCCCTGCTCTCCAGCTTTCTTTAGGAGAGTGTTGTGCATCTCTGTCAGGGCGGGTTTGTGGCCTGCATCAGGATATAGCTGGATGTGCTGAATCCAGATGTCTTTTCTGAAGGAAAGCCCAATCACATCCAGGTCTTCACGACCATAACGGAAAGCGCAGGCCAGCTGAATCCAAACTGCATGAAGCAACAATAAGCATCGTTTTTTTTTATTTGTTCTATTGTCTTAAATTCATTTTCAGACTTTTTTTTATGAAAAAAAAAAAATAACATAATCATATAAATTTGTTATTAAAATGTATTATTTATGCTTTTTATATAATATATTTATTTATTATTTTATATATTATATATATAAAAACTTAAACCTGACAATACCTTTTCTGTCGTCAAGGTCTGCAGGGTCGATTTTCACTACACCCTCTGTTTAGAATAAGAAACAATTCATATTTAGTTGTTGGATATTACCTGTTGTCTGTGTTTCAAAAATAAATGCAAGCAGTTTCTCACCAACAGCATCCACTGAGTCAACATGGTCAACAAAGTCTCTCTTCCCCAGGTAGAGAGTGAGCTGAAACATAAACAGTGCATTATTTATTTCCGTGTAATGAAATATGAAAATTCAAGCACATAACAATAAACTGAGCAATTCAATTCAGAATCAACTGAAAAATTATCATCAGTTGTACCTGGCCATTTCCACTGGTCTTTTTGTAAACTCTGAAAACACAAAAAAGAAAATTGTGAATAAGAAACAGTAAGATACATGGAGTGTGTATTAAACACTGATAAAACAAGATAAACAAGATAATGCCTGGCCATATATAAATACATTGCAGAGGGTGTCAAGAGGAGTGAGCAGGATCACTTGTCCTATTAGTTCTATACCTCAGGTATTTACCTCAGCAATGCATTTGAGTTATCAGGTTTGACCTTTTTGCCCTGAGCGATCCTCACGTTGTCAAAGCTTAGTATTTTAAGACACTTTAAGGCCAAGGACTGAAATACCCTTTGCTATTAATCCAGACTTCCTAAATGGAGGCAGCTTGTGTTTACTCCAAAGAGGATGCCTGGTAATTGATTGTGACTGCCGGCTTATGACTCAAATCAATGTTCAATCTATTCGAAACTTTCAAGAACATCCTCATTGTGGCATGTAAAGTAATTGTTTTTTTCTCTCTTACTGTAAAAAAAAATAATATTTTCATGATTTGTAATCACAACATTTGTTTTTAGATCATTTATGTTGTTCAAATAACATAATATTTTGAGTTTCTGATGATTAAATCAATCTCCTTCATTGTATTAACTCAATTTTTCAATTTTAATGAACTTAAAATTTTAAGGCAACCAGGTTACTTATTTTTTTTAAGTCAAACCAACCAAATTTTTTACAGATGTGTCTGCTGTAATGTTGGCCATCCTATCCTATCATATCCTACTTAGACAACACATATAAAGTGGTTTGTTAATTTTTGATTTCTCAATTTTTTTTTTGCACTTTGGATTGACCCTTTTTGTCACTTTCCAATTTTCTGGATACAGAAAAAAGGATACAATGTTAATAGAAAATATAAAAAAAGTGAGTTACTAAAAATGAGATACTCCAAACTAAGCACTTGGTAAATACTAATGAAAAGTATGATCCAGCAATGTTATAGTTCAGCAGGTTGCTATGCATAATTTGCTTTTCAACTTTCTCCAAATCTTTAATAAATTGTTTTGGTATTGAAAAGCACAACAAGTCGAATGCTAAATAATACAGTAAAATGTGTTAAAAACTTTTTTTTTTTGTATGTGAAAGCAAAAAGGAAAAAATACTTACTTTTCTGCCATTGCACAAAGATTTTCCTGAAATAAATGAAATAGGAAAGTTAATTTTATGAAGAGTGATTTTTTTAAACAAATGGCTTTGATGGCACAGACATACCCTGTACAGAATTACTCATCCAGTGAACTCAGATACTTTGATGTAACCATCTCTAAATATGCCAATTAATGAGCCTTAAGCTTATTTCTAAATGCAAATTGCATGGACAGGATATATTTTTGACTAAAACTACCATGAAGAGAAATCATATAGGTTGTGTGAGCACAATATAGGCCTACGTTTCAAATTAAAATGATCAAAATAAAAAAGATCTACTAGGCTATGTGCACATACTATAATGGCCTTTATAAATGCAAAAGAACCATGTTGAGACCTTTTAGATGTTTTTGCTCAAATCTAATTTGTCTAATGTCTCTCGTCTGTAAAGCTCCAATGCACATCATGAGGTTCTTAATGCTCATCATTGTCCAATATCAATTTAGTTGATTGAGTGGCTCTTCACAGGAAGTCTGAATGCAATCAAATATTGGTTGTACAAATGTAGGCTAAATGAATATTCACAAGGCGCTGCTGATAATCTGAAAAAGAGGGCTAAATGAACTCAAGTTAATTTAATACTTTAATAAACACAATAGTGTCCTGCTTTCTTTTGTAGGATAATGGGTATTGTTACCAGAATACCGAACTGAACGTTTTGATGTAAAGTCATTGAGATCTTACCTGTTAGGGCGATCTGCTCCTTCTCTGTGGTAATCCGCAGCCTGTCTGGTGTAGTCAGAGAGTGTGGTTGAGTCTCAGAGGCGAAGGGTTTTATACTCGGACCTTTGCTCTGATGGCTTGTGCTGCACTGATTTAGATGCTGTTGTCTTTCTGTCAATCCAATTAAACACTTTACATGCTATTTTGGGCTACGCAATGTTTATAAATACAAATAAAAATGGGGAATTACCTCAAAGAAATACAGGAAGCTTGCAAGGGTTTGGTCAAAAATATATGAAGTTTTTATTCCTAGTGAAAACATGAAAACATTAAACAAGAAAACAAGACAAGCGAATTATGAAAACAAGAGAATTATGACAGAACTGTGACTGGATTGGGACAAGGTTATGCATCTCATTTAGTCACATTTACAATCGACTGTTTTTTGTTTTTACTCGTTTTTTGTATTTTGCTTCACTTTTCAGTCTATTTTTGGCTTTATATCAAATGATTTATCTTAGCACTTGTAATAGTAGGTTATTAACAAACAATAGGCACATTTTCCAGATTTTAAACATTAAAAAGGCACATTGTGGAGCACTGTCTTTACTAAACCATCAAGTTCGACTTAAATTTATATATTATGTACTCTGCTTTACTCACCTTTCAAACCCTAAACAAGGGGAAAATGGTGCATGTATGAATGTACAGTAGCATCTAAATAAATTATGGTCAAGTATGACTGATGATATATAATATAATATAATATAGTCATATGAAATGTCCATAATTTAGCTTTTTACTTAACAAGGCCTCACGATATAAATGTAAATCAAATATTCCTAAACGTCAAAGCAGCTGGAGTGCAATTGGAACATGAGGTCAAACTTCAAAACACACGTGAGTGATGTCAGGATCTCCTTACTACCAGAAGTATTTTAAAGCCCAAAGTGGAAGTCCTAAACATAGACCATTCACCCTGTACCTTAATATAGAACTGCCCATATTTTGTTCACAATTTTAGATTTAGGATTTTTTCCATTATAAATCATTTATTTGTTCTTTTTCAACTTATGCTTAAAAGGACATTTAACGTTGGCTGCTTCATCATCATCGTCATTCCTTGAAAAATCAAGGAAACCCCAAAAGAAAGACAGCAGTATAGGGATAAAACAGGAGTCTTGCTGCTCCAGATGGCCAACAGGCTTGGGAACCCAGTGACGGCATGGGCACATAAACCTTACCTTGTATGATGAATTATGTTCCTTAAATTGTTTTCTTTATTATTTTAATTATACACTTTCAATCCCCACACATTAAAGGTGCTACCTTGCACAAAAGGTGTATGTAAGCTTGTTATGAAATCCCAATTTGCCCAACAGGAGGTAAATCTCTTAACGTCACTGTTCACTGAGATGGCTTTTCCTTCCATCTGTTCCCTCCTCTCAGGTACTGGCAAACCAATGACATCGTGTGTATGAAAAGGTCTTTACCAATCCCAAGAATTCAGAAGGAGCAATCAGATGGCGTTTGTTTCGCCAGTGCAAGAATTGGCACCCTAAGGACATTTCTTGTAATCCACTTATCGGTCTTCAAGGTCCACTTATTGCTAAGAGTTGACTAAAATAGCTACAGTCGAGTCAAAACATTACGTTAAGAATCTTTATTTCAGGACATGTTAAACAGCATCAATTATCAAAGCATTATTTAAAAGTGTGAAAGGTTAATTGATTCACTTAAACCTTTCTTATATTAGGGACATCTTGATTGCAATGATGTAACTAAAGAAAATCACATGAGCATTACACCATCAACCTCCATATTTAAAAAAAAATAATAAGAAAATTGTTAGAAAATAAAAAGTCAGTCACTCCTTAGTCCCTAACTTCTAATATCTAAGGTCCATTTTTAGTTCAAAGTGTGAAGACTTAGGATTTAATCCAAAGGTAATTACAGAAGAGCTCAGGGGCGCCTGTAATTACACTTTAGGGAGGGAGTGGGCAGGCTTGTTGAGAAAGAGGTAAAGCCCAGGTAACAATGTGTCAATGACTAGTGAATACATAAAGAATTACTTATTCCTAAATGAGTGAATTTTTCACGCATCCTTTTTAAAAAGGATTGTATAATATTTTTTATTTGAAACTTTTCTGACTTTTCCAACCAGCTACAGACCCTTTTCAAATAGAGCAGATATTTCTTTGAAATTGGTTAACGTTGAGTAATGATCCAAAGGTATGTTCATGAATGACTTGAAGTGGATCTACAATGTTATACATATCCTCCCTAGACGGCATCTGGATAATCACTGTTCGCATGAAAAACTCACTAACAGATCAGATATAACACTAACACCATATAACAGTCATTTTTGTCTGTTGATTAATGTACAGTTTGGTTCTGGTGCTGTTTTACCTACAATTGGCACAGATTGTTTCAAAGTTTAATCTCTCTTAATCTGTCTACACTCCCACTTTGTCCATAATGGGATTGTGTCGACTGAGCCCACATGATGGATTCCCTCTTCGTTAGAAAATGCTTGCAGTTCTCTGTGACAAAACCAATGTCACTCAAATGAAGTAAAGACTCTGGCCTGGCCTTTTGTCAATGCCCAAAGATCTGGATGGCACTCAGCACCTTCCTGGCATGTTTTCAGGTTGGCTTCCATTGTGATTAAGCTATTTAATCTTTGTCATGGACATCCAGTGTACAGACTGTTACATGGTTGGTCATTGTGAGGTCATTTTGGTCAAACAAAGGAAATCAGACATTTTGACGAAGTGTTAGTGTTTTCCTTAGTCAGGTAGGCTTGGTTAACTGGAGAGTAAGACTAGTTCAAGATCTGCAGTTAGTAAAGTCATTGAACTCCAAGTTTGTGTCTGTGGTTGGAGCAAGGCGACAACGGTCAGGGGTTTGAAGGGTCATCAAAGGAAAATGAAATGCTTGAGAAGGGACAAGGGCCACGCATCGATCAGGACTTCTTGCGACTTCTTGTTTGATCATGGTTGGAGCTAAACTCTGCAGGACAGTGGCCCTCTAGGTTTTGAGAAACCCTGATCTAGGGTTTAGCTTGGGAGGAATTGCATAGAGAGAACCTATGTCACTTCCATCAGACATACCACCTATCAATCCATCAGAATACCAAATGGAGATCTGGAAAGAGGTAGAGCAGGCTGTGAGAAAGGCAAGGGCTTCATCATCTCCAGGGCCTAATATAATGGAGTTTCAGAGTGTACGAGAGTGCTTCAGCAGTACTGCTAACAGGATAGATAGTTCATAATCAGACAAATAGTTCAAGAACAGCCTTCTTGGCCAATACTGGACAAGCAGAGAGTTTATGGATGGCATCCTTGGCCATAAGAATAACAGAGCAGACTGAGAGTTCAGATTCAGGCTCCTTGGCCTTGAAAGATCAGACAGAGTTCACAAACATGCACCACTGCCTCTGGAGCTGTAGTGGTCACGGCCGCCTTGGGAGGACCTAAAGAAGTGTGTGTGGCCCAAACACACAAAGATGGTAGTAGCTATCACAAAAAGTGCAGATAACAGTCAAAGTAACTTTAGGACCACACTCTGGACCACCGGACTTGAGTGCGCTGCGACCACTGTGTTCTGTGACCACTCTCATTATGAAAGTCCAGAACAAAGATTAAAAAGCTTAATCACAGTGGCATAAGCCATGGAACATGGCAGGAACTTGCTGAGCACCATCCTGATCTTAGGGGTCTTTAACATTTACTAAGGTCAAACTTCATAATTCTTAATTTGAGTGACTGCCAGCACTTTCTAATGCACAAGTAAGTGTAGTGTATGGCTGTCTGTCTTCTCAATTTATATGATTTTCAACCTCATCAGAGACATTCGCACTTCTCACTTTAACTGCTATCTAAAATATTAAAAACGGAAGTGGATCTGTGGACCACAGATCTAACAGGTAGTGATCTGCTCCTGGCTCTGAGATGGACTGGACAGCTTGCTTCAGCTCGGGGGAAGACCCAGGCAACTGGTTATATACAGTATACTATAACTATATTATATGTATATATAGATAATCAGTAACGGAGTAGGCAAAACAGGAACTAAAAGTGTCTGTTTTATTATCATGGTGTTTTGGTTTCCCTGTTTGGCTGTCTTCCTGCCTGTTCCCTGGTTTGCTTGGTCAAACGTTGCTCTGCCTGTGTCATGGACTCACGGGCCTTCAGCTATGTTTCGTTCCTCCTCCCCTTCGACTATTCATAATTTATATATTTATAAACTGTGTTTATCCACCCCTAAATATCCTGTAGTTCTAAATATCCTGCTTATGTCGTTTTAGTTTCATATTGTTAATTATTAGTTTCATAGGTTGTTAAATCTAAGACGAACTCTTTCATATTGCGCTGCATTATTACTGTCAGTCAGTGTTGTTGACTATTAGGCCTACCAGAGATTTGTTATCACTGACGGTAAGGTTGCACTGTTGACGCTCGCACAGCCTCTCCAGCAGAAATCTACACGAATGAGCGCAGAACACACTCAGTTAACAACATATTGCCTATAAAAATCTAAATGTGGAGTTTTTATATTTTTAACATATGTTATAAGCAACCTCCTTTATTTTTCCTTAACACCATCACGATTGAAAATGTGACTTCCTACAACAGTTCAATAAACAGGTAAAATTAAATCACTTACATTTTAGATGCTATATTGGCTGTTTTTGTTCTGTTTCAGCAGCGAAAATAGTTCCAAACAAAAATCACAGCAGAATGTCTTGCTGAACACTAAACCTGTTTTCATTACTGAATGATTCAGCATTTTGAACAAATCGATTGAGTCAAAGATTCAATGACCCACTCATAAACATCTGTCTCATTCTTGAATGATTAGCCGTTTGAACAAATCGTTTGAATTAATGAATCAATGACTCACTCATTAAGACGGTCGTCTGCCGCCACGTACTGGCGGTTTATTGTTAAATGTTTAAAAGTAGCATAATTTTTTCCACGTTTCCTATATGTAAATTTAAATAATTTTCACAACATTATTTCATGCAATTGTAATTTTTCAGTGTAAATGATTTAATTTGATCAGCCCCCTATAGTAACAGCCCTATAATGTCGTATTATTCGAAATAATTTAATTTATTGATCAAATTTAGGAATTTAATTTAATGAAAAATGAAGCATACACTGATGAGAATATTGTTTCAGAATAAATTAACACACATAAAACAAAAAATCCGGACGAACAACTTTTTTACTCGGACAAGTGAATTTACGAATGAAAAGGCTTAATGTCGAACCCTCCCTATAAAGCAATGTCATCAGCATACACATACACCGGTAGCAGTGGCCCACCTTACCAGGTGACCACGTCGTGGTCCACCAGAATTTATAGTTTACCCACCTCTTTTTTACCACTACACCTCTGTGTATGCACACACACACACACACACACACACACATAGGTGGGAAGAAGGAATTTGGCCGAGTGCCTATCGACCTCTGTCCATGGTGCTGGATTTTATAACTCGTGCCCCTCACTATCTGTAACGCTTGCAATATAATCCAATCAGGTCTGATTCGAGTAAATCACACACAAAAAAATGTTGTTGGATAGATTTTGTCACGCGCAAGAGTCATTTTTATAGGTATGACAGTAATGAGCAGATAAGTGCGGTCAAGGTGTCGTCGCCACTGCAGCATCCGTTCTGCGACTGCTCGCTGCTTCTGCTCACAGTACCGCAGACAAAGTCATGGAGGGAGGGAAGTTGTGAGGCTAAGAAGTGGGTCTACATCCCCACGAAACGGACAAATTAGAAACAATGGCGGAGGCTAATCCACTCAGGGGACTGCCCCGGATCCAGAGGGCTGCGGTAAGATGGATTCTTCTCTATTTTGGACCGGGTTTTTGCTGCAGAACTGACACACGCTACTGCGGGCGCTGGGTGGTATAGTCTTATGCTTTAAAGAGAAACTATAAACTAGATCACGCGCGCGTTTGTGATGTTTACTGTTAGTTATTAGCCTAATGTGATCATTATTGCAGTCAGCTATTATTTGTTTTACATTTGAATAGTTATGTGCAATGATCGACACGTTTTTAAACACCCGACCACGCTTTTAACTCCATGTGGGGATAATGACTAACGCAATAATAATAGGCTACATTATAGACTTATTTTGCAAGTAACATGCACCATTAAGGTACATTTTAACCTCTGATGATTTGGGGAGACCAGCACAGCAATTTGAGTGAAAAGTGTGAGTGTCTCTGATGAAGTTTATTGATCATCAGTCTGTAGAAAAGGGAGAAGACAGACAGCCTACACTTTCTTGTCAGCATTAGTAGGTTAACAGTCAACAAATTCAGCCTTGGATTTCCACTGACATTCATTGTCTTGGGTCTGAAAAAAGTGCATAGTAGTTGCTTGTAGTCAGAGTGAATTTCCTGCTTTATCAGCAAGAAATGTTACAAAATGCCATTGTTTCACTTTATTTTAGCTTTGTAAAGGCTTTAAATTCTAAATTGAGCTCTGTTCTTGATATTACTGTAACTTTTTCTGTGATTACTTAATTACAACTTAACCCCTTGAAGTCCGCACCAAAAAAAAGGTTCTTATCTTATTATGTCTCTAGTAACTACACCGTTTTTTTTTAAATATCGGCCTATAGCAAATGGTTGAGATGTCACTTAATGGTAAAAATTGGTACCGGAATTCACACATACTTTGCCAGACTTTTTCATTGCCCATCATAATTTATGATAAAACCTTTTCTAGTCTTGACAAAACACATTGAGACCTTGAAAGGTCTCAAGGTTCCATATTTTTTTGTAACAGAAGTGATATTTGGAGAGAAATGTATTAATTTGTTACAGCAGAATGCATTCAATTAAATGCATTCATTTTTGGGTATTATGCCTAAACAAAATCTCATGGGAACTTCAATTTTTGTGATATCAACTTAAAATTTGGAACACAACTTGGTTAGATATATGGCTTTGATTTTTTATAGTAAGTAAAAATATTTAGTAAAATATAAATTTTATATAAAAGAAAAAATATTAATGTAAATTTAAAACTTCCATAACTTTTTCATACTATCATTATTTTTTACTTCAGCAATAATCTGCTGAGTGTTTTCTTTAAAGCAAGACTAAATATAGGTCTTTATACCAAAGCATACTTGAATTACAACTTGAATTTTAATAGTACACTGCATAGTAATGTCCATTCCCAAAAAGGGGGGTGACAGTTAACCGTTATGTGTCAAATCAGCCGTTTGGTTGAGCATGTTTTTGAAAAATTATTAAAAACATACTTACGTTTTTTCATGGCACCAAGTAGCATAATTTTGTAAAGTTAGGGCTCTTACAGTGTAGTATGTAAAAAGAATATGCTTAGCTTGCAAAATTTCACCAAAAACAGTTTCTGACATCCATGTTAAAAAGTGTTGTTGATTGACACTGTGACATCTAGTGGATTTTCTTGGCATAACATACCTCAACCAGATGGTAGAGATGGCTCAATCAGTTTGAGTTAAGTTAGGTATTCCTCTCCATAAAATATATTGACTCAAAATGTGCTCAACCATTTAATTGAGCAGACAGTTAAAGGGTTAAATATGTGCATCCAGGACATGTGGGTGTCTGACCTAGATTTCTACATCTATGAACACATTAGAAGTGGGAGGATGATATACAAGCAGCCACCTTGCTGTTTATGATTAAATTACCATATCATTACTCTTTAAATCATCCTGAATTATGGGATAGGAAAGAAGTTGAACATGTAATGAAATTGCTGAATCTCGTTCTTCAGATGTCATTCCCAGGACATTTGCATTTAGTTCTAGTGCTGAGGCCCAAAACCCACCTTCAGACCACTGGAACAGACCTCGGTTTCCGCTTCAGTCAGGACGACTTTGCGCTCAAGATGCCGGTAAGCACTGACGAGAATCCTCTGTGGTACAAAACAATAGTTTTTTTAATTTATAGTGATGAGATGCATACCTGAAGTCTTGAACAGCAAAACAAACATCAAGTTGTAACTATAATATTGAGACCAGTCATTCATTTGAATTCCCACTGATTATGTGGGTCAACATTTGCATCTATTTTTATTCAATCTTTATTTATCCATAACAAGGCCATTAAAAGGCCATTCCACCCTTACAATATTAGTCTGCTTAATGAATGTATTATTAATCATAAATTTCATTAAATATACTGTGCTTAATTAATTTCCTAGCTATTTTCTACCTTATTCAGATGATAATGCTGAGCTCCTTGTCAGACTTGCTTCGCTTCATTGATGAAAATCAGCTGAGCTCTGAGTTTGGTGGTAACCTGGAGCAATGCCATAGTGACTGGATAGTTCTGCGAACGGTAAGCTTTCTGGTTTCAAGAAAGGAAAATGACAAGTCATTTATGCTGTAACAAAAAAAAAAAAATCATTATATGCTCACAAAATGGAATTAAATTGCAAAATCGCATTGTATGTGTCACTAGTTAATGCAGATAAGAGAAATAAATCACTTACTAAAGGAGATCTGTTTACTTCCTATTAATTAATTAAAATATATTTATATCTGATTTTAGATATGGAGGCTTGCAATAACTGCTGAGTAATGCAAATTTCTGTCTGTGCTGCCTCCTCCAGGCCATAGAGAGTTTTGCAGTGACTGTGAAGGAGATCGCTCAACTACTGCAGACATTCGGCACAGAGCTGTCTGAGACTGAGCTGCCCGATGAAGCCAGTGGCATTGAGTACCTACTCAGATCACACACTGACAAATACAGACAGATGAAGGTATGGACATGAGTCTCAGTCTTAAATGGTCTAATTTAAAATAATTTGATTTAATGCAAATTGTATTTCCAGCATAGCAGTTGTTTTTAATCGAATACAATATTTTAAAAAGTTGAATAGAAAATAATTTTTTCGAATCCCAGACTTTCAATGTGGTTTCAGACTTGAGAAATATATTAAATATAAAAAACAATGACTGTGTTTGGGGGGTAAAGTTGCTAACACATAAAAAAAGCATAGGTAACACTTTACTTGAAGGACTAACATGACACCTTCATAATCATGACATGACATATGTTATGAATATGAAGGAAGTTTTATGCATGTTTGTGACAACTGTCATTAAGTGTCATTCACTCAGTTATGACATTTTTAATGCAAATATGACATTGTTTGAGATGTCTTTATTGTGACACCTTGACAAACCAATACATCATAACCTGTCAGTGTCTTTGTCATGACAACTTTACTAAGACAACACAACCTGTCATAAACATGACATAGCAGATTAATTATCAAACTTAAGAAATGACCTAGCTTTATTGGTTAACAAAACGTTAAACTGTCAGGTGGTTGGTTTTGACATTGGCTGTCATGAATCCATTATAACATTTTAATGACAAATTCAGTTAGTACCACTGTAGTTGAGGTCACGAAAAATATTCATGATACAGTTATATTGCCTCATGACAGCCAAGGTCAAAGCCAAACACATGACAGTTTAACTTCATTTTAACTGACAGGTTATGGTTTATGTCAAGATGTCATAACAAAGACAAGTCATATTTGCATTCAAAATGTCATTATTGCGCGAATGACACTTAATGACAGTTGTCATAAACCCTAATTCATATTCAAGACATATGTCATGTCATTGTTATGAAGGTGTCATGTCAGTCTTATGCACACCCCTTCAAGTAAAGTGTTACCAAAGCATTAATACTGGCATATGTTTTGAAAACTACTACAGGATGACATTAGGTCAGTTATGAGGGATGGACGCCAGCTGCTCTCAAACCTCGAGGCCTCAAAAGCAATGGAAGGTGCTACAGCAGAAGACAGAGACATCAGCCAAGACAAAGAAAGAGTGCAGAAGTAGGCTTCATACAGTATTACTCAATAACGCTCCAAGGAGTATTTATGTTTTTCAGTAAATCAAAATCATGCAGTGTTTATTGCCTCTTTTCATTTTTATCCTCCTATTGGATTGGTTGAAGCCCATTCAACTTCCTCTAGTTCACAATGCATTTTTGTGCCAATCATCAAAATGAACTTCATAGGCTCTTTGTGTAAAAATTCATCCTGTTTCATTTGTTTATTGCAGGCTCGTGGCACAATTACGGGACATGGAAATGGCATTTGATGGCTTTTTTGAGAAGCACCACCTAAAGCTTCAACAATACCTTCAACTCCTCCAATACGAGCTGAGCTTCCATGAGGTACAGACCAGTGTTGGAGTAATGAGTTAAAAGCGTACTAACTTAACTACTTTAATAACACTGCTTTTGTAGTAACAAGCTTTTCCAACCATTCATGGTAAAGCACAATATATTGCTAGATGAATGTCATTGTACTTCGCATGCTACTTAGATCAAGTCCACTACTGTGAGCTGAGGTTTAACACAGTCTTTTGGCTCTCTCTATCATACTGTAACACTGGAAAGTCCAATTTATTTTAGTGATTCCTCTTTCATAAGATGTGCTGGAAGTCATTCTAGTAACGGTCTAATTTCTCAAATGCAGCATTGGAAAATCTGATTCATTCTAGAGAATTGTTTTTGTCTTATTTGGTCATTTTTCTCATATCCAACATTGGAAAGCCTGATTCTATCTCTTTAAACAATTTTGTATTTGTATAAACCTATTGTACAAAATTGAATATGCGTGTCGGCAGTGTGTGTACACATCCACCCTAGATAATGGTAAAAATCCACCCACTTTTTTTTTAAAATCCCCTTAAATCCAAAGATTCTAGAAGTCTAAAATCTATTGAATAAGTTCACACAAGGCTACACAAAACTGTTTATTTTTCTAGTTATTTTTTAAAGTCTAAGCTGATGATTTCGTTATTTTTTAAAGTCTAAGCTGATGAGTTTTGAATGTTATACATTGTATTTGTCGAAATTTGTCGAAAAAAAAAGAAAACATATAATAAACTAAACAAATCCATGGTTCATTGTTGGCAAAATGATCATGATAGCCTTTATATGTCTAGCCTATGTAGTACAGTCATTATTAGGCATACTTTGCTATTCTATAAATACCGGCCTAATAAGTTGCATTATATTATGCCAAAAAGTATGAATTTCTGGGGTCATTTTCTCCACTTTCAAACCCCCCCCCCCCATGCAATGTGAAATATTAATCTTAAATGCATTTTCAAAAATAACTCATTTGTCTTTGTGCATAGATGGAGGCCATTCTGGAGAAACTCAGTACACAGGAGAAAGCAATTGCATCTGTGGGGACAACAGTGGCCCAGACGGAGCAGCTGCTCAAAGACCTCGAGATGCTGGAGACCACAGCAGAGGTTTCAAATTTTAATGATTAAAATATATGACCCTCTTCTTCTTTTTTTTCCTGGTAAACATTCATAGAAAATGAAAATAAACCTTTTTGAGACTGTGCTTCAGTTTAAATGTACTGCACACCCCAAAGTTTGACTGATGCAGATGTTGAGAGCTGACAAGGTGAAACATCTTTCAACTGATACTCAAGTGTTTGATTATTAGCTCTGTTGTTCTTGCAGGATGAAATGGGCCGTGCTCAGATTATTATTCTGCATGGGCACCAGCTTGCAGCAAGTCATCACTACGCTCTTGCCCTAATAGTTCAGCGCTGCAATGAACTGAGGCATCACTGTGACACTCTCACAACAGCTCTGCGTGCCAAGCGGGCATCTCTCACACGCATTCGAGACCTGCTGTTGCGGTTGGAGGAGGTATTAAATGCAAATGCAAGAACCTTGTAATACTGTATATGCACTTTATGCAAGAACATAGAGACTTTGCATATCTCTGTATGGGCAGACTGTGCGTTGGTGTGATGAGGGGGCCTATTTGATGGCTAACCAGCTGCTGGATAAGTTTCAGTCCAAAGAGGGGGCGCAGGTAGCCCTGCAGGATATTGAGAAACTGATGGAGAAAGCCTCAGTCTTGCGGTCTAACCCAGGCTTCCTCAGTCTGGAGTTTGAGGCCATACTCACACCACAGCTGCAGGTACTGACACACATACACCCTTTGAGACCAGTAGTAAAAATGCCACTCTTTTACTGTAGTATGTCCTTAAAGGTCCCCTGACATGGGGTTATTTTATTATTTTATAATGTTTCCTGGGTTGCCCTTATGTTAGATCAAAAATAGTCATAATTTAGAAATAAAAGGCAATTTTCCTAGCCTGATTTTAGCCTCTGATTTGAACGCTCTGTTTGAAGGGGCGTGTCTGCGATGGGTTTCAGTGTAACCGGCCACTGCTGTGATTGGCTGACATGCTTGGATATGAAATAGCTATATATTACATGTGATTATTAAATTACATGGCTATTATAGGTTTTTACCATTACAGCTATCGAGATTAACAAATCGTGAGAAGTTTTTAAAGTATTTAGATCTGAGCATTGAGCAAGCAGAGGACAGTCTGTTGATCGCGAGAATGAAGCTCTTATCATTGCAATGCAGTTTCTGCTCTCTCTAATGCTTTCACCAATGTAATGAGCGTCACTTATTTCATAACGAGTTGTCCAGATAAACTCGCGCTGTGTGGAATTCTAGACACAAGGGGACCAAATACAGGCTAGGGGAACTAATATTAATGTTAAAAAACCTCAGAAAGTGAAAATTTCATGTCAGGGGACCTTTATTAATATTCTCTTGATCAAGGGCCTATTTTAAGTTCACCCCTGTTTGCTTTCATGCTAGTCTCAGATAGAGGCTGTCACAGAGAAGGTATCAACAGTACAGGGAATGATCCAGAACAGACAGGCCTGTTTGAGAAAACTGGCTGAAATTCAGGCCAGACCCATCCAACTGGTCGCTCCAAGGCCTGAGAACTCACCGCGCTGCAAATCCCCTCTGTTCTCTCCTAAACACAGTATGTTTATCTATTTCAACTTCATTTGCTCATGGTGAACAATTGCCATCGGTCTGACTCTTTCCTGTCTTTTTCGAAGGTTTTGATGTGAACTCCAGTTTAAGGTTTTCTTTTGATCTTGCACTCCCTGGTAAAAGGGGCTCACGGAAAGGTCCCAGCACAAAGAAGGTTTGGCTGACCGTCCTTGTTCGTCTCAAAATCATATAAATTCTACTCGTTGCTGACAGCTTTAGGAACTTCTTTCCTGGTTCTTGTACTGTAGATAGAGGTGATGCACGACTACGAGGAGAACCGCAGCTGTCTGTCCTACGGCCCCGATGGAGTCGAGAACCCTGACCAGCACAAACGGTGAGCATTTATGCAATATCTTGACAAAATGTATGTTCTCGAATCACGAATTCCTTCTGAACCTCCTCTTTTTGTCTGTCTCTCACCAGTCTCTTTCCCTTTCTGTCCTCATCTCTTTCTTCCCCTCTCTCTGCCCATGCATCCCTCGCCTCTACAGCCACGTAATGAAGGAGCTGATTGAGACGGAGAGAATCTACGTGGAGGAGCTGCTGTCTGTTTTGCTGGTAATGTCTTGACCGAATAACCTTGAAATAATTAGTCTGTGTTTTGTTCTCCCACATGATTCTGATTGGCTAAGAAGTACACCGTGACCTTGCAGGTCGCAGATTTGGGTTGCTGGGCGCTAGCACGTCCAGAACAACAACTCAGTCAATCTCCAATAATGCCAGTGGTTCCTTAAAGGGATAGTTCACTTTAAAATTAATTTTTGGTATGTTTTAGCTTACCTCAAGGGCATCCAAGATGCAGGTGTCTTTGTTGCCGCAGTATTTTCAATTTTGATATTTTTAGGTCAAACCGTTCGTGTCCATCAGTCATATAATGGAGTTCTATGGTCACCACCTTAAAGAGCATGCACAGAGAAGTCCAAATTAAACATGATTTAATGACTCATAAATGTAAGCACACATTGATGGCCTAAGACACGAAACAAGCGGTTTGTGTGAGAAAACGAACAGTATTTATATCGTTTTTACCTCTTGTAACCACAGCCACGTCCAAGTGATCTGAGGGCACGGGCGCTTTGTGGCTGTGGTAACAAGAGGTAAAAACAATATAAATACTGTTCGTTTTCTCGTGAAATGAGGAAGCACTGCATTCCTGACATCAGACATTACAGAATACATGAAAAGAACATTTCAGTAATCACACTGGTAACTGTTATAACAAAGTAAAATCTCACAAGCCTAGAGAAGTCATTTAACTCATTTGATATTTAGAAGGAAAAATATTGATTAATACCTTGATTATAATCACTCATTAGATATACATTTAAGCAGCAGTGGATTCCAGATTTCCCCTTCAAGAGCTAATAAAAAAAAAGAAGATATTTAGAATAATTGAAAGTCATACATTTTTTCCTGTTCCTGGGTGAAAGGGTTATAGGGCGGAGATGGATAACCCATCTCTCTCTAATATACTGCCATCTGTACTGCGAAACAAGAAAGAAGAACTGTTTGGAAATCTGCCTGAGATCTATAAATTCCACAGCAGGTGAGAAATATGCCCACACACATGGATACATAAACACACATTCATGCTGATCCTGTCTTTGTTATGCAGGATATTCCTGCAGGACCTCGAGAGCTGCTTAGAGTCCCCAGAGAGAGTGGGAGCACGCTTTCTGGAAAGGGTGAGAAATTCTGTCATGTCTAAAGGCATTTAAAGTGTTACAAAATATTTATATTTCAACTAAATGCTGTTTCTTTGAAATGTATATTCATCAAAGAATCCTGAAGAAAAAAGTATGACATTTTTCACAAAAATATTAAGCAGTGCAACATTGATAATAATAATAATGTTTCTTGAGCAACAAATCAGCATATTACACTCTCAGAAAAAATGTACAAAAGCTGTCACTGGAGCTGTACCTTTTCAAAAGGTACACTTTTGTACCCAAAGGCTGCATATTGGTACCTTAGTGGTACATATTAGCACCTAAAAATGTACATATTAACACCTAAAATGTACATGTTACCACCTAAAATGGACATAATAGCTCATGAAATGGACATATTAGCTCCTGAAATGTACATATTAACACTAAATGTACATATTAGCACTAAATGTACATATTAGCACTAAATGTACATATTAGCACCTAAAATGTACTTATTAGCACCTAAAATGTACATATTAGCTTCTGAAATAGACATATTAGCACCTAAAATGTACATATTAACACCTAAAATGTACTTATTAGCACCGAAAATGTACATATTGGCACCTAAATTTTACATATTACTTAAAATGTACATATTAGCACCTAAGTGGACAAAAGTTTACCTTTTGAAAAGGTACAGCCCCAGTGACAGCTTTTGTACTTTTTTCTGAGAGTGGAATGATTTCTGAAGGATCATGTGACATTGAAGACTGGAGTAGCGATGCTGAAAATTACATTTTGAAATATATTGAAACTTTTATTAAAAACTTTAATTATTTCACAATGTTACTGATATCTGTTTTTACTGTACTTTAATTAAAAACATGCAGGCATCAGACTATACACACGCACACAAACTCTATATATATAATTCAACAAATCTATTTATATTTAATGACACATACAGTATGAACAATTGTTCAGAAATGATACTGAGACAAAACACATTCATTTTCACATAGACATGACTGAAAATAATGAACTTGCTGTTTACAGTAATATTTGAGTTAGAAAGTTGATTGGGTTGATTCACCGAAATGGGTATTTTGTTTTTAACTGCTTATTAAAAGAACCTGCACAAAAGAGTAATTCACGGTGGACTTAAACTACACCGGCCATGCTGTATGTCTTTATTTCAATAAAAAGAACCAACTCGTAAGAATCATTGGTTCGTAAATTGTTTGTTCGTGACTAGACTGGACACGTTGGACGTTGTTTTTGCATGCAGGCTCTGATGACATCTCAACAGAAAGACATTTTTTGCCATACATTTTTGGTACTCTCCCTTTCATTGCATCTCATTCAATAGACTGTGAACTCACATTCACAATTCAGGTAAATATGATTTATTCTGCTGCGGTGCTGAAGATTTATAGTGACGCCTTAGAAAAGTAGTATAGGAACCACTGATCTATGCCCTATGACACTTCTCTTGTAATGAATTGTTTTGCAGAAAGAAAATTTTCAGGTCTACGAGCGCTACTGCCAGAACAAACCTCGCTCAGATGCCCTCTGGAGGCAGTGTTCTGATTCAGTCTTCATCCAGGTATTCATGTGGATATTTTTGGGGAATTCACATAAACATACAATAAAAATGAAAAGTAGCCTATTACAATAAACAGCGCTTGCAGATATCTATAGACAGTAATTAGTGGGATGGTGTATATCCTGTTATGAGTTTTACATTTTTATTTGACTAAATTTATTTTTTGTTTTCTTGTTTAGGAGTGCAAAAAGAAGCTGGATCATAAACTAGGGTTGGACTCTTATTTGCTGAAACCTGTTCAACGTTTAACCAAGTACCAGCTTCTTCTGAAGGTGCGTAACCAAACCAAAACAAACCAAATCCAAAATTCCACATTTCCCCCAGTATTTTCTCTAAGTGCTTCCTGTCTCTTTGATTAGGAACTACTAAAGCACAGCTCAAACTCACAGTATGCATCTGAGCTGCAGGGGGCGCTAAATGCCATGCTGGATCTCCTCAAGTCCGTCAATGACTCCATGCATCAAATTTCCATCACAGGTTATGAGGTGTGGCCAACAAATGAGAATAGAGGGCTATGTAATGGACAGGATGATTATTAAAGTGCGCCTTAAAGGTTCCTTATTTTGTTTCGAAGGTCTCCAACAATATGTTTAAATGCATCCAAGGTCAAAAAGGTTTTCCAAGGATTTGGCCTTTGTAGTCCCTACCTTTTTGCGAGCCTACTCTGCTAAGCCTCTGATTGGTCAGATAGCTCAGTCTGTTTGTGATTGGTCTTCCGCTTAAGGCGCATGTCAGAAACGGCCATTACCATGTCTGGATTTCAGCTCCGGAGGCTTCCTCAGAAATGCATACTCAGTGATACAAACAGTAACGATGCTGTCGGTTTTACTGTAACAGTAGGGCTGTCGCAATAACCGCAAAATTGTAGCTACTGACAAGTCAACCGCCGAGGATTGCAAGTAACCGCAGCAACTGCGATATTCACGTTTTTTATAAGGCTATACCCTTCTTGTTTTGAATCTCATGCATGTGTATTGAATGTTAAACAAGTTCATAAGGATAACAAGACTGTTTATCGTGGTGATGTGTCGCCTGCAGAGGCTGCAGACGCTTTGCTGCTCAGCTGAGCCTTGAAAAATGGAACTCAGTTAAAAATAATGAACACCTTGTTTCATTAGATCTATTTTAATGAATCAGTAGTTCACTTTTAAAAAAAAAACAACCTTTTGCTGATAATTTACTCACCCCAAGAGTAAAGAGTGTCATCCAAGATGTCAACGTCTTTCTTTTTTCGGTCGAAAAGAAATTAAGGTTTTTGATGAAAACATTCCAGGATTTTCTCCATATAATAGACTTCAATGGGAACCAAACGTTCAAGGTCCAAACGAGAGTTTCAGTGCAGCTTCAAAGGGCTTTAAACGACACCAGACGATGAATAAGGGTCTTATCTAGAAGTCATAACTCGAAAAAAGATTTGTTTATTTTGATGAACGAGTATGAACACGAGAGTCACGAACACTCATCACAGAACAGAGCAAGGAGAGCATTTGTGCTTATAAAACTTTAACTTTTTTATTTATTTTTGAAATGACCGATGGTTTCGCTAGATAAGACCCTTATTCATCGTCTGGTGTCGTTTAAAGTCAGTTGAAGCTGCACTGAAACTCTCATTTGGACCTTGAACCGTTTGGTTCCCATTGAAGTCCATTATATGGAGAAAAATCCTGGAATGTTTTCGTCAAAAACCTTAATTTCTTTTCAACTGAAGAAAGATCTTGGATGACATGGGGGTGAGTAAATCATCAGCAAAAGTTTTTTAAAAGTGAACTACTCCTTTAATGACTCACTCAAAGTCTGTTGTCGTAACAATGTGTGCGCTGAGTGAAAGCCTTTCAATGCGCATATAGACACTGTTTAGTTTTGGTTACGATGGTTACTGAAAACGCTCTCGTTTTTGACCATGCTGCCCACATCGTAAACTTTATTTATATAGCAACAAATACATACAAATTAAATAAATAAATAAATTGCGGTATTATCGTATATATCGCATATTGCGATATTGAGCCACTCAACATTACCCTATGAGCCCTATATAACAGTCTCATTCTTCGGAAGTGCATGCAGACATGTCTACTCTTCAAGACATGTCAACAACCCGAACCAAACTCTTTCAAGCCTCAGGTCAAAGTAGACATTGTTCGCAGACGGCCATTGAAGACAACACGTTACGTCAGTTGTTACAAACCTACATAGGTTCAGGCAGGAAGTTTTAAGACTTTTCTTTGTTGTGAGAAAATAAATCAATTTATCGTGCACTTTTATCTTTGAAACTTTCAGACCTTTTACATTCACAAACGGCTATATTACACACTACATGAAACGTAAAATCCCAAAAAGCATAATGGGGCATTTTTATGTTTAAAGTTATCGTGACTGACAGTTGATGCAACATGTTTTAGTTATTAGAATATGGCCTGCTATTAACTTTCAAACAAGTTTCTATTTGCATTCCCACACTTGCGTTTTTACATTTGTATCCAGGGTGAATTGAGTGACCTGGGCCGCGTCCTTATGCAGGGCTCCTTCAACATCTGGATCAACCATAGGAAAGGCGCTACGCGCATGAAGGATATGGCTCGCTTTAAACCCATGCAAAGGCATCTATTCCTTCATGAAAGAGCTCTGCTTTTCTGCAAGAAAAGAGAGGAGAGTGGAGAGGGACATGATCGGACAGCCTCGTACAGCTTCAAACACTGCCTGATGGTGAGAGAGAGTGAGACACCGACCTATTTGGCATTTCAATATTTGATTGGTCAGAATGCATGACTACTTTTGAATGACCATCAATGTAGAAAGATCATTTTGGTGCATTTACCTCATCCAACATGCAGCTAACCAGCCGACTTTGACCTACTTTCTACCCTTAAACCAATTTTTGAGCTTGTTGTGTTGCACTGATGTTGGAGTTAAGCACCTATTTGTTTATTCCAGCCCCATTTTAAGAGTGCTCAAAGAGATTTTTATGAAAGGGATTTTAGGCTTAACTCAAATTTCATTGGCAGTTTAAAAGCCCACAAGGTTGTTAAAATACTGCATTACAGAATTTCCAAGTGAGGTCTTTGACTCCTCTATTTCATTTGCAGATGAGAGCTGTTGGTATCACAGAAAACGTCAAAGGGGATGTAAAGAAGTTTGAAATTTGGTACAACGGAAAAGAGGAGGTGTATGTTGTCCAGGTGAGTCATTTTATCGAGGTTAAAACTCCACAGAACGCAATGGATAAAAAGTTACAAGGGCCTCTGTCATCACTTGCTAACGCCTCCTCAATACCTCCTCACAGTGAACGTTAATGTCAAGTCCTGAATGCGAATTTGTTTGTAGAACTTGCATAACTAAATAATACTGTATGTGGGTTTTTAGATATACTGTACTTCAGAATAACTAATTAGCCACATTTAAAGGAGTAGTTCACTTTTAAAAAACTGATAAAGCTGATAATTTACTCACCCCCATGTCATCCAAGATGTCCACGTCTTTCTTTCTTCAGTTGAAAGAGAAATTAAGGTTTTTGATGAAAACATTCCAGGATTTTCTACATATAATGGACTTCATTGGGAACCAAACGGTTCAAGGTCCAAATGAGAGTTTCAGTGCAGCTTCAAAGGGCTTTAAATGACACCAGATGATGAATAAGGGTCTTATCTGGACCCTTCGAGTCATGACTCGAAAAAAGATTTGTTCATTTTGATGAACAAGTTCGAACAGGAGAGCCACGCACGCTCATCACAGAACAGTGCAATGCGAGCATTTGTGCTTATAAAACTTACATTTTTTCAATTATTTTTGAAATGACCGATCATTATGCTAGATAAGACACTTATTCATTGTCTGGTGTCTTTTAAAGCCCTTTAAAGCTGCAATGAAACTGTCATTCGGACCTTGAACCATTTGGTTCCCATTGAAGTCCATTATATGGAGAAAATTCTGGAATGTTTTCATCAAAAACCTTAATTTCTTTTCGACTGAAGAAAGAAAGACATGGACATATTCGATGACATGGGGGTAAATTACCAGCAAAAGTTTCTTTAAAAGTGAACTTCTCCTTTAAGTCCAGAAAAACTTTTGCTAGTGGGAAAAATGATGTGTTTTGTAGCCTAATTGTTTTATTTTGCAGGCTCCAACAGTAGATGTGAAGATTGCATGGCTCACTGAGATTAGAAAAATTCTCAACAATCAGCAAAAGATTGACAAAGGTTCCTACTTTGCATCTTCGTTTCGGTTAATATCGGTCTTGATTAAATGAGTCGTGCTTGGTGGGTCAAACTCTGCCTTTCCTCTTTTTCAGGTGATGCTCACCCAGATAGTGAGCAGCCATTATTTACAACCTTGGGCGACAGGTGATCCTCACTGTATTCCCATAACCCCTCACATTGTATTTGCAATCTCTTCTACAGTATAGCATGGATGTAAATGTGCATATGAAAGGATCTGAAACTTAGCACAATAATGAACAGGTTTTATCTTCTAAATCACCTTCATAAATACTGTTTGCTTTAAGCCCATCTGCATGATGGATAGATTAATCTGCATCATACTGGCATGAAAAACACTTTTGATCTCATTTTTGAAAACTACTCGATGGAAACATTGGGCTTGGACTTTGGAGAACCAAATGTAAAATGCTACAAGCAAATGACTGTTTAGTAAGCATTATGAACTATTTTCAAACATTTAGTGTGAAGTAGAAGCATTGAATCCTATTTATTCATCTAAATCTAGTTTAAATGTATTGTTAGTCTAGTCATGGGCTAATGTGCAAGTTTGGATTATTTTGATGTAACAATTAGGATTCATTTTTGATGTGACAGACATATGTATACTTCACCCTAAGTGAATGCAATGTATATTTGTAATCAATAATAATTATGAAATTATATAAACAAGTTATTTGCAGCACATAGTGCTTAATATTTGGTTTTTCAAAATTTCTTTGAATGTCATATTGTTCAACGGAACAGGATTGGAGTCAATATCAACTCAGCTATTATTGAATATTTATAATTGACTGACTCGAAATTTCACTCAGATCACTAATACAGAGTTTACTTGCCATTTATTTTTACATGTAGGCAACTGACAGCAGTCCTGTTCAAGAATATCCTGTTTGTGACGACGTTTGATGGTTGTTGTTGTTGTTGTTGTGTTTTTTTGGTGTTCGGTTCATCGGTTGGTGGGGTCAGTGTGAGGCATATGTCCGTGTGCATGCCCTGGACTTCCACACAGATCACTGGCTGCTCAGGTTGTTTTGATGTCCTTCCTCACAGCAAGCTCCAGGGGGCGTCCGTCAGCTCAGAAGAGGCCGATTCGGGCCGCTTGAGTCCTGTTCTGACAGACCCGGTCCTCGTTTCTCCGCGTCCCAGCCACCACAACCGTCGCAGTGAGTCAGAGGCCGTGGGAAGGCCATTTTCACTGGAATTAAATCTGATCGTTAAGTTGCAGAAAAATTGACTATGCTATCAAACTCAATGGGTTTTTGGAATGGGTTTTTTAATATGTAATATGTAAATTGTGGCACATTTATATGCATGAAATCGAATCACGTAATTGCAATGCAAGATTTACGATCCATATGGTGGGAATGTCATTACGGTTTGGCTGGTTGTGGGTTGCAGGCTGGCCTGGGACTTCTCAGTCAGTGGACATCTGTGAGGGTCTGGAGGACTGGACCACTGACATCTCAAACATCTCAGACTCTGATGAAGAAGACGATGTGCTGCTGGTGAGTTTTGACATTAAGATATCGCTCAGATTCAGTTATTTGGAGGGAACTTTTAATTGTTTAATTAGGTTTCAACAATGAAGGATTTTGGGTTTATCCTGTCTATTGAAACCCTGCTCCTGGAGGCCCTCTGCCCTGCTGAGTTTATACCAAATCTGATTCAGTCTGCGATTTCTAAGCGATCCTGAAGAGCTTGACTAGCTGGTTCAGGTGGGTTTGATTAGGTTTGGAGTAAAACTCTGCAGGACAGTGGGCCTCCAGGAGCAGGACCTGGTCTAAATGATTTGCTTTCACCTTGTCTTTTGCTGGTTTGCTTGTTTTTTAGGTTCCTGGAAGGTATAGAGCAATGGTGGATCACTTAAAGTGCGGCAAGGACGACGTTATCGTCAAATGTGGTGATGTCATTCATGTGCTGCAGGAGAGTGCTATGGGGCTTTGGTGAGAGTCAGTTCCATTTTTAATGTATGCTTAAGTTGCATTTAGTCTTTTCTTTCCTATTGTGATGTATGTGTTAAATGGCTTTTCAAACAAGAAAAAATGTAGGTTAGAGTAAGCCAGATAAGATTGACGATTTTCAGTCCAAAAGCTCTTCAAATCTCTGAAAAAATATGCACAGCCAAAAGAAAATGATAGAATTCAATTGTCATGGCAATCAAGGTTTATGAGGACCATTTACCTCCTTGAAAAATTATGACAAAATAAAATTATAAAAATTTATCAATTTCCCTGCCTGGAGAACAATACAACAGGAAAACAGATTAAGAGATTTCAGTCTTATGACCTTCATCAGGCATACACTTCATCTTGGTTATATTTACAAAGAGCCTTCGAGTCATCTCCCACCATAGACGTTATCCATCTTTTTAGAGGGTCACTCTTCCACTCCTTACTGTAGCTACAACGTATGCCACTTTGAAATAGCAATTACTTGAATATACAGTAACAAGTTCAACATCTGACCCCTTATTGAGACTCATGAATCATTATATCTGCCTGCTATCACTCATGATTGGCTAAAAGTGCAGGCTCAGCCGCAACATCAACCCCAACCCAGATATTGTCGTCCTGCCCAAACCAATTTTTACCGGCATAATCAAAATCAAAACTGCCCAGTTGGGTGGAAACCTGCCCTATGTAGCAACGCTGAGAGGGTGGGACTTGATTCTGTCCATCGTTAATTGATTATTGCTGTGATGTTATGCGAGTAACAGGTTGTCCTGCCTTTGTGCATCAGTATAAAATGGATATTCATTTTGAGATTACACTTATATCAACTGATATGGTACCAAATACTGATATATTGTGCATAAAACGCCACCAACACGTTCTTGCCCATAAGACTTAATAATTATTAACCCCCATATATTTGGCTCCAAAATGCTGACATTATTTTCTGGAATATAACATTGATTCATTGCCCTCAGGACGAGAACATATGAAATAATTTTGGATCACTAGCAGGCTTGGGAGGGTTACTTTAAAAATGTATTCCGATACAGTTACAAAATTACTTCATAAAAAAGTATTCAGTAACGTAATCAAGTACCAAAATATGAAAGTAATGTAACTGATTACTTTTGGATTACTTCAAGGACAGATATTATTAAAACTTTTACTTATTAAGAATTTCACATCTCTAAAATATATTTATTTAAAGGGCTATAGAGACATCTAGTGGCTACAGTATAGTTTTACAGATTATTATGTAGGCTACAAGATAATAAAAACACGACATTTAAAAATTCTACACAATCTTATCTACATTTTAGTTTATTTTAAAATAGGAAATAATCTGTTGACTAATGCCGTGTTCTTTCTTAATTTGCCTGACTGAACTTGGTCCGTTGGCAGTTGGAGTTCCACTACGCTAGCAGTAAGCTAACAACAAGGCACAGTTTGCACCGTAAAACTATGTTGTTGGAACTTTCCTCTTTAAAAACAAAATTTCCAGCGGAATTTCCAAGAAATTGAAGCAGATTTTTACCTGTGAGCAGCATCGTTTCTAGCAGCAGTTATTCAGTCCGTGTCTGAGGAGATTGTTGTCGAGAGCTGTTATTTCTGTGTTATTTTACGCAATCACCAGCGGGTGGAACACGTGACTTAAGGATCTCGATAACTTCCGTCGATCGTACAGTCCAATGCAATACCGAGAATATATTGAATTTTATACTCCATGGTTATACTAAAGAAACGTTAGTCACAAAAACAGATAAAACAGACACCCCTCGTTGTGTTTAAATGCTTCTTTTTGAAATTATATTAAATAAACATAACTATATATAAAATTACATCTAAACGTATGAAAGTACTACGTTTTTTGATATAACGTAACGAATCACAGTTACTGGATTTTTGTATTCTGATTACATAACGCTGTTACATGTATTCCGTTACTCCCCTAACACTATAACAATCTCCTCACTAGTACAACAAGCATCACTCTAATTAACAAGTTAATGATTAATATCATCCTGTAATTCCCACAGGCATGTTAAGAATTTGACTCGAGGAGGTGAAGGAAAACTCCCTGTAGATACACTTCTGAGAATGCTGGAAGATGCAGGCAGAAGTCCCTCCATTAGGTCGGGCAGTGGACTTGTGGTGAGAAATTAAACTGTACATAATGATTTTTGTCTCCTCCTGCTTAGTGTAAGTTTATTGATGTTGGAAACAGTACCTTTATCATTAACACCATACTCTAAAATACTACTTATAAATATCATTAAAATATGTTGAACATTTAATTTTAAAGGGGACATGACATGGATTTTAATGTTTTTTGAGGTTCACTTTTAATGTTAATAAAGTTTTTGGTTTTTTTGGGCAAAAAAAAAAAAGTGGAAAATCAATTATATTCAACCTTCATTCTGACCCTCCATCTGAAAATATAAGTTTTAAAGGGGCGGCTCCTTTAAGGTTTATCAGTAAACGGCAAAATGATTGGCTAAGGTCATTGCATAGGAAACAGTATAAACGTTCACCTGCTATTGTATGCGAGTAAATGTTTTGAAAACATAACTGTCATCCACAGACAAAGCATTATGATATAATTTACTTACGGATGGTTTGTGATGCAAGCTGTTGTCAGATCCAATACAGTTGGCTGCTCCATCTTTCGACAAAAGTTTCTTTGCGAACTCTCCATAACACTGGTGCCTCGTTTACAAAACAAAATGCTACAAACAAACGTATAAGTCTCCGATGGGATCCAGTATGCCATTAAAATAATGAATGGCATAAATGTCTGACTCCGATTCGAACTTAAAAAGCTAATGTTTTTGAAAATGTTCAGTGCATTTCTGTGTGAGGTAAAAGGAGCTGTTGAAGCTCCTTCCTCTGTGCTGGAGCAGCAGCTCATTTGCATTTAAAGGGACACACACAAAAAACTAATTTTACATCTTGTGAAAAGGGTGTGATAATGTACTGTATAACTATTTGTCGATGTCTTGCTCTTGAGGCAGTCATATGTATTTGTCCGATTTTTTTCATATGTATTTGTCCAAGCCATTTTTGCTTAGTTAAATAAATGCTTTGTTTATAATGAGACAACGTTTTAAGCCTTGAAACTTGGATGATGTATTACTGGTAGAGAGACCTCTTATATTTCAAAAGATGGGAGGCGAATTTGAGTTCTCATGTCATGACCCCTTTATTATTTTGATCAGAATTGAGCATAAATGTGCTGTTCTGCAGTAGATTTTTTTCTTTCTCTAAAACAATTTGGTGTTGTTTCATAGATTTCACGGGAAATATAAACAGCAGGAAGCCCAGAAACACCTAAGTACATAAACCACATGTACACAAAGCTCCCACCATGTGACAACCCTAAAGGCCATTACTGTCAATCAGGACTGAGCCCAGTCATGCCAAAATGACACACAAACAAACAGAAAGTCAGGAGAACAGAGCCACCTAGTCAACAGAAAGTTTCCGTCTGCCATCAGTGGGGATTGTGGATTATGTTGGATTAAAAGACAAAAAGAGACACCACCTACAACAATACAGTGTGGAAATAAAAGGAGCTTTGCGAAGCACAAACCACTGATCCACTTCATCCCAGGAAGGTACCATCACCATACTGTGCCATAACACATGATGTGAAACATGTATTTGTGTAGTTAGCACAGTATTTAATTGTATTTTAAAACAGGAAGGTTTATAGCATGGCGTGTACACTGACCTGTGAGAAAAGCAAACGTTTTTCTCTCTCCTCAGATATGGTGGTTGGACACTTGTTTTAAAAAAAAAGCCATTTAATGCTGGAATAGATTAACTATAAGACCAGCGCTACAGTGAATGAAAGATGAAAGCTCACATCAGTAACTAGTCTATGTGCCAAAACCTAACATTCCTTTTTCAAAGAGTATTAGGTTCTTTTTTATTATTCTGACTTCGCTTTGGCATCAGTATTTCAGAAATCTCTCAGCGAAATGTGCAAGAAATAGTTATGTGAGGTGAAAACTTTTAAATCACTTTTCAGCAATGTGATCGCTTTAATGCTTCACTCTTATGCTTCAAAACATGCTGCTCATCTTCAGATGATCCTGCGTTTATGTTCATGTTTACTTTACGTCAGATTAAATATGGCTGTTCGGGGCTATTTAGCACATCTTTTTAGTTGTATTTTTATGGGACTAGAAAGGGCATAACTCATTTGTTAATATTTAGTTTTAAACTGTATTATATCTGTATTATATTTGAGTTTTTGTCATTGAAATAAAAAATGTGCTTGGTGGTGTACATCATCAAAATGCCCACTGTAAACTTTCCATTACATTTAAAAAAAAAAAAAAAAGTTCTCCCTGTCTCTTCCTGCATTTACAATATGCACTTAAAGGGATACTCCACTTTTTTTGGAAATAGGCTCATTTTACAGTACAACTCCCCCAGAGTTAAACAGTTGAGTTTTACCATTTTCGAATCCATTCAGCTAATTTTCTGATATTTAGTAGAAATTCAGTAACCAAACCGTTTCTGGTTTCATTGACTTCCATGGTATATTTTTTTCCCTACTATGGAAGTCAATGAGACCAGAAACTGTCTGGTTCCTGATATTCTTCTAAATATCAGAAAATCGGCTGAATGCATTCGAAAACTCAACTGTTTTAACTCTGGGGGACTTGTAAAATGAGCCTTTTCCAAAAAAAAGTGGAGTATCCCTTTAACTTTGTTAACCGCTTAGAAACTATTGAGGTGAATATGCAAGATGTCATCTATTAGTTAGCCTCATTAAAATCTACAATGAATAAATACACAACCGTTCAAAAGTTTGGGGTTTTATTAATTTCATCCAATTCAACTGATCAAAAGTGTCAGTCAGGACACTTATAATGATTTATATTGTAAATAAATGTTGTACTTTTGAACTTTCTAGTCTTCAAAGAATGTATCAATATATTAGTATATCACGGTTTCCACAAAAATATTAAGCAACCAGCACAACTGTTTTTAGTACTGATAATAATAAGTAATGTTTAGCCATCACAGGAATTACATTTTAAAATATGTTAAAACAGTTGTTTTAAATTACAACAATATTTTACAAAGTTACTATTTGTACGGTATTGACCAAATAAAAAAACAGCCTTGGTGAGCATAAGATGTCTTAAAAAAAATATATATATAAAGAAATCTATCAAAAAAAATTAAAAACCCACACTTTTGAAAGGTAGTGTACATGTGGATGTCATAAAGTAAAAACAGATGAATGAGTTTCATGTGTACTTCAGTTTGAAGGACACGTCTTAAAGCCATACAGCTAAAGGTGTATAATATGTACAGAGTTAGTAAGAAGAATGTGGTACTGTATATCATGTATGAAAATAATTTCACTAGATGTACAAGCACAATGTATAAGATGGTAAACTATATATTTTCTTGATTGTTACAGTATGTTTGTTGAATGATGACTAGTAAATATTATCTGTACAGAAATGACTGTGAGCTTCTCAAATCAAATCAAACCTGTAAAATGGCCTGCTCTAATTCAATCTCTGTTGACCAATTTTGGACATTTGTCCTGTTCTGATCCCAGTAGTGTTGCTTATCCAGTACATATATTTTGAGATGCGGGTATAGATGCCATACTTCCCCTTTTTGGCGCACTCTTCACCCCAGCTGACGATGCCCGTGAGAAACCACGTGTTCTGGTAGCGGGTGGCATGGGGTCCTCCGCTGTCTCCCTGACAGGAATCCTTGTGTACCGTACTGTAACCGGCACAGAACATGAAGCGGGAGATGGTATCAGTGCTGCTGCTTTTGCACTCTGTCCGGTCCACGTAGGGGAGCTCTACTTTCTGAAGTGTTTTGGATTCGATGCCCCCGAACTGTATCTTTCCCCAGCCGCTCACCAGGGAGTTTTGCGCGCTCTTGAGCAGGTTCTCCGTGAAGTCTTTAGTGCCCAAGCAGATGGGCAGGACGTAGTCTGAAAATTTAACGGGTTCCTTGAGCTTTAACAGGGCGATGTCATGATTGTAAAAACCGTGTTGAGAGTTGTAACGTGGATGGATATGGTACTCCGCTATGTTGTGGTCACTCTCTTTCCCCTCCTTCTTTGAGATGTCATGTTCCCCTAAAGAAATATAGCAAATCATTTACAATATGCATGACATCACATCACATTTGCCCTGAAAGACAAACTGTTGATTGTTAAGAGTCTCTTAAATTAAATAAAAAGCAATGATGATAAATTAAATAATTATTGTCAAACGATTAATCACGATTAATTGCATCCAAAATAAAAATTTGTTTACATATTATATGTGGGTGCACTGTGTATAATTATTTTTTTATATATAAATACACACACATGTATATTTGTATATATATTTTCATGTATATACTGTATATAGATTCATATATCATTTATATTATATATAAATATAAATATTTTATATATAAATAATATTTTTTTTTTCTTAAATATACATGCATGTGTGTGTATTTATAAATATATATACAAAAATAATTATACACAGTGCACCCACATATATTATATAAACACAAACGTTTATTTTGGATGTGATTAATCGCGATTCATTGTTTGACAGCCCTAATATTTTATTTTATATATAAAATAAAACAATACATTAATAATAATAAATGGGTTAATACAAATAATAATGTATAAACAGAGAACATAGTGGTAGTAGTGGTACTAAAAACAACAATAGTAATTTTCTTGCTTTATATGTACAAATGCATATTAAAACTTTTTTTTTCATATAACCAAATAGCAATTACGTGACAGTGTAGTTCTCTCACCCACTCTGATGAAGAAAGATCCCACTTTTCCTTCAACACAGTGG
Source organism: Pimephales promelas (assembly GCF_016745375.1). The sequence continues at coordinate 228,900 of NW_024121142.1, forward strand.
GCAGCTGTAATGACCCATTCTTCACTGAGAAGAGAGCCTCCACAAAATACAATCTTATTCACCTTTGCTATAAAAACCACCTGCCAGAGAAAAAGACAGATAGATATTAATTCTTTATTTATTATTTCCTCCATTATAAAGTTCTGTTCTGTGGATTTTTCGACACAAACCAATGATTATGTCTGCCCTGCTTCATACGACGAGGAGCAATCTCATAAATGTTTTATTTACACACACACACACACACACAATTCATCTCTTCACTACCTGCCAGGGAATCTCCCCTGGTGTTGCTTCATTGCCTCCTACAATGCGATGATCATTGTTTGTTGCATTTTTGATACTTGGTTGAGTGGGAAAGAAAGCCCAGGAGGAGCTGTTGTCCAGTGTAGGTTGAAGTGTGCTGGTGCCGTTCACTTTAGGGGCATCTGTAAGACTGGACTCTGTCATATTGTGTTTGGTTGTATTGACGTGATTGATGGAATGATTTTGATTTCCATTCTCAGCACTGATAAGGGATCTTGAGTTAAGAGTTTCAGCAATAATCTTACTGAGACGTCCACATGGGTATTGCCCTATAAAGATGCAAGTAGATGAATCAAGAGCAAGATCTAATCAACTAACCAACCCAAGCCTCTGCTAAAACATGCAATCAAATTCCTTGAACGTAAATGGTATTCAAAATACACTACTGCAGATGAAAGGTCATACTGCGCAATATGAGAAAAGCTTAGAGGTTGAAATACATTATGTCCCAGTGACAATACAGATAAATGACAATGTCATTATGGCATGTAATAAGGGGGAATAGATTCCAGTACCCGTAGGTTCACATGTCCTGCTGTCCAGAGCCAATCTGTAACCCTCGGCGCAGTCACACACTGCTCCATAGATTTTATCCACAGTGCAGAAGTGCATGCAGCCTCCATTATTTACCGTACACTGTTTTGCCATCTCTGGACCAGACCAACCCATGAAACACAAAATAGGTTTTAGCAGAGGAAGACCTTATAATTAACTAAAGCAGGTTAAGAATTTCTACTAGCAAGATAAAAAGGTGTATATTAATATAAATTTGATGATTTTTAAATAAATATCTCTGTGTGCATATATATTCACTTTGTTTTTTAATATATAAAAATAAAAATATATATATTATATATCTATATATAGACAGTATATACAGTATGTATATATTATTCATTCATATATATATATATATTATATATATATATGCAAAAAAATAAATAAATGTCATATCTGATTTTTTTTTTCAAAAAATAAACAGTATTACTAAAACTATCAAATAAGAACATATTTTATTGGCATGTTTCTTTATATATTATGTTGTCTGAACTAGAGGATCTAATGTAAAACCGTATAGTTAATAAGCTCATTATGGATCTTACCTAACTCACAGTTCTTCCCACTAAAGCGTGCCTGACACCAGCAGGTGTATGTACTCATACCATCCTCACATTTTCCACCATTCTGACAAGGATTCGACTGACACTGGTCTCCATCTGAAAGAGGAGCGGCCATGATCATTTTACTATCAATAGATTCAGTTATGTTTATGTAATTTAAATTAACACACACTATGGACAAAATAAAGGATAGAAAAAGTTGGACATAGCACATACATCAACATTCATACTCACCAATATAATTCCTCCAGAATTTCATCTGAAACAAAGTTTGGACAGTTTTAAACTCATAAGGAGAGAGTCCTAAAAAATGTTCTCAGGAGATAAATATGTTAATGCAACTCACAGTTTGCTCCTGGTCTTCAAAGACCTCTTTGGCCTCCTCTAGACTGCAGCGCTCTTCAAAACATTCCCTTTCCAAGTTAGCCTTCATCACAACCTCCTCCCATCCTTTGTTGAAGCGTTTTTCTCTCTTCAGAAGAGACCCCGCCAGCTCTCTCGGCAGAAACACTGAAGCTACATACACAACATAGGCACACTGTTAAATCACAAACGCCAAGGTCTGTTTCTAGGATGAAGTCGTCTACAAGCACCGAAGATTTGGCAAGAGAATATTGTTTTACTTTAAAAGGCTTTTTATGCTGAAGTCTGAGGGATCACTTTAGTTCCACCATGATATGAACGAATTTACAGTTGATTTTTCTTTTTTTTTAATGTTTCTCTCTTTACTCTATAGTGGTTATAACACAAGTTTTTTTACATTTCAAAAGACTACATGTTACATACATGTTACCACCTCAAACTGAGAATTAAAAAAAAAAAAAAAAAAATCACACACACACAAACACAAATATATGATTTCCAGGAACATACATAAACAAGATTATAATAATGTCAACATACCTTCAGACATCAGCCATGTTTCAAGCAGCAAAGTGCATATCAAAATAATGTGATAAATCTTCAGCATTTTCTCTTTGATGATTTCCCTTAGGCAGAAATCTTTCTCAGCAGTCACAATACTTTCATGATCTGTTCCAAAGTTCAGGACATATCTGTTTGCACTTCATGCAAACAGATATCTCATCCGGTGGGTGTTGTTTTTTTTCCCCAGTCTGCACCTGCAGTGTTTGTGGGTCATTTTTCCCTGCATTTTACCTTGTAAGCAGTTTGTTGTGTCATGAGAAAGCATCACAGTGTTTGAATAATGCATTTTGTCACACTTCAGAGTTCAGACTTCATAACATAAAAGTATGAAAACATGGATTAGCCTTATCCCTGTGGATGATTATATGTTTATGGATAACCAATCACATTCCTGAGTCATTTCTGTCTTCCCCCCCCCGCTGATTCAAAGAACTCGGTTCAGACTTGGGACCCAGCAAATATTGACAAGACTTGGCTGACTAATACTGACCTCATAACTGCAACTGTCCATGGCTGCATGCTATTAAGAAACAACAAACACCAACATTATGTGCTAAGAGTTGAAATGTGCTATTTTGGCATACAACTATACCTTCTGACAAACTCTTTCGTTGAAAAAAATATACAGTCTGTATAGCATATTTGTTTGTTTTAATTGCAACTTGTTCTACTTTAGTGATTTATGGTGAAGAAGCCAAAATACATTTCCAGAGAAACTAAGCTTACATGAATTTTTATATGACAGTATTTTGACACCGGACAGACCTAGTTTAAAAGTTTTAAATATTTATAGTGCTCATATCCGACAATCCAAACTTTGAAAAAAAAAGAGACTTGCCTCATCTTTTTTATGTAACAGGATATGTGACTTCTCTCTGGCAGTCAAACAGGAAGTTTAAACTACATAATTAATGCAGCTCTTGGATGGGTGAATGCAATGGGAATTAAGGCTTTCTGGTGGTCAGTCAACCTTTTCTTTGTCATCTTAATAATTCAGGTATTCAATTTGTAAAGATTTATCTCACTCAAACGATATTTTCGAATCCTATACCTTTTCAGGCGAACTTAATTTCTCAGCAGAAAACTATTTAGAAAATGAAACAGGATGCCTTACTGAAAATCCAGTGGGCTACTAATATAATCTGTTATTTATTTAGAAAATGAATGAATAAAATTAACCAGTACAGCCTTGGTAGCCTAATGCCTCCACAAATTAAGCAAGCACAACGTAAATGATAGCGAGCTGACGATGGGCCATAACGTTACCTGTTGATCTAGGCCATTTTCGTTTGTTTGTTTGTTTTTTAACCCATTTAACATATTTTCTTGGTTATATTCTTATTTACCGAGCTGTAGTCGCTCTTTAAACAAAACCATGTAAATCAAAAAATTCGTAGAGTTCAAATAATGAATGTTCTTGCGTAAATCTACGCAATGTTTGTCAATAGAGAGCATTTTTTTTTTATTCTTCTGACTGAAATGCGACGTCATGCGTCACGTGGAGAACTTTGGGACTGGGCTTTACAACACGACCTCAATAGTTGCGTAGCGAGGGTGATACACCGCCATGTGGTCTGATTGATGTGTCAAAGCACATCGTGAGCGCACGAATTGTAATCTTGCAGACTGGAAACTGACCGTCACTAAAACAGCTTGGGAAGTGTCTTTCACGTCTTAATTTTGTCTGAAAACTGTTGTGACAGTTTTTTACGCCTTGCTTTGCTGCCTTCTTTTGTCATAAGGAACAAAGCGTTATGCACGCCTGCCAGAGAAAATAATAACGACCGGAAAACGGTAAGGATTCAGCAACATTACAATGCACTGACTAAATTATTCATTAAATAGGCTTACATTAAATTGCTGCAAATATCTGGTGAGTGTGATTGTAAAACCATACAGAATGGATTTATTCTGGATATGTATAGTATTCTTGGATTTAAAAATAAATGAAAAACATAATTAAAAAGATATTACAATGGGAAATCGTTATGAACTGAGCTCTGGTTCCTTTAAGGAGGGGTTGGCCATTGTTTAATAGAAGAGCCAGTTTTAAATGATCGGACCGATTTGGTATCATCTGGAATTCTTCATCAAAACTGGGATCTATGAGCGGGAAAGCATTACTAAAGACGAAAGAAGATAAGGATGCAAACAAGGGTAAGACATCGCATTATTTTGCTTAAACCTTATTGTTCCACCCTCATAAATTTGGTTGTTTATAATTGCGCGGAAAAGGCGCACGTTGGAAGCCATTGATAGTTCTGGTTATGCATACGGTTACAATTAATGGGCCGCTGTCAAGCCCTGAAAATGTATTGCACTGAAAATCATTACATTGATTCCCTCCTCGTCATAGCCTATCTGCATCTATAAAGAGAGCAACTTAAAATTAAATTATATTAAAAAAATATGTTAGCGTTTAAGCTTAAAGATATGCATAACCAACAAGTGTGATGTTTATTTTGCGATTATATTTGAGGTGAATCTCATTTGTGATGCGGTCACTTTAAATCTACTTTAACAGCTGAGCGCGCGCGCTTCACGAGCAGCAAAAATAGCTTTCCAGTCTTCTCACGGTTTGCGTTTGCCTCACAACAACTAACGCCCGATAAAACCTGTTGACAGCAAGAAAACAATTATGTTTTTATTTCTTTTTCTTGAGCGTGATATAGCCTACTACCCGCGCTTCAGTTCACGGATGAAGGCTGTGGGTACCTATTGCCATGGAGACAAAGAGGCGTAGAGGCTGCCTCATAAAAAATACATAACATGCTGTATAAAGCAGATGTATTCTGTTTTTAGTGTCTACAGTGGTTCTTTCACTGGACATAAATTGCATAACATTTTATATAAGGTCAACAAGCATTAAAGTGCATGCCTGATTTTTAGTCTTGGCTATGTGTGTTGTGTGGTTGAGTTATAAGTAATAAAGCTTCACAAGCCCCTGAGGGGGAGCTGTAAATGCCTGTGCCGAGGATTATGTTTGATTAAATTGTTACAGGAAAAACTCATTAAAGTTTATTACGTCATGGAAAAGCGAGGAACAATCTACACATCTACACTGAGGCCATGTTAAATGAGGGCTCATTAAGACACAGCTTTTAATTATATATAATAGACCTTTGGGGATTCAGCCTAAATGAGAGATTAATCTTGTGTTGAGTTTTAATTGAACACACCGTCCATTTACACCTTCATTAATTCTGGTCACTTTATCTGTCACCACTTCCGTCCATGTTTTTAGTTTTACTTCAAATATACATTTTCATAACGTTCCATTTATGAGCATCAGTTACAGCCAGTTTCACAGACAAGGCTTAAGCATATAGTAACAATAGTAATAACTGAAAATGCATGTTTGAGCTGTTTTAACTGAAAGAAACTTGCACTAACATATCTTCAAATATGTCAGTGTAATTGTTTTCTCTCAAGATGCACACCAGTAAGGTTTTTAAGGGACATTTATAAAAGCTACTTAAATGTTGTAATTGAACTAAGGACTAATCCTTGCTTAATCTAAGCCTTAGATTAATCTAATCTGATTTAATGTTAATTTTATCTTTTACTAATATATTACGTAAATAAAAAGTTGCATTCATTATTATTATTATTATTATTATTGTATTATTATTATTATTATTATTATTAATGGACCTGAGCATATAGGAACAAACAATGAACAGTTTTATTGCCATTAATTATTGTTATCAAAGATTAATAAATACAGTTACAAATGGATTACTCATTATTATTTAATGTTAGTCAATCCATTAACTAATGTTAACCTATATCATATTCTGTGTTAAAACTAACAACATTGATTTTCTTTGTTGAAGCCTCAGCGATTAAACCTCATAAAAGTGTCAGTGACAAGAATTCATCATATGGGATCTACTATATATAAATCGACCACACATGTGTAAACAAATAATAAAAACATATTTTTCTAAAATGTAAATACAGGCAGGCTAGAAAATACATTATGTTGGACAATTTTAAAAAAATTGTCTTTCCCCTTTGTTTTTGCAGTTGGTATCGTAGAAAACAATATTGTAGGCTATTATGTCAAATTTGTATGTGTATGCGTAATTGCATGAATACAATTTTGACAAATGTCTTAATACTGTGATGTGTTCAGCTTTGTAATTATTGAACACAAATGTTTCAGTTAATAGTTTAAATGGGTGGTTGATTATGATTTCACTTTTCTAACTTTAGTTTGTGTGTAATGTTACTGTTTGAGCATAAACAACATATGCAAAGTAACAATGCTTAAATTTCAAAGCAAAGGTTTTTTTTTAATAGGCTGCTACAACAAATGGCTGTAGGGCCTACACAACATTCCTCCTGGGTTAGTGACATCACCAACCCTAGAATTTACATGAACCAACCCTGGAACATTGTCATGGCAGAAAATGCTAATAAATAACTAGAATATAGTTAACTCCACATCATCTATATAAAATTCATCAACTAAGCATTCAAAAATATCCTGTTGCATTCTACATGTTGTCACTTCTTGGGTCCCTCCATCATTGTCTAACTGAACATAAATGGTTAAACGTTTTAGAAATTTTCAGTGCATGTTTGCGTGAGGTAAAAGACACAGTTGATGAAGCTGAGACGTACATTCTCGGACGCGGCGCCGCGCGCGCGGTTACAAAAAAAGCCGTGCATACAGCCAAGCGAAATGTGTCTTGCCAGTCTTGCGCACCGAACGCGTCATTTTTGCAGAGCGCACCTTACGCTCGTGCGGACGTCTCGAGTGTAAACAAGGCTTTACTCCGTGTCAGCTCGTGCTCTAATCGGTAAAGGGGCAGAGATTTCAGACCTGTGTTTATTAAGCAGATCTCCAAGATTTCTCTTTTTTGTGAGGGGGTGCACAGACCTCTCCATAATCATCTTCAGCAGTAGCAGCCTCCGAAGCACCACTAACTCCGCCTCTGTTTACCTCGTAAGCTGATATTAATGTTTAAACATTCTCTATGATAAAAAAAAAAATATTTTAATAACATGTTTGCGGTCGTCATCGTGATAAATTCCGCCCCAACGTTTCTGATTGGTTTCTCTTTGCCAGACTAACTTGCTTAGCAAATCTAAATTTGCAGAAATTGTCCCAGGCTACATTATACCTCCACATTAGTGAAGAGGATAGTGTAGTTATCACTAAATACAAGGCTTTACCAATACCACCAGATGGCAGTAGCCTGCCTATCATCTTTTCTAACTTTATTGGTCTCTTTCGGGCTGTGTGCGTGTTTGTCCTACCAGATTTTTTTTTCTAATACTTGTTGTTCTGTCACTATGTTGAAGTATACACAATTCAAGATGGCAAGGAGTACATTCTGTTGCGGACGGAGTCAACTCAGTCTCTTGCAGTAGATAAGAAAGAAAACTCACCCTTTCGTAGTAAATGTCAGGAGCTCTTTTGCTGTCCATTCTGGAAACTCTTCTTTCTAAAGAAAAAAGAAAACGGTGAAGGTTTGTAGAGATGAGAGGTTTATCGGTTCTGCCTGCCTAGCACCTTAAAAGTTAATTTCACGAAAGATAACCAAACCCCCCAAAATACACCGTAACCCACCGGAAATAGCATGCGTTGTAGACGTTCAGTGCACGAAGTGCTGTTATGAATTTGAATGAACTGCTTTATGGTGGACTTTCTATCTCTGAATAGTAAGGGAATGTTTTCACGTCTAGGCCAGCACAAGTTATTGTTACTCCTGCATGTAGCCTACACACTGATTTATTGTTCACTTCAGGATCGCTTGGATGCGATAATGAGCCTAATGTTCTCTCTCAGCCCATTTTAAATGTTTTAGCGCCATCATGTGGTGACTTAAAGATCAGCCTCATCGGGGTGGGGTTGTTTTCGCCTTCTCGCCTGAGATGGTTCTGAAAACATAAGCACATTCAGTCATTAAAAATAGAGATTTGTATGATGACTTTGTGCCATGCAATGACTACAACTTTGTTTTCTCATCATAACAAGATCTGCTTAAGTTCTATAAACTATGAGCTTACTAATAGCCCTAATACATTTGATTGAGACTTTTTAGCTATGTTATTGCCAATTCAATTCAGTTCCTACATAGAGAAACAACTGTTTCTTTGTGTTGTGTTAATAGCATCACAGAAAATGTAATGTAGAAAAAAAGTGCTCCAGCTCAGGGTCCCTTAACTGTAAAGACATCAAGAAATAGATAGGAGTCACTATCACCAGAGATTTGATGTGCATGAGTATTATAGAGGCTGCGTAAACATAATAGGATTACATAAAACACTTGTGTATCACAGTGACTTTGATATGATCTCAAACTCACATTAGATTAGTCGCATTAGATGAGCAGGAAAATATGCTTGGTTGTGTCACATGTTGGCCCAACACACCACAGGAAGGAAGGCCAGACTAATTCGATTCCCCTTGTTTGAAAAAAAAAAATCCTGTTTCCTCATTACCTTGATATTTCATTAGTCTCTCTCTCTCACTCTCTGTGAATATGTTGGTTTGCTCTGTTGTTCTGGACTGGTCCTAAACTCCCTAAAGCCAGCCAGATCTCTGACACGTTTATTACCAAGATTAATATTTAGAAGCTCCGCTTTGTTCCCAAATGGGTTTTATTCATTGGCCCACCTATTATTTTTCATGACGCTGCCTGGGAATCAATATTGCATTCTGTTATTGACTTTAAGCTGAATATATAGAGCATATACATTTAAGTAAGTCCTCAGGTTTGTGATTAGGATTCATTCACAAAGGTTTGAGAGTGTTTGCTCGCATTACTCTCTTCTCTCCACCTCTTCTTGCTGTGAATGACCCTGAAGAGAATATTAGAGTTGGCATTATCTCCAGTGCATCTGATGAATCATTGATAAGGCGCCCTAAACACATAGTGGTCTGTCAATAATAGGCGATAATGATCTGCTATGATCGCTGGGCTGTGCACTTTTAATGGACAGAATACTCTTGAGAATATATTTGAAAGTTCGCAACGCCCCTTTTTCTTGTTTTGAACACTGAAGATGTGCAAAAGAATAAAAGTCATCTCTGGATGCCTCTGAGAGTAGGATGGCGTTTCCCTTGAGAAGATCTGTATCAGGTATACTTTTAGATATCTGAAGATATCCAGTCAGGGGCTTTCTTTAAAGGAGCTTGACAAATGAATGAGATATACATTTATATGCATGGTATGTTTGAGTGGTTGAATGGGTTTATTTGTTTGGCGTGGGTCTTTGGTGCTGTCCGTGGTGCTGAAATTCACCAATTCAACTAAGTGGCTTGGAAGAGATTTCAAGTTGTTTAATCAAAAGAGGATTGCTGTTTTAAAAAACAAACCGTTTTGAAAACTCGTATATTCGCTATGGAAAATAATGTATTGTTCTGCTGTTCTTTAATGTTGTTGGCACCATCTATCCTATACACTGTGTAAATGTTTTGTTAGGTAAATGTGCTTGATGCGGAAACATCATCTTCAGGGAATATATATATATATATTATATATAAATATATTATATATATATATTATATATATATATATATATATATATATATATAAATATTATATAACCTATCATTTAACTTATTTAACTTACCTTTTATTAATATTATATATATGCCTGTGTAAGATAATTCATGTGAAATTGCTGAAGATTTGTTGATATTTGATATATAAGTACAGTACACTCTAAAAAATACTGGGTTGTTTCAACCCAAATTTGGGTCAAATATGGACAAACCCAAATGTTGGGTTAAAAAGTCATAAAAAAAAATTACAGTTAAAGTGAAAGTTGAAGTTGGGTTAAAATTTTAAATTACATTTTTAACCCAACATTTGGGTTTGTCCATATTCGACCCAAATTTGGATTAAAACAACCCAGCATTGTTTAGAGTGTACAACATATGAATTTTTTTTTTCATAAGAAAAAAAAACATGCATTTAGTTACATATTAGTGAAATAGTTTTTTTTTTGAATAATAAGAATCACCTTTAATTAATGAGAAAAGATGCTTTCCCAGAATTCCTGGTTAGAACAATCTTTTGTTTATTATAAAAAATTGTTTTACTGCATTATTTTAGTGACTTGTGTGTCACACTGATGGTGTATGTTATTATTAGTTGCTGCAGAGGCCAATTTTGATTAATTTTTAGTCGTTATGTGGCCTTGACAGTGTAGTTTGCAGTAAAAACATATCTGAAAACCACACTGTACAAATTTACACTGTACAAATGAATATGCATTATCTAATCAATAAAATTGTGGCAACAGATTACAAGCAATATTATTATTAAATTGAACAAATTAGAATTGAGTAATAATTAATCAAATTATTACTTAAAAGTTAAAAACAATGATCACCATAATGGTGACTTAAATGTACGTTGTTGGTTTTTTTTTTTTTTTTTTGGGGGGGGGGGGTACGTTTTACTCATTTTAAATGGTACGTTTTACTCATTTTAAACTTTTAAGCAATTAATTTGATTAATTATTACTCAATTCTATATTGTTAAATTGAATTCATAATATTGCTTGTAATCTGTTGCCACAATTTTTTTGATTAGATAAAGCACATTCATTTTTACAGTAACTTGTCATTGTAATGCTTCAAAAATGCTTTTAAGGGTAATTTTTTTTGTAAAACGGTTGTATTTTTCTAGCAACCACAGTTTTTTTTTTACACTCTTTAAAATAAAGGTTCCATTCGCAGCAATGCCATAAAGAACCATTTTTGCTTCCCCTCATGAAACTTTCAGTGAGCAGTTCTTAAAAGAAGAATTGTTTTTCTGTAAAGGACATTTTAATAATCTAAAGAACTTTTTTTCCTTATAAAGAACCTTTTTTTTTTTTTTGCAATGGAAAGGTTCATGGCACATGTTTAAGGTTCTTATTGAACCATCAGTGCCAATAAATTGAGTGTATAATTGTACAGAACAAAACAAAAAATGATATACATAAAAAAAAAACTATTATAGAGTTGGATTATATGTGGCACAAAGGCCACTCCTCATTTCAGGAGCCTCAAGAGGCTCTAATGTTACCTGATTATACACAGCTGCTTATTGAAGACCACAGTCACGTCTCTGGGGCCGTGCTGCTGCAGGAGAACGAGCTGCTGCTGCTGCTGCTGCTGCAATACAACCCACTGTCGAAAAGAGAGCAGTCTGAAATCTCTGCAATAGTGGATGTGGATATTTTTCTTTCATGGATCATATTGCTGACACCAGAGTTTATGTGCCGTTTCCTACGCCTTTGAATTTCCATATTTTGGGCGGTCTTGGGGGAACGGGGACGGGGAATCTGTTGAGTACCTATGCAGATCTCCACTGCTGAAAACGAGAGCGCATCTGCAGGGGAAGACGATTAATCTACTCAACTTCAATTAAAAGCTGCATTATTGAAAGGCGGGGACCTCTTGCTCATAATTTTCCAGCACAATCCCCCACCCACCTCCTCGTTCTCGCATAAAGACACTATTTAATTATTTCCTCAGACGCGGTGTGTTAACAGGTGCCCGTTTTTCTGAATCAGCGCATGGCTTGGTAAAGCTTTGGATATGGCACAATGGCACGCGTTTCTCTCTCAGACAAACGCGCAACAAAAAGGCAACATTTTCTAGAAGACAGCTTTTTTCCCCGAAGAGAAGAAGAGGAGCTGCTGCTGTCCGGGATCTGCTGCACCATGGCAGGGCACAACAGCCGACGCTGAATGAAGCGACTGGAAAGGCTTCAAACCAAGTGATTTGTCAATGAAACAAACAAAAAAAATGCTCTTTCTTCTGAAATGACCGTTACGCAGTCCGTCATGGAGTATTGATTTTTCCTCCTCAGTGACAATGTTCTGAGCACACAGGACTTTAATATACACAACATATGGTCATTTTTAATCTGGGACGCGTCGCTACAACAAAACGCCAAACTGGCTACAGCCGCAGCGATCGCCAGCTCCCTCATTCGGCAGAAGAGGCAAGCGAGGGAGCGGGAGAAAGCCAATGCCAACCGATGCGCCAGCAGCCCAACAAGAGCATAGGGAACTGCGAGAAGCCCAGCAGGCTCAACTTATTCTCACGCGTCAAACTCTTCGGCTCGAAGAAACGCAAGAGAAGACGGCCAGGTCTGATGTTATGTGTGTTCTTTTTACCAGACTTTACCCAGATAGCCATGTCCATCAATCATCGTCATCATCATCCTCATTAATACACTACTGCTCTATATTTAACTGCTTATGCACTAAGATCCGCTGCGCAGAGTAACAAGACAAGGATTTCACAGTCCACTGCTTTTGAACACTGGCTTCTCTCTGAGCTAGAGCTGATGTTGCAATATCACCAGGTCACACAGCTCCTCACTTGTTCTCACTATATCATGCAGTCTGGATCAAATAAACAGAGATCTGTGGCACTCTGGGTTGTGCTGACTTTTTATTTGATAGATTGTTATTGCTGATAATGGCCATTTGTTGTAAATATGCTGATGATATGATCACTGGCTGGTCTTTTACTATATTCGGTTGTTTATGAATTAATATAGTGAGTTTTTGGTTGCTAGGTTGAGGTTTTTGTTGGGTCACAGAATATGTGCTTCATCAGATAACGTGCAAATTACACTCTAAAAAATGCTGGGTTGTTTGAACCCAATTTTGGGTAAAATATGGACAAACCCAGCCATTGGGTTACATTTTTAAATTACATTTTTAACCCAATGGCTGGGTTTGTCCATATTTTACCCAAAATTGGGTTCAAACAACCCAGCATTTTTTAGAGTGTATCAACAACAAAAAAACCTTTTAAAATGATATATTCTGTTGAGATATTCATGCTCAAAGCATTGAAAATACAACCAATTACAAGCTAAAATTAGAAATGCAAATTAATGTTAATAATAGGAACATAAATAACAAACTAATAAATAGTAACACATATGATTTAATATGACTGAACTCACTGTAAAAATTAATGCACTTTATCTAATCAAAAAAATTGTGGCAGATTACTGGGCAATATTATTAATTAAATTTAAGAATAGAATTGAGTAATAATTAATCAAATTAATTCCTTTAAATCTAACCATTTAAAATGAGTAAATCGTACAAAAAAAGTATGTTTAAGTCATCATTATGGTGATCAGTGTTTGTTTTAGGTTTGTTTTAAAATGACGGTTTTCTCCTTCAGTGATTCTGCTTGATAACATCAGATGTCTTCAATGTTGGCAATATAAAATAAAGATAATATAAAATAATTAATTTTTGTTGAATTTTTTGGTGTAAACTTTACTCATTTTAAATGGTTAACTTTTAGGGATAATTTGATTAATTATTACTCAATTTGTTCAATTTAATTAATAATATTACTTGTAATCTGTTGCCACAATTTTATTGATTAGATAAAGCATATTCATTTTCACAGTGTACTATTGGTCAGATCATGAAGAAATATACCTCTGCTTGTGGAGATGGGAATTTTAATGGATGACTAAAAACAATTTATTATTTTACATCATCAAATATCAATAGCACAGAATCGGTAAACATTAACGTGATGTGCTCTCGCTGCTCTTTTTTGTTGCATTTTCTCTTGTATACAATGAGGAAATAAAGGTTTGGAACTCATAAATTCAGAGATAGCCTACAGAAATGCATGTTATATAAGTCACAGTCATCTATCTCCTAAACACTAAGGCATGCTTGGCAAATCACTGGGTCCTGTTGGCACCAGCACTCACTATGTTTTCACAATTCACATTTGATGGTTTCCTTGGCTTGCCCAAGCTGTGCCTTTGTGTTAGATGCTCTTCTTCTTCTTCTTCTTCACCTCATATAATGTGCTGTTGCATGCCCTTCCTTTCCCCCCTTTCTCCTAATATGTGTTATGTCAATTTTACAGAGCCTCAGCTCAAGGGATAGTCACCAAGCTCTACAGTCGACAAGGCTTTCATCTACAACTCCAAGCTGATGGGACCATCAATGGTACAAAGGAGGAAGATAATAGCTATGGTCTGTTCGCTACATGAAACACGTTCAAACACGACCGAGCCTACACACTTCTTTCCCATGGGTTCAATTCTGTTTTGTTGTACTGTAACTTCACAGCTATTTTCAACCTCATCCCTGTTGGGCTGCGGGTGGTGGCTATACAGGGCGTTCAGACCAAGCTCTACCTGGCCATGAACAACGAGGGCTACCTGTACACCTCTGTAAGTAGGATGAACTCTGCATGAAAACTGCATCTTTGTGAGTCCCTCCTACACATTGTGGGCTCTTCTGAGTTCAGGGCAGTCGTAAACATCCCACATTTCGTCTCTGCCGCTCTCATCGGAGTTAAATCTATGTCTTTGACAGCATCATGGATGCCTGAGGATCCGAGCTGTTAACTTAAAGGTTGCAGGTTGGATTCCAGACAGCGGGCGATCGATAGACTGAAGAGATAATGAGATCCAACTCCTGCCCAAACACCATCTGCCCCTCTTATTTATCGCAGCAGTGTATCGTGATCTTCATATTCAAAGAAGAGATGATGGCATATTTAGACGTTCTTGTTAGCACCTCAACCTCACAAAGATAATTCACACTTCGAATAATTGCTTTGTATTTGGACTATGAATAGAACGCTCTCGGGAGATGATGCATCATCATACCCGAGGTTTTCTACAGTTTTCGAGTTTTTAAATATTATACTCTAATGGATATTCTGTTTTGCGACTGCCTCCCTCGCCTCTTTCCTTTGATTAAATGTGCTGTGGCGACATGAATAATTTAGTGCCGTGCCAATAAGTGCTTCTGTCAATTCAAAATGGACACTTTGAGCAACATTGTTGGCATTTGAAGTGGCCAGGTCTGTGCTTTCATAACGCAGGAACAGTTTACTCTGTACCTTGGCTTTTGCGGGTTCACGCCTGACTGCCACAGGAATAACTCAAACTCGCACCTATGGTCGTGCCGGTGTACACGCGTATCTCCTTGTTGATTTTGAGTGGTTTTTTCCCCTGGATGAATGTATTGATCCTCAGGAATGAGTCAAATTGTTTCGGGCCTCAGGAGTCTAACGGTAATCAATCCGAACCACAAACTGGACGGGGCGGCGTGCTACCATGTTTAGACCACTTATTACAGTTCCAATCAGTGGAATTTACCTCCAGGTTTAAAGACAAATCATGATGAGGTGTCGTCGCGTGGATAT
>NW_024121142.1:244921-331691 GCF_016745375.1 Pimephales promelas
ATCCCGAGCGGAGAATGATGTGCTTGAAGCCACATGAAGTTACAGCGCAGTGAGTCCGTGTTGAAAAAGTTCAAAGCACAAAAGAAAATACATATTTATGAACAGTGTATTATACATTATCTATCTATGCAATAGTTATTTGAGCCTTTTCTTTTAAAGGTTTTAAATTTCAGTTACTGTGTGCGTGAAGAACAATTATAGTGCTCTGACTCTAGTGTTGTGATCTAACCGACAGCGTCTGACACCCGGTAAGAAAGTAACACGGTTAAGTTACAGCAATAAAGTCCAGCAAGAAAAAGTTTCTTAATTCGAAAATATGACCTTTAGACCTTTATCTTAAAGATCCAGTATAATAGGATTAACATTCAATCATCTTGAAGATCGTTTCATCATTGACTGTAACCGAATGTGACGTGCTGTTGAATGCTGAATGGAGAATGACTGACAGGCGCAGAGAGGGAAAAGTTTGTGTTCTTGAATTTAATGACTTAAATATTAATTCTATATCACATAATAGCTTCAGAACACTAATAACACAGAACACAAAAACTTTATGGTACCTTAGAAAGTTTTTGTGCCTTTGTGCCTAACATAGAATAGTATATATTCACAATATAGAATTTGAATCAGCCTCGTCAAAGATGCAAGTGTCAGAGCCGATACCGATCCGGAGTATCTAATCGGCGCACTTCTTTCAACAGTCAAATTGAAATTGAAATTGCTTGAAACTCAACAGATACATCACATTTATTAGCCAGTAGACATGTGCAAAGTTTCAGAACGGGGCATTGTGCAAGGACTAAATAGCGCCACTTTTGACAAAAGGGGGTTGTTAGTTTTATCTACAGTTACAAAATCGCTATATACATTGTACTCCTCAAGCCGGACAACTTTCTAATACATAGTCATTAGCTCGGACCAAGAGGAAGTCAGATATTTTGGTTTGAATATGGTGAGCCTCTCTCTGAGCTACGTCCCTGTATGGCAAAGCCATTTTAACATTTAAAAGCTAAGTTTGCCTGTCCGGAATTAACATTGTAGATATCAACAACGTCTTCTGTCTATTCGTAATTACATTTGGGATAGTTTGTATTATCATTTAAGATATCTGTAACATAATTGTGACTAGTCGAAATGACAGAGTATGGCAAGCCGTTTTAAACATTTAATCATAAAAGGGCCAAAGCCTTCGGCACCGCCACCCGGGTGCATTAGGTAACTAAAGGAACCGGGGTTGCGGTGCCACCGGCTTGGGCCCGCCATCGCTGCTCGCAGCTATATTTTTCTTCTTCTTTTTATTTTTCTGCTACCTTTTGGCATTTTTGGGGCCCTTAACATGCTCGAAAACTCTTGAAACTTTGCACACGGGTCAGAACCCGCGGCCATCAGAGCCGGGCTGAAGATGGTACCCGGGCGTGGCAGGGCGGCTCGTCAGCGCCCCCTGGAACGGGGTCCGAACACTTGGTCCATAACTCAAACACGCTTGTATGTAATAATATGAAACTCGGTACACATGTTGATCTCATCGTTTCATCTATACTCTCACACTCTTACTTTTTACCCCAGCTCAACAGGAAGTCGGCTATTGAGGTTTGTTTGTAAAACGCTCGCAATGGAATGTCAAATACTCCTCCTAGAGCTTTGATCCAAATTCGACTAAAACTCAGTCAGCGTGAAGTCAAGACATTGAGGATGAAAGTTTGCGAGGGGATTTTTGATATCTCGAACGGTTTTGTCCGTGGCGAGGAAACGAAATCATGGCGAGAAACGTGAAACAGGAAGTGTGTTATAACTTCAGCATAAATTAACTGATCTTGATGAAACTTCAGCAGTGTGTTCGCTGTAAGAGGACGATCACATGGATGTGACTATTGTGAGTCAAAGTTATAGCGCCACCAACTGGCAGCAGGAAGTGTGTCACTTTCAAAATGCTTTGATATCACCCTTTTATTTTTACCCGATTTGCTTCAAACTTCATATGTATAATGTAAACATACGGCAGATGTAGACCTGTGAATGGGTTCTTGATATCTTTGAAACTGTTGCCGTGGCGACGCATCAAACTTTACCCTTCTTTTAGGATGCTTTTAGGATGCTTTTGAGACCCTTAGCATGCTTCAAAATGCATGAAACTCGACAGACACATCACATTTATTAGCCAGTAGACATGTGCAAAGTTTCAGAAACGGGCGTGGTGAGGGCTCAGTAGCGCCACCTTTTGACAGAAGTGGGGTTGTTAGTTTTAACTAGAGTTACAAAAATTGGTATGTATATTGTACTCCTCGAGCCGGACAACTTTCTAATTTACACTTATTAGCTAGGACCCACAGAAACTCAGATATTTTTGTTTGAATATGGTCACTCTGAGCCTACAATGACTCTGTGTCTCTGTGTCTTTGGCTGGCTGGCTGGCTGGCTGTCTGTGTGTGTGTGTGTGTGTGTGTGTGTGTGTGCAGGGGGAGGGGGCTTAACCATTTCACTGCTGTGTGTATGACCTGCATAAAGAAAATACATTTCTCAAGCCTGGTATTTTTTAAATAATTTTTATTTTTATTTTTTATAAGTAAAGACATATAACTAGTTTAATTGTAGTGCATTGACAATAGTTTTATATAATTAGTTTATTAATCAGATTAACTTGGTCAATAAACTTGGTCTGAAAATTTGGTCCATAAATCAAACACACTTGCATGTAATAATATGAAACTTGGTACACATATAGATCTCATCGTTTCATATATAGCCTACTTCACACTCTTACTTTTTACCCCAGCCCAACAGGAAGACGGCTATTTAGGGTTGTGTTTAAAACACATGCAATGGAATTTAAAGTATTGCTCCTAGAGCACTGAACCAAATTCGACAAAACTCGATCAGCGTGAAGTCAAGACATTAAGGATGAAAAGGTGCCAAGGGATTTTTTATATCTCGAACGGTTTGGCCGTGGCGAGGAAACGAAATTATGGCGAGAAACATGAAACAGGATGTGTGTGATAACATCAGCATACATTAACTGATCTTGATGAAACTTCAGCAGTGTTTTCGCTGTAAGAGACCGATCACATGGATGTGACTATTGTGAGTCAAAATTATAGCGCCACCAACTGGCAGCAGGAAGTGTGTCACTTTCAAAATGCTTTGAAACCAATCTCTTATTTTTAACCGATTTGCTTCAAACTTCATCTGTATAATGTAAATACACGGCAGATGTAGACCTGTGAATGAATTTTTGATATCTTTTATACTGTTGCCGTGGCAACGAATCGAACTTTAACATTCTTTTTTTGATGCTTTTGGGACTCTTAGCATGCTTGAAATTGCTTGAAACTCAACAGATACATCACATTTATTAGCCAGTAGACATGTGCAACTATGGCAAAAGATTAAAGTAATGTCAAAAAGTAAACACTAAAAGCCCATATCTTCTAAAATGTAATTATACATCATTTGTTTCTAAATTAAATTATACAAATATTATAACTTCCCCAATTTTTCCTTTTTTCATTTAAGAATTATGTTTACGTTCAAAAACAGCCAGAATTGTTGTAAAATTCATAAAAAAAATAATAATCTGAGTCATACGTAGTGCTATACTGCCCTCTTGTGTTCAATATCAGGTAGGCCTATTGTGTATATTCCCACCGGTTAATCAACGTGTGACTCCGCTGGGACTTGGGAGCTTTTAAATCGCTTACTTAAAATCGAAAGTCGAAATACGGATATCCGCACAAGACATTAATGGTGTGGAGTAGAGCGAGCATTTTAAATAAATTCCTATTAAGTAGGATTGAACTAAACAGAAAGAATGTTCACTCTGTTCTGCTGGTTCCTCGCTGGTGGATCATATGATTACTTTGTCATAATCTATGACAAAAATGCTATTATAAACCATATTAATAATAGATAATACACATTGCTCTTATTTTTGAAAAATACATTCATGAAAAACAAGATAACAAAAATCATAAAAAATATAGCCATGGCTGCTATAAATGTTTGAAATGCATAGGACAGATGTTTAATGACGCAGCAACATATAATTGAAAGGCAATTAATAATCTGTCATTACGTCACTGCATTATGATATTACGGCTCTAATACGGTGCAGCACAAAGCACTTATGTGCATCCCGAGCGGAGAATGATGTGCTTGAAGCCACATGAAGTTACAGCGCAGTGAATCCGTATTGAAAAGTTCAAAGCACAAAGGAAATACATATTTATGAACAGTGTATTATACATTACTATCTATGCAATAGTTTATTGAGCCTTTTCTTTTAAAGGTTTTAAATTTTAGTTACTGTGTGCGTGAAGAACAATTATAGTGCTCTGACTCTAGTGTTGTGATCTAACCGACAGCGTCCGACACCCGGTAGAAAGTAACACGGTTAAGTTACAGTCCAGCAAGAAAAAGTTTCTTCATTCGAAATATAGACCTTTAGACCTTTATCTTAAAGATCCAGTATAATAGGATTAACATTCAATCATCTTGAAGATCGTTTCGTCATTGACTGTAACCGAATGTGACGTGCTGTTTTGAATGCTGAATGGAGAATGACTGACAGGCGCAGAGAGGGAAAAGTTTGTGTTCTTGAATTTAATGACTTAAATATTAATTTCTATATCACATAATAGCTTCAGAACACTAATAATACAGTACACAAAAACTTTATGGTACTTTAGAAAGTTTTGTGCCTTTGTGCCTAACATAGATAGTATATATGCACAATATAGAATTTGAATCAGCCTCGTCAAAGATGGCAGTGTCAGAGCCGATACCGATCCTGAGTATCTAATCGGCGCACTTCTTTTCAACAGTCAAATTGAAATTGAAATTGAAATTGCTTGAAACTCAACAGATACATCACATTTATTAGCCAGTAGACATGTGCAAAGTTTCAGAAACGGGCATAGTGCAAGGACTAAATAGCGCCACCTTTTGACAAAAGTGGGGTTGTTAGTTTTATCTACAGTTACAAAAATCGCTATATACATTGTACTCCTCAAGCCGGACAACTTTCTAATACATAGTCATTAGCTCGGACCAAGAGGAAGTCAGATATTTTGGGTTTGAATATGGTGAGCCTCTCTCTGAGCCTACGTCCCTGTATGGCAAGCCCTTTTAACATTTAAAAGCTAAGTTTGCCTGTCCGGAATTAACATTGTAGATATCAACAACGTCTTTCTGTCTATTCGTAATTACATTTTGGATAGTTTGTATTATAATTTAAGATATCTGTAACATAATTGTGACTAGTCGAAATGACAGAGTATGGCAAGCCGTTTTAACATTTAATCATAAAAGGGCCAAAGCCTTCGGCACCGCCACCCGGGTGCATTTAGGTAACTAAAGGAACCGGGGTTGCGGTGCCACCGGCTTGGGCCCGCCATCGCTGCTCGCAGCTATATTTATTATTATTATTATTAATGGACCTGAGCATATAGGAACAAACAATGAACAGTTTTATTGCCATTAATTATTGTTATCAAAGATTAATAAATACAGTTACAAATGGATTACTCATTATTATTTAATGTTAGTCAATCCATTAACTAATGTTAACCTATATCATATTCTGTGTTAAAACTAACAACATTGATTTTCTTTGTTGAAGCCTCAGCGATTAAACCTCATAAAAGTGTCAGTGACAAGAATTCATCATATGGGATCTACTATATATAAATCGACCACATATGTGTAAACAAATAATAAAAAAACATATTTTTCTAAAATGTAAATACAGGCAGGCTAGAAAATACATTATGTTGGACAATTTTAAAAAAAAATTGTCTTTCCCCCTTTGTTTTTGCAGTTGGTATCGTAGAAAACAATATTGTAGGCTATTATGTCAAATTTGTATGTGTATGCGTAATTGCATGAATACAATTTTGACAAATGTCTTAATACTGTGATGTGTTCAGCTTTGTAATTATTGAACACAAATGTTTCAGTTAATAGTTTAAATGGGTGGTTGATTATGATTTCACTTTTCTAACTTTAGTTTGTGTGTAATGTTACTGTTTGAGCATAAACAACATATGCAAAGTAACAATGCTTAAATTTCAAAGCAAAGGTTTTTTTTTAATAGGCTGCTACAACAAATGGCTGTAGGGCCTACACAACATTCCTCCTGGGTTAGTGACATCACCAACCCTAGAATTTACATGAACCAACCCTGGAACATTGTCATGGCAGAAAATGCTAATAAATAACTAGAATATAGTTAACTCCACATCATCTATATAAAATTCATCAACTAAGCATTCAAAAATATCCTGTTGCATTCTACATGTTGTCACTTCTTGGGTCCCTCCATCATTGTCTAACTGAACATAAATGGTTAAACGTTTTTGAAATTTTCAGTGCATGTTTGCGTGAGGTAAAAGACACAGTTGATGAAGCTGAGACGTACATTCTCGGACGCGGCGCCGCGCGCGCGGTTACAAAAAAAGCCGTGCATACAGCCAAGCGAAATGTGGTCTTGCCAGTCTTGCGCACCGAACGCGTCATTTTTGCAGAGCGCACCTTTACGCTCGTGCGGACGTCTCGAGTGTAAACAAGGCTTTACTCCGTGTCAGCTCGTGCTCTAATCGGTAAAGGGCAGAGATTTCAGACCTGTGTTTATTAAGCAGATCTCCAAGATTTCTCTTTTTTGTGAGGGGGTGCACAGACCTCTCCATAATCATCTTCAGCAGTAGCAGCCTCCGAAGCACCACTAACTCCGCCTCTGTTTACCTCGTAAGCTGATATGAATGTTTAAACATTCTCTATGATAAAAAAAAAATATTTTAATAACATGTTTGCGGTCGTCATCGTGATAAATTCCGCCCCAACGTTTCTGATTGGTTTCTCTTTGCCAGACTAACTTGCTTAGCAAATCTAAATTTGCAGAAATTGTCCCAGGCTACATTATACCTCCACATTAGTGAAGAGGATAGTGTAGTTATCACTAAATACAAGGCTTTACCAATACCACCAGATGGCAGTAGCCTGCCTATCATCTTTTCTAACTTTATTGGTCTCTTTCGGGCTGTGTGAGTGTTTGTCCTACCAGATTTTTTTTTCTAATTCTTGTTGTTCTGTCACTATGTTGAAGTATACACAATTCAAGATGGCAAGGAGTACATTCTGTTGCGGACGGAGTCAACTCAGTCTCTTGCAGTAGATAAGAAAGAAAACTCACCCTTTCATAGTAAATGTCAGGAGCTCTTTTGCTGTCCATTCTGGAAACTCTTCTTTCTAAAGAAAAAAGAAAACGGTGAAGGTTTGTAGAGATGAGAGGTTTATCGGTTCTGCCTGCCTAGCACCTTAAAAGTTAATTTCACGAAAGATAACCAAACCCCCCAAAATACACCGTAACCCACCGGAAATAGCATGCGTTGTAGACGTTCAGTGCACGAAGTGCTGTTATGAATTTGAATGAACTGCTTTATGGTGGACTTTCTATCTCTGAATAGTAAGGGAATGTTTTCACGTCTAGGCCAGCACAAGTTATTGTTACTCCTGCATGTAGCCTACACACTGATTTATTGTTCACTTCAGGATCGCTTGGATGCGATAATGAGCCTAATGTTCTCTCTCAGCCCATTTTAAATGTTTTAGCGCCATCATGTGGTGACTTAAAGATCAGCCTCATCGGGGTGGGGTTGTTTTCGCCTTCTCGCCTGAGATGGTTCTGAAAACATAAGCACATTCAGTCATTAAAAATAGAGATTTGTATGATGACTTTGTGCCATGCAATGACTACAACTTTGTTTTCTCATCATAACAAGATCTGCTTAAGTTCTATAAACTATGAGCTTACTAATAGCCCTAATACATTTGATTGAGACTTTTTAGCTATGTTATTGCCAATTCAATTCAGTTCCTACATAGAGAAACAACTGTTTCTTTGTGTTGTGTTAATAGCATCACAGAAAATGTAATGTAGAAAAAAAGTGCTCCAGCTCAGGGTCCCTTAACTGTAAAGACATCAAGAATAGATAGGAGTCACTATCACCAGAGATTTGATGTGCATGAGTATTATAGAGGCTGCGTAAACATAATAGGATTACATAAAACACTTGTGTATCACAGTGACTTTGATATGATCTCAAACTCACATTAGATTAGTCGCATTAGATGAGCAGGAAAATATGCTTGGTTGTGTCACATGTTGGCCCAACACACCACAGGAAGGAAGGCCAGACTAATTCGATTCCCCTTGTTTGAAAAAAAAAAATCCTGTTTCCTCATTACCTTGATATTTCATTAGTCTCTCTCTCTCACTCTCTGTGAATATGTTGGTTTGCTCTGTTGTTCTGGACTGGTCCTAAACTCCCTAAAGCCAGCCAGATCTCTGACACGTTTATTACCAAGATTAATATTTAGAAGCTCCGCTTTGTTCCCAAATGGGTTTTATTCATTGGCCCACCTATTATTTTTCATGACGCTGCCTGGGAATCAATATTGCATTCTGTTATTGACTTTAAGCTGAATATATAGAGCATATACATTTAAGTAAGTCCTCAGGTTTGTGATTAGGATTCATTCACAAAGGTTTGAGAGTGTTTGCTCGCATTACTCTCTTCTCTCCACCTCTTCTTGCTGTGAATGACCCTGAAGAGAATATTAGAGTTGGCATTATCTCCAGTGCATCTGATGAATCATTGATAAGGCGCCCTAAACACATAGTGGTCTGTCAATAATAGGCGATAATGATCTGCTATGATCGCTGGGCTGTGCACTTTTAATGGACAGAATACTCTTGAGAATTATTTGAAAGTTCGCAACGCCCTTTTTCTTGTTTTGAACACTGAAGATGTGCAAAAGAATAAAAGTCATCTCTGGATGCCTCTGAGAGTAGGATGGCGTTTCCCTTGAGAAGATCTGTATCAGGTATACTTTTAGATATCTGAAGATATCCAGTCAGGGGGCTTTCTTTAAAGGAGCTTGACAAATGAATGAGATATACATTTATATGCATGGTATGTTTGAGTGGTTGAATGGGTTTATTTGTTTGGCGTGGGTCTTTGGTGCTGTCCGTGGTGCTGAAATTCACCAATTCAACTAAGTGGCTTGGAAGAGATTTCAAGTTGTTTAATCAAAAGAGGATTGCTGTTTTAAAAAACAAACCGTTTTGAAAACTCGTATATTCGCTATGGAAAATAATGTATTGTTCTGCTGTTCTTTAATGTTGTTGGCACCATCTATCCTATACACTGTGTAAATGTTTTGTTAGGTAAATGTGCTTGATGCGGAAACATCATCTTCAGGGAAATATTATATATATATTATATATAAATATAATATATATATATTATATATATATATATATATATATATATATAAATATTATATAACCTATCATTTAACCTTATTTAACTTTACCTTACAGTAAGATTATTTTATGTAATATTATATATATGCCTGTGTAAGATAATTCATGTGAAATTGCTGAAGATTTGTTGATATTTGATATATAAGTACAGTACACTCTAAAAAATACTGGGTTGTTTCAACCCAAATTTGGGTCAAATATGGACAAACCCAAATGTTGGGTTAAAAAGTCATAAAAAAAAATTACAGTTAAAAGTGAAAGTTGAAGTTGGGTTAAAATTTTAAATTACATTTTTAACCCAACATTTGGGTTTGTCCATATTCGACCCAAATTTGGATTAAAACAACCCAGCATTGTTTAGAGTGTACAACATATGAATTTTTTTTTTCATAAGAAAAAAAAACATGCATTTAGTTACATATTAGTGAAATAGTTTTTTTTTATGAATAATAAGAATCACCTTTAATTAATGAGAAAAGATGCTTTCCCAGAATTCCTGGTTAGAACAATCTTTTGTTTATTATTAAAAAATTGTTTTACTGCATTATTTTAGTGACTTGTGTGTCACACTGATGGTGTATGTTATTATTAGTTGCTGCAGAGGCCAATTTTGATTAATTTTTAGTCGTTATGTGGCCTTGACAGTGTAGTTTGCAGTAAAAAACATATCTGAAAACCACACTGTACAAATTTACACTGTACAAATGAATATGCATTATCTAATCAATAAAATTGTGGCAACAGATTACAAGCAATATTATTAATTAAATTGAACAAATTAGAATTGAGTAATAATTAATCAAATTATTACTTAAAAGTTAAAAACAATGATCACCATAATGGTGACTTAAATGTACGTTGTTGGTTTTTTTTTTTTTTTTTGGGGGGGGGGGGTACGTTTTACTCATTTTAAATGGTACGTTTTACTCATTTTAAACTTTTAAGCAATTAATTTGATTAATTATTACTCAATTCTATATTGTTAAATTGAATTCATAATATTGCTTGTAATCTGTTGCCACAATTTTTTTGATTAGATAAAGCACATTCATTTTTACAGTAACTTGTCATTGTAATGCTTCAAAAATGCTTTTAAGGGTAATTTTTTTTGTAATACGGTTGTATTTTTCTAGCAACCACAGTTTTTTTTTTACACTCTTTAAAATAAAGGTTCCATTCGCAGCAATGCCATAAAAGAACCATTTTTGCTTCCCCTCATGAAACTTTCAGTGAGCAGTTCTTAAAAGAAGAATTGTTTTTCTGTAAAGGACATTTTAATAATCTAAAGAACTTTTTTTCCTTATAAAGAACCTTTTTTTTTTTTTGCAATGGAAAGGTTCATGGCACATGTTTAAGGTTCTTTATTGAACCATCAGTGCCAATAAATTGAGTGTATAATTGTACAGAACAAAACAAAAAATGATATACATAAAAAAAAAAACTATTATAGAGTTGGATTATATGTGGCACAAAGGCCACTCCTCATTTCAGGAGCCTCAAGAGGCTCTAATGTTACCTGATTATACACAGCTGCTTATTGAAGACCACAGTCACGTCTCTGGGGCCGTGCTGCTGCAGGAGAACGAGCTGCTGCTGCTGCTGCTGCTGCAATACAACCCACTGTCGAAAAGAGAGCAGTCTGAAATCTCTGCAATAGTGGATGTGGATATTTTTCTTTCATGGATCATATTGCTGACACCAGAGTTTATGTGCCGTTTCCTACGCCTTTGAATTTCCATATTTTGGGCGGTCTTGGGGGAACGGGGACGGGGAATCTGTTGAGTACCTATGCAGATCTCCACTGCTGAAAACGAGAGCGCATCTGCAGGGGAAGACGATTAATCTACTCAACTTCAATTAAAAGCTGCATTATTGAAAGGCGGGGACCTCTTGCTCATAATTTTCCAGCACAATCCCCCACCCACCTCCTCGTTCTCGCATAAAGACACTATTTAATTATTTCCTCAGACGCGGTGTGTTAACAGGTGCCCGTTTTTCTGAATCAGCGCATGGCTTGGTAAAGCTTTGGATATGGCACAATGGCACGCGTTTCTCTCTCAGACAAACGCGCAACAAAAAGGCAACATTTTCTAGAAGACAGCTTTTTTCCCCGAAGAGAAGAAGAGGAGCTGCTGCTGTCCGGGATCTGCTGCACCATGGCAGGGCACAACAGCCGACGCTGAATGAAGCGACTGGAAAGGCTTCAAACCAAGTGATTTGTCAATGAAACAAACAAAAAAAAATGCTCTTTCTTCTGAAATGACCGTTACGCAGTCCGTCATGGAGTATTGATTTTTCCTCCTCAGTGACAATGTTCTGAGCACACAGGACTTTAATATACACAACATATGGTCATTTTTAATCTGGGACGCGTCGCTACAACAAAACGCCAAACTGGCTACAGCCGCAGCGATCGCCAGCTCCCTCATTCGGCAGAAGAGGCAAGCGAGGGAGCGGGAGAAAGCCAATGCCAACCGATGCGCCAGCAGCCCCAACAAGAGCATAGGGAACTGCGAGAAGCCCAGCAGGCTCAACTTATTCTCACGCGTCAAACTCTTCGGCTCGAAGAAACGCAAGAGAAGACGGCCAGGTCTGATGTTATGTGTGTTCTTTTTACCAGACTTTACCCAGATAGCCATGTCCATCAATCATCGTCATCATCATCCTCATTAATACACTACTGCTCTATATTTAACTGCTTATGCACTAAGATCCGCTGCGCAGAGTAACAAGACAAGGATTTCACAGTCCACTGCTTTTGAACACTGGCTTCTCTCTGAGCTAGAGCTGATGTTGCAATATCACCAGGTCACACAGCTCCTCACTTGTTCTCACTATATCATGCAGTCTGGATCAAATAAACAGAGATCTGTGGCACTCTGGGTTGTGCTGACTTTTTATTTGATAGATTGTTATTGCTGATAATGGCCATTTGTTGTAAATATGCTGATGATATGATCACTGGCTGGTCTTTTACTATATTCGGTTGTTTATGAATTAATATAGTGAGTTTTTGGTTGCTAGGTTGAGGTTTTTGTTGGGTCACAGAATATGTGCTTCATCAGATAACGTGCAAATTACACTCTAAAAAATGCTGGGTTGTTTGAACCCAATTTTGGGTAAAATATGGACAAACCCAGCCATTGGGTTACATTTTTAAATTACATTTTTAACCCAATGGCTGGGTTTGTCCATATTTTACCCAAAATTGGGTTCAAACAACCCAGCATTTTTTAGAGTGTATCAACAACAAAAAAACCTTTTAAAATGATATATTCTGTTGAGATATTCATGCTCAAAGCATTGAAAATACAACCAATTACAAGCTAAAATTAGAAATGCAAATTAATGTTAATAATAGGAACATAAATAACAAACTAATAAATAGTAACACATATGATTTAATATGACTGAACTCACTGTAAAAATTAATGCACTTTATCTAATCAAAAAAATTGTGGCAGATTACTGGCAATATTATTAATTAAATTTAAGAATAGAATTGAGTAATAATTAATCAAATTAATTCCTTTAAATCTAACCATTTAAAATGAGTAAATCGTACAAAAAAAGTATGTTTAAGTCATCATTATGGTGATCAGTGTTTGTTTTAGGTTTGTTTTAAAATGACGGTTTTCTCCTTCAGTGATTCTGCTTGATAACATCAGATGTCTTCAATGTTGGCAATATAAAATAAAGATAATATAAAATAATTAATTTTTGTTGAATTTTTTGGTGTAAACTTTACTCATTTTAAATGGTTAACTTTTAAGGGATAATTTGATTAATTATTACTCAATTTGTTCAATTTAATTAATAATATTACTTGTAATCTGTTGCCACAATTTTATTGATTAGATAAAGCATATTCATTTTCACAGTGTACTATTGGTCAGATCATGAAGAAATATACCTCTGCTTGTGGAGATGGGAATTTTAATGGATGACTAAAACAATTTATTATTTTACATCATCAAATATCAATAGCACAG
Organism: Pimephales promelas; assembly: GCF_016745375.1. The sequence continues at coordinate 258,233 of NW_024121142.1, forward strand.
AATCGGTAAACATTAACGTGATGTGCTCTCGCTGCTCTTTTTTGTTGCATTTTCTCTTGTATACAATGAGGAAATAAAGGTTTGGAACTCATAAATTCAGAGATAGCCTACAGAAATGCATGTTATATAAGTCACAGTCATCTATCTCCTAAACACTAAGGCATGCTTGGCAAATCACTGGGTCCTGTTGGCACCAGCACTCACTATGTTTTCACAATTCACATTTGATGGTTTCCTTGGCTTGCCCAAGCTGTGCCTTTGTGTTAGATGCTCTTCTTCTTCTTCTTCTTCACCTCATATAATGTGCTGTTGCATGCCCTTCCTTTCCCCCCTTTCTCCTAATATGTGTTATGTCAATTTTACAGAGCCTCAGCTCAAGGGGATAGTCACCAAGCTCTACAGTCGACAAGGCTTTCATCTACAACTCCAAGCTGATGGGACCATCAATGGTACAAAGGAGGAAGATAATAGCTATGGTCTGTTCGCTACATGAAACACGTTCAAACACGACCGAGCCTACACACTTCTTTCCCATGGGTTCAATTCTGTTTTGTTGTACTGTAACTTCACAGCTATTTTCAACCTCATCCCTGTTGGGCTGCGGGTGGTGGCTATACAGGGCGTTCAGACCAAGCTCTACCTGGCCATGAACAACGAGGGCTACCTGTACACCTCTGTAAGTAGGATGAACTCTGCATGAAAACTGCATCTTTGTGAGTCCCTCCTACACATTGTGGGCTCTTCTGAGTTCAGGGCAGTCGTAAACATCCCACATTTCGTCTCTGCCGCTCTCATCGGAGTTAAATCTATGTCTTTGACAGCATCATGGATGCCTGAGGATCCGAGCTGTTAACTTAAAGGTTGCAGGTTGGATTCCAGACAGCGGGCGATCGATAGACTGAAGAGATAATGAGATCCAACTCCTGCCCAAACACCATCTGCCCCTCTTATTTATCGCAGCAGTGTATCGTGATCTTCATATTCAAAGAAGAGATGATGGCATATTTAGACGTTCTTGTTAGCACCTCGCAACCTCACAAAGATAATTCACACTTCGAATAATTGCTTTGTATTTGGACTATGAATAGAACGCTCTCGGGAGATGATGCATCATCATACCCGAGGTTTTCTACAGTTTTCGAGTTTTTAAATATTATGCTCTAATGGATATTCTGTTTTGCGACTGCCTCCCTCCTTTGATTAAATGTGCTGTGGCGACATGAATAATTTAGTGCCGTGCCAATAAGTGAATTCAAAATGTCAATTCAAAATGGACACTTTGAGCAACATTGCTGGCATTTGAAGTGGCCAGGTCTGTGCTTTCATAACGCAGGAACAGTTTACTCTGTACCTTGGCTTTGCGGGTTCACGCCTGACTGCCCACAGGAATAACTCAAACTCGCACCTATGGTCGTGCCGGTGTACACGTATCTCCTTGTTGATTTTGAGTGGTTGTTTTCCCCTGGATGAATGTATTGATCCTCAGGAATGAGTCAAATTGTTTCGGGCCTCAGGAGTCTAACGGTAATCAATCCGAACCACAAACTGGACGGGGCGGCGTGCTACCATGTTTAGACCACTTATTACAGTTCCAATCAGTGGAATTTACCTCCAGGTTTAAAGACAAATCATGATGAGGTGTCGTCGCGTGGATATTGATGGAGGCTGGTCTGGACCATCTTCAGCTCAAATTTGTCCCTCGCACACACATTTTCTTTTCCTCTCTCTTATGCAAATACTCCTCCACAAACATGGAAGAATAATTCTCTCTGTCTTCTCTGCCTGTTTTACTCTCACAGGAGCACTTCACGCCTGAGTGCAAATTCAAAGAGTCAGTGTTTGAGAACTATTACGTGACCTACTCGTCAATGATCTATCGGCAGCAGCAGTCGGGCCGAGGCTGGTACCTGGGTCTCAACAAAGAGGGTCAAGTCATGAAGGGCAACCATGTAAAGAAGACCAAGCCGGCTGCACACTTCATCCCCAAACCTCTCAAAGGTTTGTTTAAGCGTTTAATCCAGGCTGATAGCTTTCTAAAAATATCTTCTTTAGATTGAGGATAAATTGGCTGATTGTAGCACAAGCATTCAAGTAGGTTGTTGGCTTTCAGGTCGTATCTGCAGTTATTTGGTGTTATTGATTTATGAAAAGATGAAAATGCATCTGGAAGAGCATGCTTGTCTCTAAATTATAAGGCATAACCTTGGTGTGCATAAGGGATGTCCATGTAAACATGTTGACAGTTTAACTAACTTTAACTTGCTCAGCAAATTCTGTTTAGGGTGCAGGATTGTTACCATATGTTTTATCAGACATTTTATTGGACTCTGACTTAAAGGGATACTCCACTTTTTTTTGGAGATAGGCTCATTTTACCACTCCCCCAGAGTTAAACAGTTGGGTTTTACCGTTTTCGGATGTATTCAGCCGATTTTCTGATATTTAGAAGAATACCAGTAAACCGATAGTTTCTGGTCTTATTGACTTCCATAGTATATGTTTTTCCTACTATAAGTCAATGAGACCAGAAACTGTCTGGTTACTGATATTCTTCTAAATATCAGAAAATCGGCTGAATGGATTCGAAAACGGTGAAACTCAACTGTTTAACTGGAGTAAAAAGTGGAGTATCCCTTTAACAACATGGCATCATGACTTTGCGTAAACATACACGCCACTTTCAAGTCAAGTGGCGTGTCATCTATACACATTTTGAGCTATCCGCTTGTATGCGTGTATGTCCACGCCGAAACAAACCGTCATCTTTTGCGTGTATGTACACGCCGTTAAATGTCCGAGCGAAACGAAGCAAAATGTAGATCTACATCTGGGGAGCGATATTTTTTTCCTAGGATGGTAGGGGCAGACTCATAAACCCCAGTGACGGGTAGGTTTAGGGACGGGGTTGGGGTAGGTCATATATTTATTTATATAGACAGTAATGTAATGTCATAAACAAGCTGAAAAGAGATTATGCGTGTTGATAGCGTGCCAAAAATGGAAATACGAATTGGCGTGTCATACATACGCCATTTCATGAGATCAGTCTGGACTTAAAGTTAATCTTTAAAAACATTATGGGCTGGTTTCACAGACAGAGTTTAGCCTTAGACTAAGACAGAATTGACCTTTGGCTAAGCCCGCCCCCCTTAGTTACTGTTGCAATATCCGTCAAACTTCATCTGGGCTCTGGTTTGGTATCAACATGGCTTATGCTGTGACAGCTCTTCATGCTCAAATGTTATCAAACTTTTATAAAGCAGCAAATAAAGTGTCCGATAGAAGTAGGCAAAAGGGACTGCAATATGTGTTCGAAGGCTATATTCAACAGGTGAAACGCAGACTGACAATATCAGGGAGCAACACTGTTTATGACAAGCTGGATAGGTCTCTATTCACTTCTATAATCGTTATTACAAAGCAAACAGATTACACGAGTATAACGTTGTATTTATTAGCAGCATGTGCTAGCGTATCAACAACCGGTATGAGAACCGAAATCATAACCTAAAACATTATAAAACGGTCTAACTAGTATAACTTCACCGTAAGGTTAGAAGCAAAAAAGATGTGCTTGTTGACCTTTGAGGGGTTTAGCTGACTGAGGACATTTACACAGTTTCATCCAAAGACAACACTTGCCAGGATTTGACTTCGGTTTTGGGAAGGGGAAAAACGGACACCCCCCTCCAACCTCTCTGGGAAACGTGCATCTGTGTTACAAATGCCCCAGGCACAACGTTTAACCATATTTTTGATAAAACTACGACGAGACCAAAAATATGAGACGCTTGTGTTGAAAGTCAATGGAGCGCTGTGAAAAAGTGTCAGACCTCTGTGGGAGCTCGTTCTTGGCTGCACTGTGATTGGTCAATCTACATTCTAGGGCGTGGCTTAGCCAAAGAAGAATTAGGCCTTAGTTCAATAAGGACATTTAAGTAGCTTTTAAAAATGTTCCTTAGGAAAAAAAAACATTATTGGTGAGCATCTTCAGACAAAACAATGGCACTGACATATTTTAAGATACGCAAGTACAAGTAGCTTTCAGTTAAAACAGCTCAAACAGTTTAGTCTGGGACTAGGCTTAAACCTTGATTCAGATAATCCTAATCTTACATAATATTGTGTAATCTCTATTGACTGAACATTACAATGTTGTGATTCCTAAATTCTTGGTAGGTTTTAGTTTTTAATGTTTTATTCTCTTAGACAAAATACAATAAAATGTTCATATTAACTATTGGTTATTGGCCAAAATGAGAAAATAATTACTGCATTAACTAGAATCTTAATATCAATCCCTAATTCTTAAAACATCACCGACCATAAACAGACCATAAAAGAAGGCATAGTTAAGTATAGTCACACCTTATTAGACCCCTTGATGAAATCATTTTTCCTCCCTAAATTAAAATGGTGCCTTTCTTTCTTAGAACTGGCTAAATCTGAGGGGAAATCAAAACCTGCAGCTGCTTGTGCACTGTCATAATTCAAGCTAAGATGACTAGACATTAATCTACTTGAAATGAGCACAGGTGCTCCATGCAATTGGATTTAAAACAAAGTTACGTTATATTAGAACAAGGTGCAGGCCAAAATTATTCTTTTACTGCAGTAGGGTACTTACCTAAAACTTGTCAAATGATGATTTTCCGGTAACGCTTCCTTTTACAGTCCAGTTACCCATGTAAATACTACGCACTTATTTTAGTAACTACAATTACTGGATAATAACTAGTACTAACCCTGAACCTACCCCTGTTTCATGTACTTACCTTATCTTAGCCAGTACTTTCTAGGTAAGTACACTGTAAGTACTGTACTGTAAAAGGAAGCGTTACGGATTTTCCATTCCGACAAACAGACCGGAAGTCATTCATTTCTAATATAGAGTATAATATGGGAGCTAAGTGGGTTTCCGATCATATATGGGTATGTGGAATTTTAAGTTCTGTTTTGATCTTGTTGAAATATTTGAACTTTTACGGCTAGACCGTATGTGACCGCCCAATCAGTATTCTAATTCTAATCAAAACTATGAGCACAAATGAGAATTACCAATATTTCTTCACTAAAACGTATTTCTTTAAAACACTATTTCTTTTAAATGAGCGGTTAAGAATAATGTGTATCAATAATTATGTCAAAAAGAATCATTTTATAGTCATTAAATAATTCTTAACATTGCTAGAAAAGTCTTTACATTTTTCTTTCAAAAATATTGACGGTCAGTTGTTTTGTGTGGATATATTGGTACATTCAATCATTTTACCGTAGAGGAGCCAGTTTGAAAAGTTACGTGCGACTGCCAAAAATGCGACAAACTTATGCAAATATCAGAGATGGGGCAGGAAATACTCATGAAAGTGTTCAATGTTACATTGCTGTTCAGCGCGGAACATACAGACTGCAAACAATTGTGAATCAGCAGTTTTTATATTATTTTATTATATAAAGAGGTATGAAGTATGTCCCCTTTTTTTCTTTGTTGTTTTTTATTTTATTATTGAAATAATCTGTTTTCCAAACATTTCTTCAAAAGAATTAGTAAAGGAGCCCTTAAGGATTCCGAATCATTAAATTTCTTGTGATTCCCATCCCTTGTGTAGACACTAATAGAAGGTATTGATTTACTAATAAAGAGACAAGCTTGCTGGAACCTGAACATGAGATTCACGAGGCCCTTTGCTTGTGTCTCTCCCCATTATAGTTGCTATGTACAGAGAGCCATCGCTCCACGAACTGACCGAGTTCTCCCGCTCCGGAAGTGGCACTCCGACGAAGAGCCGCAGCGCCTCGGCCATGCTCAACGGCGGCAAGACTCTGAGCCAGAACGAGTCGACATAACCTGCTGCTGTACGGCTGCTGGACTCTACCGTCAACTAAACAGCACAAACGTGTTTACAAGAGTGCGGTGAAACCCTTAGCTGGTCGCTAGCTAGTGTTTCCTGAAATCACTGTGATGAGAACTGAAGTGCAAACCTACATTGTACAATCTTCTGCAGGTCAACCTCCTGAGACAAACAAATCAAGCCATTTTACTGATGTAGGGGTCATTTGCGGTCGATCCCCGTTTCCGTGTGTAGCATAAAGAGCTGTGGTTCTCCCCCGTGACATTGTCACAGAATCTTCTAGAACACCTACTCTTGTGTTTTGCTCCATTTCGTCTTAGGGATGCCAACTCCATAGAGCGGAGTCAACTGCAATATGACAATAGCAGCTTGTGCGACCCATTTATCGGTATATAGAGGCAGAAATCCCAAAGGTTTTGGACATATGATGCAAGTATTTCAGCTCAGCTTTTTTGAGGCAGCGGTTCATTGTTGTGTGCTTTGTAGACAAGCCGGTTTGCTCCTCTCTTCTCTTTGTCTTATCTTATCAGCCCACCCCCCCCCACACACACACTGTTATTCCGCAAATAAATAAACAGATTTAGGGTTCGGTCTGTCTGCACACCAAAGATGTCATTAGTCTCTTTATATTGAAGTAAGTCAATCTGTGTAATTTCGGCTTCCTCCACTGGAGTGAGTGTCATTTAGTTTAGAGGAAATGTATTCAGGATAGATAAAGGCTACTCGCTGTGCGTCCCCTGCTTTTTTATCGGTTTATGTCTTCCTTTACTTCCCTTCTAATTTGGGAACCCAGCATCTTGGAGAAGTGTCAAATCAGAAAATGTTTAAATTATTGATTAACACGATTACGTAAAAACAGGCCAGGCTTTTTTCCACTCAACAAAAATGTCATGAAAACCAAGCAAGAGGAAGCTTCCATTGCTCCAACAGGGCTAAATCAGCATAAGGAAACAACTTGTGTATGAAATTTCGTTCCTATAGTTATTCTTTCTCGTCTTCAGTGGTCAGGCAGCAGCCCCTGGTTATAATTTTGATCAAAATCCTCTTCTGTGATATGTATGTGTGTGTGTGTGAAGCATATTTAATGCATGGGGGACAATGGACGCTGCATGTTGTGTAGCTGTATATTAACTACAATATGGAACCATGTGCTCTAATGGATACTGGAGTAAAATACAAATGTATATAAGTGCATTTTATCCTGCTACTGCTACGTTTATTATATGTTGTACATTTAAGAAGCTGCACTGAATAAAATGTTTTGTATGTTCAGAGCACTCATGACGTTTGATAATAATAATAATAATTTGTTACATTTATATAGCGCTTTACACTTTTTGGTTACTTCAAGGGCATCCAAGATGTAGGTGTCTTTGTTTCCGCAGTAGTTTCAATTTTGATATTTTAAGGTCAAACCGTTTGTGTCTATCAGTCATATAATGGAGGTCTATGGTCACCACCTCAATGAGCATGCACAGAGAATCATGGCTGAGATAAAAACAATATTAATACTGTTCGTTTTCTCACACAAAGTGCTCATTTCGTGTCTTAGGCTATCAATGTGTACTTACATTTACGAGTCATTAAATCATGTTTAATTTGGACTTCTCTGTGGATGCTCTTTGAGGTGGTGACCATAGACCTCCATTATATGACTGATAGACACGAACGGTTTGACCTTAAAATATCAAAATTGAAACTACTGCGGAAACAAAGACACCTACATCTTGGATGCCATTGAGGTAAGCTAAACATTTTTAAGCTAAAAAAGCTCTTAGTATTTTGTTTATACCTCGAATGTGACCATATCCCATTGCAGACATGAATAATGTTAAAATGATCAATAACCTTAGTTTTAAACATATGGTACAAAAAGTGCATCAAAAAGTATATTATATTATTCTGACTGTATATTATTTGCATTTATAATAACTTAATTTATTTAAAATTAGTTTGACATACTAGGCTGAAGTTATTAGTAATATTAAAGGAGTAGTTCACTTTTTAAAAAAACATTTGCTGATAATTTACTCATCCCCATGTCATCCAAGATGTCCACGTCTTTCTTTCTTCAGTCGAAAAGAAATTAAGGTTTTTGATGAAAACATTCCAGGATTTTTCTCCATATAATGGACTTTAATGGGAACCAAACGGTTCAAGGTCCAAAAGACAGTTTCAGTGCAAACTGTTCAAAGGGCTTTAAACGATTCCAGATGATGAATAAGGGTCTTATCAAGCAAAGGGTCTTATCTTGTCTGGAATCGTTTAAAGCCCTTTGAACAGTTTGCAGTTTGCACTGAAACTGTCTTTTGGACCTTGAACAGTTTGGTTCCCATTAAAGTTCATTATATGGAGAAAAATCCTGGAATGTTTTCATCAAAAACCTTAATTTCTTTTCGACTGAAGAAAGAAAGACATGGACATCTTGGATGACATGGGGGTGACTAAATTATTAGCAAAAGTTTTTTTTTTTTTTAAAGTGAATTACTCCTTTAACTGAACGATATTATGAAGACAGTAGCAAATAACAAAAAGTGGCTTTAATTACCTGATGAATTTGTTATGTACCAGTTTTTTTGAGTTATGTTACCAGTTTGTCAGTGAAAATCACATCCTTTAAATGTGCAGACTGTGACATTCAGAACTCAGAAACGTACTCAATGTTCATTTTGGCACTGCGCTGCATAAATAGTCCGAATTTAAACGAGAAGTCGTGAATAAACATCAGGTCAGCAAGCACGGTTTGATTTTTAAGTAGATGGTTCTACCTGTTTTTCTATTCATGAATTCATATTGATGAAGTCACCATGAACGAAGAAATTGATTTTGTTGTGCATTGCTTCACTGGAGTGGTGTAATGAAACCTTGATAACGTCTAATGCATAACCAATGAGGAGGCCATTGGAAAACCATCTACTGTTGTTTATATACTGTAAATGGCCATCCAATTCAACTCTATTCAACTAAAATAATATGATCAAACCATTAAATAATGTAAAGCACTGAAAGTAAAGAATTGATTGTGTTTGAGATGTTCAAAACGCAATCGAGCATTTTAGACAGAGCAATAAAGCAAGCAATTTAAAGCAACGGAGGAAAATGAAATGACAGAAAATAGCTTTAATTGTTTTTGGCTGACATATACTAACGAAAAAAAAAACATAAAAACAAATGTGATTCATTGATTTCAAAATATAGGAAAACTCATACACTGATTCAAGCATACAGGGCGGTCACTTCAAGAATACAAAATGTGCCTCAATAAGCTCCTTGGGCAAATCTGGGGTGGTTACATCATCACTAAGGCCATCAAGTCCTACATTAATATTTCATAACCTGAAATTAATTATGAATGAACTGGGCTTTGGTTCCCAATAAACCCAGTGAGATGGGATTATTTGCCCCTGGGAAAGGTGCTAAAGACTTTGCATTCATTAACAGTCTTGTGATCAAAATAGCATTGCATGTGGTGGAGAGGATGTGACATCACCTGGTTGTGGCACCAGATGGTGCCTGATGAGAAGCACAAACTGACTGATATGGAAGAGTGATGTGGGATGGATAGATGTGTAGATACGGAAGAAAGGAAATGAGATGGAGGAGTAAAGTTATGATGGACAGCTCAGTGCTGAAAATCTGATTTCGAGAGCAGCACTCTGGAAATTGTGCTCGGTGCTGCACCGGTAAATGAAAATAATGAACGGAGGGAGACCAGACAAAGTTGAGTCTAGGCTGAATTGCATCTATGGCCGGGCAGCCCCTGCTTTGTGCTGTCATGCGTGGTTCACTCTAACTCCACCACAGTCAACCTGGACTCTTTAAAGCTACACTGTGTAACTCTTTTAGTTTATTCTTAGCTAAAAACACTTAGTTCTTTCAAAAACATATGTGCTCATTAATGTACATTTACTTCCTTCAAGTAATAAAGTATTCTCGTGAGTGTATATGCCATTGAAAATACATACGGGTAAGGGGTTCATTAGCCAAAGTTCATTAGCCAAAGAGGGACATACCCGTTAATTCAAGCTTTGCCTTCCGTGTTTACGTTTCAGTTAACACTTATGGATGAGGTCGAACTGGAAGCCATGTTAATCTTGGACTACATTGGCCACCGTAGGAGTTAAAACGAAATCGCGATTGAGAGGAACACAAACTAATATTCACTGGATGCTCATATACCTTTTCACCACTAGATGGGGGTAAAAATCACACAGTGTAGCTTTAAAGGAAATGCACGGCTTAGTGAGCACCAACTTCTTCAAATAATTTTATCGGCGGACGGCGGCTATACTGTGGGAACTATCAAGTTCTATGGACTTCTTACATAACACTGGCAAACCTGCAGATACTAGAAAGTATATTTGCAGGTCTGTGTTTATATTTACAGTACGGCAGTGTGCTGGAGCAGATTTAAGCGTGACGTTCCCATCTGTTTTGGTGTGCGTGTGCTGCGGGCACTCTGATGTTGATGGAGTGCAGAGGAAAGGTGGGGCTGACAGCCTGTATCATCACTAGTTGCCATGGAATCAGGGGGGATTGGCTTTTAAAAGGTTATGGGTAAAACCCATATATATATTCTTTTTTGCTGATGAATGGGTGCTTCTACACTTTAGATTCAATATAGTCATATTTTATTCTGTGTCATAAAAGCTTTGAGTCAGGCCATAAGGAGAATCTGAAAGCTAGGGCTTCTCTCTTATAAATGGGGAGAGCAGGTTAAAAATGCATGTAAGCTCTGTAAAAACGAAAAAACAAAAAAAATCAAACCTAGTTGTTTGAGGGTTTGCTTTATGCATCTTTTAAAAGCTTGGCAATGTACAGATTCCTGTCTCAAACTCTTATCTTGGGATATATACATATGCACACATACAATGCACATATGGAGGACACCCCAATGTAGCCACGCCATTTAATTTATTATTATTTTTTACTAAGGCACAGCCCTAAGGTGAAAAAAAGCGTACAAAATATAGTTACATGGAATATCAGTGCAAATATGCCAACACTATTTTGGGTCAATTTAATATGTTGGGAATACTCTATCTAGGTCCATACAGTGTTTAAAGTAGACATGAAATAGAAGTTGTGATAGTCTTTTCTTCCTTATTGTTATGTATATTGTGAAGCGGCTTCACAAATGAAGAAAAATGTAGAGCGAGACTTGTTCATTGGGATTTGATTGGATAGTTGTTTGCTTTTGCAGTGATGTCAAGTGAATGATGTCTTGTTGTCTTGCCCTCGCACAGATAAACAAGTCAACAGAGAAGAGAAGTGTATGTGAGCACTTCTGGCACGCCACAATGAACATAGCCACGCTGTCTGATTCAAACGTTTTTTTTTAACTCGTTTCTTTTTAAAAAATCAGTCAAAATCAGGGGCGTTTTCAGTAGCAGTAATAGCATTAAGTGGCATGGCCATCTTATGCACAAAAAAACATTGGAATATGCACTTAAATTGGAATTGCAATGAAAACATTGCAATATATCTGATTTTCAGAGGCATATGTCACTAAAAATTGTGTCATGCATGAGCCCCATGCATGTCTGACAATAGTGATTATCGCATACCGACTTGATAATGACTTTCCAAGATAATATTTTAGCAATCATGTCATGCAACGCAATAAAGCTGCTCTTTATTCCACATGCAGCTTGTGTACAAGCAACACATTTTGTACTGCTGGTAAAGAAAATGTATGGTAACAATTTATTTTGATGGTCCCTTTTGAACATTCTATTAACTATAAGCAACTACATGTCAACTAACGATCATTAGAGTGTTGGTGTACTGTCTGCTTAATATCTGCTAATTCTTTATTGTGATGGTACTCCAACAGACAATCTACTGACTATAACTTTGCAACATGTCAACTTAATCTAATCCTAACACCTACCAGTCTACTATTACTCGACTAATACTCTAATAATGAGAGTTAGTAGGTGCAAAATATGGGGACACTTAGGTTTCCTACTAATTAAAGGCTAGAAACACTACTTGTAAAAAATTTTATGCAACAATCTCAAACTGGTTTAAAATAATGAGATTATGGTTTCAAATAGTGTGAATCCACACAACATCTGTAGTGATAAAAGCAAACCAAACACCAATCCATGCATAATTCACACATACAACATTTTTACTGCATAGGCTTGTGTAATATCACCATATCTTCCATAAATAGAATCCCAGTCATACTGGGTATCCAAGGACACCTCCATAAGACTTGCAGTGATTTATAGATTTTTCAGACTCTGTGCAATGGCTCAAGGTTTGAGCGCTGATGTGTGTATGAGCTCGGCACTCATTCCACCTGATCGATCAGAAAACAGTCTGATTTCAAGGATAAGCCTGATCTCTAGAGCAGAAATGACAGCTTGATGATGCCATTTGATTTGATGATGTCATTCTATCGAAATTGGAACAGAGGGAATGCAGTTGAGCATGAATACAAATGGAAGAATCCACAAGCCAACTCATTTTAAAGAAATATAGACCGGAACCTCCTATTCATTAAACCACAGGGTTGCGGTTTGTAATTATAAGAGGTCCATGCATCATTCTCCTGCCGAAGCCGTGTTTACCACTGTGCTGAGATTGAAATACTGCCATAGATTATCTGACATGACAGACCAAATTAAGGTCTATTGGTAATCATGCATGTGAACCTTTGCCTTGCCCTGTATAATTAATGACAATGAAGTTCATTAGATTTGTGTCGGGATAACGATGTCCAGAGTTGAATACAGGGGATATGAGCACATAATCACTCAAATTATGGATTTAATTATGGCGGCAAATACACCATTTGCTGATTGCACTCACTAAGTGCGAATACAGTGCAGGCTCACACTAGCTCGTATCCAAGGTAAATCATCAACAATATCCTTCCTTACGTGTTTTATTTAACTAAATACATCGTAATCGGATAAAACGCATGCACAGGTTTGCTTCGTGAAAAAGCGTGCACCCGAGTCCGTGTTGTTTTCACATTCACGCGAATCATGCCACAGTCCTTCAGGAGGTCTCGGGGTTCAGTATCCGGGTCCGCATGACAGTTTCACGTAAGCAATTTTTGCCCTGCGAACTGTACCCAGTTCCGAACTAAACTGCCAGTGTGAGAACGCCACACTGAAATGTTTTTCCCTCTCCCTCTCACAAATGGACCAGCCTACTGTCCAACTACTATGTCTGGAGGAGAAGGACTGCTCTCTGGATTCGACGCGCCTAACGCTCCAAGGCACGCCTCCCAAGGAACGGTCCTTGAGAGGGTTTCGCCGCTTTTGTGGAGTGGGTGCTGGTGAATAATGGATCGGCTTTCACCATCTGCCCAGAGGAGGACGTCACCACTCTGGAACAGAGTTCAGCCAACCTTCACCCCACTGTATGGCATGGCTAGAGACTGACCCAACCATCGCCTCAGAGTGAGCCTCATGAAATGTCTGACCAGGTGCATGAGCCGGCAACATCATGTGCTACTATGGGAGTATTAGTGGAGTACGAAGGAATGGGGGAAGGTGAGCTGAAGCTGGCCTCTGTAATATATTATTTTGAAGATGATGTTTGCATGAATCTGCCGTCCCGCTGGTTCTGTCCAGCTCAAAGTCTCCTGTGTCTCCAGAGTTCCCTCCCAGCCTCCATTTTTCACCTCCTCTTCCAATAACAGTCAGTTCCTCAGCCTCGCCTCTGCTTGGAATTGCCTCTGGTCTTCCGGTCTCCAGCTCCACCTAGTAAAGAGGATCCCCCGAGTCTGTCCCTAGCCACTGATGCCCGTTGACCCGTTGACCGGTCGGCTCTGCCTTGGTTCCTCCCTGCTTCGGCACCACGTGGGACCATCGTCCTTACAGATTCACAAGGCTCCCTCGTCCCTCCGGCTCTCCCTTGGTCAGATATCACCCTGTCTGAACCAGACTTAAAGACCTTAAGCTACGCTTTGTCCCTCCACCTCTTTAGCTCCATCTGGCTCAGCCTTCCTTCCAGCTCCACCTTAGACCTTTGGCACTCTGGCTCCACCTCGGACTCTTGTCACCGCGGCACACGGTCTCGCAGGCTCTTTGTCTGTGCCCAGGGATCTACTTCCATCGGCCTGGAGTCGTCTGCCGAGTCTCCACCCTACCTCGACTCCGCTGTGGGCCATCATCCAGGCTGCACTTTGGGTCAAAGCCTGGCTCCTCCCACCATCATCACCACCCTGGTCTCTGCATCATCCTCCAGAGTCCCCTCATTCCCTCCACAGTTGGACTTTTATGGCGCAAGGACGCATTTTTCTCATTCGATCTTCTTTTACGTGTTCTTATACTCCCTACAACTTATCTTTTTATCTTTTAAATTTTCCTTTCTAAAAAAGCCTCCTGCTTATATACATTCAAAAGGTCATCCAGGTTTGTGGAATTGTAGACAGATCAGCCACTAGGCATGTACCTGTCACTGAAAACTGAGACCCACACAGAATTGAATAATTTGTCAGCAATTCTTGGTCAGCTGAACCTCTTTGATCTAATGTATTTCCTTGAAGTAGCCCCTCAGATTTAACGTTAATAAGTTTGACCAATAATAAAATGAAGTCAATAATAATAACAACAACAACAACACAATTAAGTTCACCAAACCTTGTCAGCACAGATGGGTTTTTCAGATCAACTTGCCATTTTCAGAGCTGAAGACCTTTTCTCAACTGGATGGCTGGCTAATTAGAGAATGTGATATGCAGTTCTATATCTGTCAGGTACAAGCCAATTTCAGAGCCAGTCATTCTGTGATAAGAACCAGGAGCACTATTAATGAAAGACTTCCTCACATATATCCTGTGAACTTAATCAGCCAAGGCTAATCATAGAACCTGCACCATCTATCCTGACGAGCAGTTCAAAAAAAGTCTGAACCTTTTAAAATAGTCTCGATTACTGTCAGCAGGCTCTCAGCGAGTGGTCTAATAGCTTCCATCTAAGTCAATATTTAATTAAATTCTGTAATTTGACACAAAAAAGTTTAATGTGAGTATTACTTATATTTAGTTCATTTTGGCACTACAATTGCAATCAAATTCGTCCTATTGGTGACTTGCACATGAGGTATTTTGGTCCTTTCCTCTGCACAAGCTGCTGTATCATAAATATTTTGGGATATCTCGGGATGCCTCAAATGGCCTTGGATAGAAATCATGCCACAGAATATAAATGAGATTGAGGTCAGGACTCTGACCCGACCATTCAAATATATGGAATTTTCTCTGTTTGGACCAACTCTGATGGTGATTTATTCCTTTGTTTAGGAACAGACAAGTTGTATGACCCACTTTCTTTAAAGTTTCAGATCACAAACATCCTGGCAATGTGCTATAAAATTGGAAGAAATATAATCAAATGCCTGCAGACTCATACATTTCTCTCTCGTGCTACATTGTCATTTAAAGAATCCTTTGACATGATGTCTTTACACTGATTTTTGAAAGGACAGCTAAGGCATGACTGGTGCTACATTTTTTCTATTTGTGATTAATCTGCTTCAATTGCGACTGATGAAGCCCCAAGTCTTCAGACATCCTCTTCTAACCTTTTCCAGACTAATGAGCCTGTATAATTCTTCCTATGTGGTTTTCTGAAATCTCTTTAGGTCATGCCACATTACACAAAATTCAGTGGTAACAAACTCTTTCATAGGGCAGGATGAGTATGTGATAGGAACACCTGACTCAATTATCATTGTTCACAAGGCTGAGAAATTCACATTATCAATAAATTAGCTTGACTGATTTAACCTTTTTTTCAATAATAAAATATAAATATTTTTGACTAGTTTGGTATAAAAAAAATCCAAAACATTAAAAAATATTTCATCAACATTTTCTCACATTTGTTAATGTTAAAGTTCATGGGGCAGATATACATTTAAAGGGATCCTATTATGCCCTTTTACAAAGTATTGAGTTTGTGTTAGGGTGTACTAGAACATGCTTGATTGTTCAAAAAACTCATTTTTTACATTATTACAGCACCTCTCTCCCCAGGTTTCGATGAAGCCCCTCCTTTCGAAATACGGAATGAGCTGTGATTGGTTAGCTGGCCCAATGCGTCGTGATTGGCACAGATTATTCAGGAAATGACCTGCCCCTCCATAACTAGTGTAGTGTAAATATGAAGTATTTAGCGTCAATTTCAAATTCAAGTTAAAATTCAAATTCAATTCAAGCCCCATTCAGACCCTGACAATGTTAATTAACAAGAGGATCATACAAAATGCACAGACTTCGCAAGCACAGATTTCACAGTACGTTTCAGAGTGGTATGTTTTTTGTACTTTTTTATGCATTATAGATACGATGTTATCCACCATTTTATCATTTTTTTGTTTGTTTGTTTGTTTTTCGGGAAAACTAAGTACGACCCCTTTAAAAACATTGAGAAGTTGATATGTGATCACTGAAAGCAATGGAACGACAAATTAAAGATTCAGACCTTTAGATTAATTAAAGTAATTTGCCAAGTTAAAATACTCTCTGGTGTAACATTATGGGTACTGCTTGGAATATATTCACAATCCCTGTAATAAATAGGTAACTTAGGTTGACTGACTTTTGACAAAAACAATATACTCAAACAAGATTCAGATAGTATGAAGTAAATATCCTAAAACTTTTTGCTATTTTTTCATACCTTTGCAAAGCATAGACATGACCTTTAGATGCTGCCAAGTACAAGTTAACATTGTTTCACGTTTGAACAAATACTGACACCTGGTGGCACTTCTTTCATGCAACATTTACAAGAAATTCAAACAAATTAAATAATATCAGCGTTGCACAAAAACAAAACTTATTTCTATATTTCTTATAAAACACACATTATATATATGGCAGTAAAAACACACACAAATTGTATTTCCTGTCTCTTAATATGGTTTTGCATGGATAGTGTTTTCATTTCCAGCAGTTTTAGGGAGAACAGTGTACCACAGGAACCAAAGTCTCATTACCTCTCTGTAGTGAAGCCCTTTGGGTCATTGTGGGGTTTCCTTAACTTGTCTGGGCTATCAGGTGGAGAAGTAACACCATATGACCCCATAGGGATGCAGTCCTGTTGAGGAGCACCACCTTCTTCTGTGTGAAGGGTGAGATGGGCTGGAGGCTCTGGACCACATCTTAGTAAAGCCATAAAGCACCTGTAGAACTGGCAATGAATTCCGAATTAATAGTAATAAGAGTCTATAAGGATAATGAGGAAACAAATACACCTATAAGAAGCACATACCTGATTATTGAACAGAACGTAGATGATGGGATTCAAAACAGTGCTGCTCTTTGCTAGTATGGACGACACAACGCTGGCTGTGGGGCTGACCATGCCAACGCTGAATGTGCCAAGCAATGCCATGACCCCATACGGCATCCAACAGAGCAGGTAACAGGACACCATGGAAACCACCATCACCAGCACATGTGTTTCCCTCCTCTGCGCAGCTGTCTGATTGATCTTAGCAACCTGTGGGGTGAGGACACAAGCTTTGAGGTTTGCTTTTCAAGAACAACAGCATAAAGCTGTACATTTGTGTCTGGTTTGAAACGCCACATGGTGTATATGACAGAATTTAAAGCATTTTATTTTTTACATGTTTTGATTTACAATTTTTTTTTTTTGCATTTGTTAAGGCATACAAGAATTTGCTAAAATGCTCAAATCTGATCCAGCTGTGCACACCCATTTCAAGGGATAGTTCACCCAAAAATCCTGGCATATTCTGGCATAATTTAACCCTCATGTCATTCCAAGCACATAAACCTTTGGTTAATCCTCGAAACACAAATTAAGAGAGGTTTCTGTCCCACCATTGAAAGACCAGGTAACCAAAACTTAGAAGAGTCAAAAAAAAAATCATAAAGGAGTCGCAAAATGAATCTTTATGAATCAAGTGGTTTAATCCAAGTGTTGTGAAGATATGATAACTATATGATGAACAGATTTTATTTAGGCTTTATTTACCTCTAAATAATGATGGACACAAACAACGCATGACACAGGCATAAGCTCCTGTTTACAATATGTGATGCACATATGATGTGATGACACATGCGATAAGTGTGTTTATATTTGAATAAAAGCCTAAATTAAATCTGTTCATCATATAAAGCAATCATATCTCCTCAAAAGACTTTGATTAAACCGTTCAATTTAAATGGGTTTATTTTATGATGGCCTTTTGGGATCTTTTAGGTTTTGGTTATGTAGACTTTCATTGGTGGGACAGAAACTTCTCAGGTTTCATTTCAAAAGTCTTGTGGGTTTGGAATGACATGAGGGTAAGTCAAGATGACACAAATGTTTTATTTTTGGATGAACTAACCCTGTGAAAAGGACTTTGGTTCCGGATGAAAAATGCTTAATTCATGGCAAACAAACATTTGGCTAGAAAGATCGATAAGTCCTACTCGAAGAGAGCTCTTTATCAAAATCACTGCTTCCACTCCCACTCTCTCTCTTTCAACCTTTTCCTCTTTCACACTTCACTCACCCCATGAATAGCAATGAGGATCTTCCCGTAGCAGTAGACCATGAGAAGAAGAGGCAGGAGCAGGCAAAAGACAAAGAGGCAGATGACGTAAGAAGTCGTTTCTGGGGAGCGATGGTTCCACTGGACTGAACAGATGGTGCCGGGACCCTCAGGACCGTAACTGCTCCAGCCGAAGAGTGGCGGCGATGTCCACGCGAGAGAGTACAGCCAGCAGCCTGTGATGAAGAGCCAGGCCTTCCTATAGTCAGACACATCCACTTTTGTGCAGCAGAGGATGGTGCTGTAACGCTCGTATGACAGTACAGCGAGTGATACCAGTGAAACAATACCTGTTGATGTTGGATAAAGAGCCAAATCAATTAGGCCTATATGATAATCAACTAGATGTTTAATAAAATAAAATATTTAGAAGAATATGGGTAACCAAACAGCTGTGCACCTTTGACTTCCATAATGTTTCTTTTGTGTTCAGCTGAAGATTTTGCAAGATGTAAACAACACTGGTCCAGAAACACTTCCTGTTTCAGTTTGTAACTGTTTTCTTTATTTCACATGTAAAGAAAACATCTTAAAGATGTTTGTTTAACTTTTTGATTAAGTTTTATATGTTCTGTTGGTTGTATTTTATCCCAGCTTTTATGTACGTTAGTGTTAAAAAACTGAAACAGGAAGTGCTTCTGGACCAGTGTTGTTTACATCTTGCAAAATGGTCTATAAAGTTTTGAACAATGCTAGGTGAGTATGATGACAGAATTTTACATTTTTGGGTGAAGGCCCATTCCTTTAAAACCGTAACGTATACGGTTTTAAAACAACTTCACATAAACAGGATAATAACAACAATCAATGATGGAAACTCCAATTAACCAATTATTTGTAATTAACCCATCTGACTTAGCCTAAGTTACTATTCAACCGCATTCTAGCTGCTGAAATAAACCGACACGTTGCATGTTTTCAATATGATAACGTGCAGTTACAGATAGGATAGCCTAATCATAACGATTTTTTTATCATCACTAGGCTAAAATCTTATATTAGTTTATTAAAACTCAGTCTTACCGAACATTGCATTGGCAAAACCATACCACCTGCAACCAGGAACTCCCGTCAGCCACCGGCCGTAAACCGACGCGGCGAAACTTAACGGTGTGCCAAAGAGACAAACAAGCATGTCGCTCACACAGATGTTCAGCAGTATCAAATTTATAGGAGTCCTCAGGACATGGAAACGGGCAAAGACCAAAAGAACAAGAAAGTTATTTAGGAAACCGAAAACGAAGATTATTCCCAAACACACTGCCACTACAGTGTGTCCCGTGCGGCCGAATCCGGGCTGATCTGGAGTCGGTGTGTCCAGCTGGCTGCCGTTCTCTGAGGACTCTCTGAAGAACATACATGTAATGTTTTGTTTAAGCAATAAAACAATAAAAAAATAGCGGACGGTAACCATAGATTAAATAGAGGAGCACACCTGTATGCTGGAATGAAGGAGTTTAAGAATGGGAAAGTAAGTTGCACTCTTAGGTTGTACCCCGTAGACCCACAGATTCCGTTCATTATCTCCCCCTCTAGTGCCCCCCTCCTCAGGAGAAGAAGAACGCGACCCTCCCGTCTTTAATCTATTATATATCAGCATAAACGCCACTCAAGCGCGCGGATCTCAAAGTAGGCTATGGCAAGCCATTTATTCCTTAAAACGAATACATATTTTTATTGTCAGTAGTATATTTTTAATTATTGGTAAGAAATCCAGTAGTGACCAGGCCTTTTATTGTTGAATTTCACAATTAAATTCTATACTGTAAAAGAATAAATGGAAAATGTAGCCTAACTGGTAGGCTAATTTTCTGCATGGACATCATTATCCCATAATTTTACAGAAATTTCCATTAACCCTAAAACACAGTAAGATTTGCAGTTGAACTATAAGCAGCCATTGAATCATTACACATAGGCTAACGAGGAAAAAGGCTGATGTAATTAGTGAGATAAGAAATGTGACTAGTAACAGATTGGATATATATTAGTGTCATAAATAGCCTACCTGCAGTGTTCAATAGGCTATTATTAGATAGCCAACTGGTAAGATAGTAACTTTTGGAAGATTTTGATTTGTTTAATTTGGTGAAACTGAAAAATACACTATTTTCTATTGCATTTTATTAATTATTTTAAATATTCTTAGTTTAAAGAAATAAAGGTAAATATGGCTTGCCACAATACCCATTCATGGTCTAGGGTATTTTGATATCTGTCTAAAAAGGAACTATTAATAAGGACTGACATGAGAATGTCTCACACCTCTAAAGGTTTCAGACATTGTCATTGGGATATTTAGTTTCATAGTCCATTTATTAGAGGAAAAACTATGCACTGGTAATTACCTGAATGAAACAGTTTAACAGTCAGTCTGCAATTCAGTAAACTGCAACAACGTTTAGTCTGCAGTTTTTCTCAGTTGTTTCTCAAATGTGTTGAATGTTACATGACAGATTTAGATTTAATGTGCCCCTGTTGTCCTCTCGGTTAGGCATCAGCCTGATTTATTTACTTCATAAGAGAGCAGGGAAATTAGGGCAGATGGAAGAGAACTTAAAATGTGCCAAGGCATCAATAATCGAATAGTGAGCAGGCCGAAATGAAAAGTTCCACCATCTGGTCCACTATAATGTACCCATTTTTGCTGTGAGATGAGGACTGCTTTCCAAACTGTTCAGTCAAAATGAAACTAATTTACGTTCTAAATCTAATTTCCATTGCTTAAAGGGATACTTCACCCAAAAATGAAAATTCTGTCATCATTTACTCACCCTCAAGTTGTTGCAAACCTGTATGGGTTTCTTTCTAACGATTGGCACCATTGACTTCCAAAGTATTTATTTTTTTCTACTATGAAGTCAATGGTGCCAAACAACTTTTTGATTCCAATCGTTCTTGAACATCTTCCTTTGTTTTCAGCTGAAGAAAGAAACCCATACAGGTTTACAACAACTTGAGGGTGAGTAAATGATGGCAGAATTTTCATTTTTGGGTGGAGTATCCCTTTAAATTTACATTCTGGCCTGCAGATTGAATCCTGTTTCTTTCCGTCACATTCTGTTAATAAATTGGGTTACAAATGAGCTTCATAGCATGCTAAGAGTAAAATCATCATTAATAGTGTTTGTTTAAATCTTTATTGAACTAGGGTAAATGCTTTGAGAACATCTCAAATTGTATTTTCTCATTCATTAACACACTCTGGGGATGTGAGAGGATGATGGGAAAGAGAAAAGCACACAAAGCAATAACAGTGTACTAGTCACTGTAAAAAATAAATAAAAAATCCAATGTTAAGGTTATAAACCACTGATTGAACCCAAGAGAGTTAAAAAGCCTTCAGTTCTCATTACGATTCTCATTCTCAAACCATGTTAAATGTTACAGAAGTGAATATACCTTAATGATTTTTTTATTTTATATTTATGTATAGTCACATCTTAAAGTCTTGGTTACAAAATATTGCTTATAAAAAAAGTATATATAAAGTTAATGTACAAGTCTAATATACTAATAAACAACAGAATGTCAAAAAATGTCATTCATAATTCTGACAGGTCATTCTGACTCGCAAAAAATCAAACGTCTTGCTTAAAAAGTATGTAAATGTGTAACGTAGGTACAAAAGAACCATATTTATGTGGGATTAATTAAACAAAGGGTCATATGTCTAATCTTTCTAAATTCTTGGAAATAATTGAGGAAATTCATCAAAAAAGCCTTTAGCTGTTTTGTCATACTCATATATCAAAAGACTGTGACAGGGAAATACATTATTGCCTGAGGAAAAAAGTCTGAAACGGGTTTTAAGAAAACAGGTTTGTAAAGATGAAATTCAACAACATCTGAACAATTTAGAGGACATTTATTTTTGCTCATGTCACTTTAAGCATTGCACATCTGCGTTGCCTTCTGTGTCTTCTGTGTAACCTGCTCTAAAGAGTCGAAACAATTGTACATGAAGTTTTGAAGGGTTCCCCAAAGTATGAGGAATTTTTCAGAGAGAAAAGAATATTAGATAAGAAAAAGTATTTAGATACTGTATTAAATATATATATTTTTTGTCAAATGACAACAGTTTATGGCTTACTGTAAAAATATGAACTTTCAAAACAGCATATATTACAAAAAGAAAGTTTGCTAAAACTATGATTGTATTACAAATCATATAAATAGACTTTACTTCCTCATTCATCCAACTAAGAGAAGTGAAATATTTCCACTCAGGTTCTCTCACTTATGTCCTATTATAAGATATTCACATGCTCATGGCTAAAAGAAGAAAAGAAGCAATTAACAGCCATTAATCTCTGAGGAATGTCTGACACCACAATGGTTTGAGTCACTTTACCGAATGTCCAAAAGCATTTTTAGGCTTACGTAATAATGTAAACATAGGCAGTCTTATGCTGAAAATGTATTTTCATCATACTGTAAAGCCAGAAATCTCTTCTTCAATACCAGTACAAATCCTTATTGATTTCTGAGGCAGGCACACCTGAAAAACACAAAGTAATACAAATAATCTCTCCACATAAACAGATGCACTGCATGTTAAGCTGCATCCAAATATACATAAATCCCTACAATAGCTGCCAGTAGTGTTTCTTTAAAAAGTGACAGCGCCAATCACTGGCCTACATAATACAGTTCACAGTATGTGTAATATATAGAACATACTTTTTTAACAGTCATGAAATTATAATAAGTAGCCTAATTACTTATTCAAAGAAGCTACTCAGAGCTTCAGAAGTGAAAATCACATTTAAAGCAACTGTAAATATATATCAGTTTCAAAATAATTCTTATGGGACACTGACTTCTTTCCCACGCTCGTCAAGCTCATTTTGAGCTCATTTTGCTCATTCTGCGCAGGAAGTGCAATAATCGGGATTCAGTCTTCTCCGTTGAAATCAATGGGGTCGCTGTGTCCATTTCTTTTACTGTCTATGAATAGGTGTTCAGTATATTGTCTTGTAGTGTTTTTAGTCGCTTTCACAGATCTGTGTGAGCAGGGATCTTTACTTTACTTTACTGTTTATTTTTTCACAGGGACGAGTAATTGCACCATGAGATCACATGGATTTAAAGGGATACTCCACTTTTTTTTTTGGAAATCTTGTTACTGATATTCTTCTAAATATCACAAAATCGGCTGAATGGATTCAAAAATGATAAAACTCAACTGTTTAACTCTGGGGGAGTTTTTTTCCAAAAAAAGTGGAGTATCCCTTTAAAAAAATATGAAGTGCACAGATAAATAATTTATAATACTGCAAAAATCCATTAAAAAAGAAATCAATATTTCCTGCCTATGTAGGCAGGACTATTTATTAATTGTTGGTGAGTAGCCATTTAATACTGATAATATACATTTATCATCGCATTATCACAAAACAAACCCCTTCAGGGTTATAAAGGCTGATCTAATCACCTATCTTAGTTTATTTTGTGACCAAGAACGGCACTGTTAATTTTTCCCTTACTTAAAAATGTATACCGTTGCATTAGATGCATCTGTGAGCGAACAGTTAGCAATATGTTGTAGTACCTGAATCTAGGCCGATCCTGCTTCCAGACACATCTTTAAAGGCCGTCCCAGAATTCCACTCTGGTCTGGTCTCTGATTTTGAGAAGGGCGAGATCATGATGCCTCCTGTTGGGCGATCCATTTGTAACATATTGAGGTAAGAGCTGGCGCTGCCCTCAGCAGCCATGGGCGGTTGGTAGAGTATTTGAGGCAGTTCAAAGCCTGTGCTCTGTCTGGGTGGACAGGGCCAGAGGGAGGATGAGAGTCCTGAGGGATTCACGATAACTCCCTGGGATGGAGGTGTGGCTTCCAAGGATGTCAATTGGGTCAACTTTGAGGAACCAGAAGAGTGTGTGGACTTAGACCATGTTAGACCAGAAAAAGCCCATGGTGATGATGAGGATGATGATAGGGGGGCATCTGGGATAAGAAAAGCATATATTTAGATGATCTAGATAGATAGATAGATAGATAGATAGATAGATAGATTTTCTGGCATTAACACACCTGATTTGGGAGTCCTATTGCTTTCCTTGGCTTTAATGCTGAGGTCTTTTGGTATGGTGGCTTTGTTCAGGGCACGGAAGAAGTGCTCATCCACGGCAGTGTTGATGTCACCTTGATAGTATGTAAACAGCTGAGGAGAATCTTTACACTGCTCTGACTGCTCTGACAGTCTGTCCTCCATCATCCTGACTTAGGGATACAATATTTATTATTTTACAAAATGGGTTTCATTTGTGTCCCCCATTTACATGTGTGTAAAGAGTGCTTAACATTGAAATAAATCTATTTTTTTTATTTATTCTCTCTAATTTATTCATCATAAAAAGATTGAAATGCATCCACCCTATTATATTTCCCCCATTTAAAGCAATTTACTGCCCCATACATTAAAATAAATACAATGGTAAACACTGTAATAACACTGTTTTTTCACAAATAAACTCTCCAGTTAAAATCTTATGACATCAATTCTGTTGCAGTGATTTTGTACAGGAAAATTAAGTGGATATTAATGCAAGTAAATATCAGTATTTATCTTTTCTTCTCTACCTTGAGCACAAAGCTTGTACTGTTAAATGCAACTGTAAATCTGTCGACCCTGGTACCTTTCTAAAGGCATGACTTTGATCCAATATTCCAGTTTTAAAGTTTGGGGTCTGTAAGACTTTTTTTTTAAATCATCAAACGTGATTACAATGTTACCAAAGATTTCTATTTTATACAAATGCTGTTCTTTTGAACTTTCTATTCATCAAAAAATCCTGAAAAACAATAAATTACGGTTTTGCACAAAAAATAAAACCATGATCGCATGACTGATTTCAACATTGATAACAATAATCAGCATATTAGAATGAATTCTGAAGGATCATGTGACACTGAAGACTGGCGTAATGATGCTAAAAATACAGCTTTGCCAGAATAAATTTCATTTCAAAAAGTTATTTTAAATTGTACTATTACATATGAAATTGTTTTCTATGAGTTTCCTTCTATGAACAATATAAAAAATGTATGATAATCTACCAACCCCAAACTTTTGAAAAGTCGTGTGTATTAAAATGTATGAATGTAGCTTGAGATGGCCAAGCACAGTTTATTAATATTTAAACATTACTTATTCGATAGAAAACTGGACAGTGCAACAAAATAGTCGAGGGAAAAAAAAAAACGCAATGACTTATTTCATATGCATAATCTCTTATATAGACTAATTATAAACAGAGAACAGCAAAAGATTTAAAGACAAAGATGAAACCCACAGTTCTAAAAGGGTAGTTTCTATTTATCCTCTAAAGCACTCCTTCCTCAAACTGAAACGGGACTTCAACTGCATTCACAAAAGAAAATCAAATCCCCGAAACATTTAACACGCTGCTTACCGAACTGAATCCAGCGCACATCCAGGCACCGATACCACTAACACAAAACGAATGTGATACTTTGTGCGGGAGGTTGAGCCCTGAGAAATGTGCCCGAGCGAGTTGAACAAGGTCATCTCAAACAGATAACATCACAGCTGTCATTATGCTTACACGGAATTACACTGGGCTGTTTTTTTTTTTTTGTTCCCATATATAAACCAAAAATATTTTCTGTGACCAACTTTATAAAAACGTCTTTTTTATGAAAGCAAGAAACAATGAAGAGGTCACAAAATGTGTTTTTACTATAAAACTATTAGCATAAAGGGAAGGGATAATCACAAATGATTATTTGCAGTTAAATTTCCATCATTGTCCCCAAATTTTGAAATGGTGAAATGCACTGGCTTGTCATGGGAACACTGTATATTGGTGTTCGGATGTTTGAGCAAGAGACATTAAACAAGTTCTGTTTTCTCTCCACATCTACGCATCTTCCTCATCACTTCCTGCTAAACTGCTATCGGTCGACTGCATTCCTCCTTCCTCCTTGTCCTCCTCCTCCTCATCTTTCCCCTCCTGTGGTTTTGCGGTGCTTTCGTTTGTACCCTCCTCCTGTCGGGTCGGTTCTGCTGCTTCTTGTGTGCTGGGATTCTGTTGTTCTGCTGCTTTTGAAGGGTCCGCTTTAGATCCGTCACCCAGGAAAGAGGCCCAGGTTTTCAGTCTCTCTTCTCGTTCTCGTGAGGTTTCCTCAACCTGTGTGACCAGAGCCAAAAAGTGAGGCAAAAAAGCAGAAGTAAAATAGACCCGATTTGAACATTTAAGTTTGCATTTTTTTAAATAATTATATTTACATTTATTTTATCTCAAGTAACAATTTATGGTTCAAGTTTTCAGTTTTTCTTGTGTGTTTGTTTTCATGAATTTTAGTTTTGGTAATTTTAGTACATACATTAAAATTAATATTGTCATTAAATGACAATTAAAAACAATGCCTTGGCAACTAGCTGAAAAAAAAGTTTAATTTTATTTCATTTAACATTTTCTATTTCTAGAAACGGTTGTAGTTTCAGTTCATTAATATTTTAAACTAATTTTAATTAGAAAGTTTTAGTATTTTGTTGTTTATTTTTGTATTTTTTATTTTGTCTGTATAGTTTTTAAAAACTTTTATTTCAGTTTTAGTCATTTTAGTGCATGCACTTAACCTAAATGACACTTAAATACATGTATTTTCATTTTTTTAATGGTTTTGTTTTAACTATACTGATCCTGAAACCTGAAAGTCTTTTAACTTTCTTAATATACATCTCTGGTCTAATTGTGTATGTGTTAACAAAATTAAATATGATTGTGTAGGTTTAGTCCATGTAATAACTTTCCTTTTCTGATGACATCAAGTATGCCGTGCAGACTGTTGAGTGATGTTACAGCCAAATAGCTATTTAGAGACTGTTTTAGCAAACCCACACTCGGTTTGTACGCAACACCCACTTCTCGTGATTCAGCAAATTCCTAATGGATAAACTAATGTCCCTCCCCTCACTTTTTCCTCTTTAAATATCCTGATTCATTCAGAAAAAAATCAGATCGAGGACATAAACTCTGTAGCAATTTACAATTCTTCATAACTTAAAGGCATAGTTCAAGTTATGATGTGACTGTGATTACAAGAGGTTAAAACTATATAAATACTGTTCGGTTACTCACACAAAGGGCTCGTTTCACGTCTTAGGCCATCAATGTGTGCTTACATTTACGAGTCATTAAATCATGTTTAATTTGGACTTCTCTGTGCATGCTCTTTGAGGTGGACCCCATATACCTCCATTATATGACTGACAGACAAGAACAGTTTGACTTAAAAATATCAAAATTGAAAATACTGCGGAAACAAAGACACCTACATCTTGGATGCCCTTGAGGTAAGCTAAAACATATCAAAAATTAATTTCAAAGTGAACTATCCCTTTAAAACAGGCTGAGTATTTTACCTGGTAGTCAGTTACACCGTCCCATGGCTGTGCTGATAGTTTCCTCCCTCCAAACCAGCGTCCATTTAGAGCCACCTGACACAAGTCCGCCTCGTCAGGTTCCTTAAAAGCCACAGATGCCACTCCATCAGGGTGCCTCTGTTTCCAAAGGAAGAAAGCAAAGGGTTGAGCATAAGAAATAGTAAAATAAAAATGTCAATGTTTTCATAATAAATGTGGGCAGAAGTAAAAAAAAGGACTTACATCAAAGATAATGACCTTCTTCACTATCCCGAATTTCTCACATTCTGTCCGCAGATCATCTCTGTACTCATTCAGAACCAAAGGATCCTCCTGTAAGACACATATGGTGCAGCTCTTCAACACATTTTTAGTTAAATGTTTGGACACATTTGATTACATTTATATTCTTCATTATCTTTTATACGTTTGTTCTAAAGGCTTAAAAGACTGAAATGGGCTTCGTATTGGTAATCTGGTAATTGGAAATCTTGAAGGTTGGATGAGGTTGGACTGAATAATAAAGGAAAAGCAGCCAAACAAGTTCCTAAAATACATGTGAATCCTTTTCAAATGTTTAAAAAGCATCCCGGGATGCACTTCATGATGTTTGTTGAAGTTTAAAATGGAAATCTGAAATCTAGTACAATATAACATGGCTTTGATTTGTTTAACATTTGCAGTCAATTCCCATTACTCCTCTTAGTGCTACTTAATGTTTGCTATTATTTAAAAATATGAAAATAGTAAAATTAAAAAGTGATTAGGAGTGTCTAATGGGTAGTACTGTATACACAAGTGCTCAAAAGTTTGGGGTTGGTAAGATTTTTAATGTTTTTGAAGGAAGTCTCTTGCTCACTAAAGCTGCATTTATTTAACAAAATACAGTAAATCAATAGTAGTGAAATACAATTTATAATAACTTTTAATTAATTTAAAATGCAATTTATTCCTTTGATGACAAAGTGGAATTTTCTGCATCATTACAGAAATCAAATTAATTTGAAACACAAATCATTTGTAACAATGTAAAAGTATTTACTGAGACTTTTAATCAGTTTAATCGCTAAATAAATGTATCCATTTCTTTAAAAGAAATCTTGCTGATCCCAAACTTTTGAATGGTAGCTAGTTAAATTAGCCATAATTGAGGCCTATAGAATCACAAACATAGTTTTAGTTCAATCTTAGTATCAGTCTCATTTATTAAACTATTAATGTAGAAAGCATGAGGATCCTATATTTTTTGGATCCACACCTTCATTCCTGCTCTTTTCTGAGCCTTTAAGCTGCACCTACTTCAGGAATGCAGACAGACCTGCCTTGAGCTCTGACGCAGAGACGTTTATCACCGGTACAGACAAACTAAACAATCCCGTAGCTCTAAACTGTTACTAATCGAAGCCGAATGTTTTTCTGTAATTATCTTTACACATCTTGAACACCAGTGCAAGGCTAAACATATTCTGAGCTGTAAAAAGAAAACACTGTAGATCTGGTTTCAGCAGCAGCAAAAGACATTTTACAAATGCTGTAAGAAAACAGGTGGTACTTTTCATGTCACTCAATGTAAAGTGTTGCCAACAAAATGTTCTATTCAGTAACATCTACGATGTGTTCAAGTGTTTCTTCTGGGTGTGTCGGTATGTTCTGAGATTGACTCTTACCTCAAAGTCACTGGGATGAAACATGTTTTGAATGATGAGAACTTTTTCATGCCTTTTACGAGCGTCTATGGCCTTCTCCGGCCTCCAGTCGAGCTGCCTGATAATCAAATGACAGAAGTGTCAGTCATGTCTACAGCCACATAAAAAATATTATGCTGATTAAGCAGAGCATTGTTGCACTGTGTGTCAGAATCGACTACATAGAGCCACAGGATTGAGCTAGAAAAGGAAGGTTTATACTTTACTTTTGTTGCATCTGGAGCTTTTTGCGGTACTCTTTGTTCTTTTTCTTCTTCTTGTTGGCGTCATATTGTCCTTTGAGCTCGAACCTCGCTGCCTCCACGTGCAATCGGTAGCCCCGAATCTCTGAGTCATCCAAGAGCCGCTCGGCAAGAGCCACAGACTCTTTCTGCAGGGAATAATCAAATTAAAATGTTGGTCTACAAATTATATAAATACTATAGCTGGGCAAGTTAACGTGTTATCGTGTTAACGGATTTATTAATTAACGGCGACAATTTTTTAAAATACGTTATATTAAGTATTTTATTATTCAGTTATATATATATATATATATATATATATGTATTTATTTATTTTATTTTAAGTTATTTTAAGTACTTTAGAATTCATTATTCAATTTTGCGCATAACAATCACAAGAAACCATGCGTAAATTTTTTAATCATTGCCCAGCACTAATAAATACACATGTAAAGCATGTTAAACAGTTTTAAAACTAAAACTATTCAAAATAGTGTTCATTGAAATCAAGCTGAAATCAAATTAAATATAAACATTAGATGAAAAACTGGATCTAACATCTAACTATAGTAATATAGGTTGAAGATGAAGTGCTCAAATTATTACAGCTACAAATAAAAATACATAAAAAATATATAATTAAAGCCAAATCAAAATAGTAAAAAAATAATAAAAATTACAAAAGCATATAACAGAATTGCTTTAACTAAAATGTATAAATAAAACAATGAAATAATAAAAATAAAGGCCAATTCAAAATATTAATAGTTAAATACTATGAATCATACTAAAATAACTGCATGCTATTGCATGTATGCGTTTTATTTGAAATATATATAGAATATATTTGCATGTACATGACCATAGTGTTATAACAACCAACCTTCAAGTAGCAGCAAAGTCCATCTCCTTTTTGGTTCCCATCCTTGTCCTTGTAGAGTTTGATTTTATATTCTTCTGTGACAGGATCACGCATGATAATTCCACATTTGGACATGATCTCCACAAACTCATCAGGAGTTATGTCTAGAGGAAGACCTAGCAGAAAGACACATGCACTGAAAAACACTCCATGAACTGAATCATTCATCAGTTCTTATTTAAACCAACCAACTGATTTAAAAAATAAATATAGCCACTAGAGGGAGTCATACCAGTATTTACTGGTATAGCGCGGTTTAGTAAAGTAATCTAATCTAATAATGAGGAAATTATTTACCTGTCACATAAACATTTGTATTTTTGTCCTTTTCAACTTCAAACCAGCCTTTAAAATACAAGAAATGTTTGTTAATATAGTTATAATAAAAGTCACCTTTTTATAAAAGAGCTTTATACAGTACAGATTGTGTCAAAAGCAGCTTAACAGTGATAACAGGAAAATTATGCATTTCAGTTTAAGTAAATTCAGTGTTGACTCAGTTCCATTGTAAAGATCATCAATTATTAAATTGATCTATAAAGCTGTTATTAGGTAAATAATTATGAATATCTTCTAACCTGGGTCTGCTTTTCTTTTCTCTCCTTTCTGAGCACCCTCCTTAGTTTTGTCCTGGTCCGAGCTCTCCTCCGTCTTCTTGGGCTCATCCGGTTCGGCGGGAGGGGCCGCAATAGAAGGATCAGGGGCCCCTTCCTCATTGAAGCCATAGTTTGCTTGATATGCTGCGATGAAATCATCATTTATCTATAAAGAAAACAATTAACATGAACTTTAATTCAGAACTTACAGCGAATCAGCTCTGATCGGGTTATTAAAATTGTGTAAATGTAGTATTTTGTTTGGTAATGGACCTTTGGAAACCATGCTCTCTTTTCATGGTCCCAGTCGTACGCAGTGCCGTCTTCTGGGTCGACGTAAGTGAATGGATCATCTCCACCCTCTTTCTTCTGTTCATACAGCTGCTGCAAACGGAGCTGCTCGTGGAACTCTTTATTACCATCCGAGTCCCCACTCATCTACAGATACACAGACAAGATAGAGACACTTCACTGAAGTGTGCCATTTGGGACAGGGCCATACTGATGGGTTTATTCGAGGATTGTTTTGAACTTAAAAAACTGACAAATTCACCAGGTCATCCTAAAGTTTTTAATATGCTGTAACTCCAGATTGATGCACGAAACAAAACTTCACTAAACATTTTGTAGCGCCTGACATCCAATAATCACAATAAGCTTTGCTACATTTACTGTAGAAATTATAGTACAGATTATTCATGCAATCGCTCAAGCGGTGTTTCAAACACCGGAATAAAATAAAACAGCTGGTAAACAATGTTAACCTTACATCTACATCAGGAAATCTCTTCAATGACCATAACTCGTTAGTTAACAACAAAGAAAAAACCTCTAGAGGAGCATTTTAATAAATGTAATTTTTATTTTAATACAATTATTTTTTACTTAACCAGTTCATTATATTTTTTTTTACATATTTATCTTTCATCATTTCATTAGTTCATGTGTAGGTTATTTTTTAATAGGCCTAAATCTGTCATTAAAATATGTTAGGGTATTACTGCCGTACTAATCACCAACAAATTGTAGAAACCAAATTCTATTATTAAAAAGTTGATATAAAAATGCCTAACATGTAATTTTAATGTTTATATAACTCTGTATTATTTGAGAGTTGATTTTTAAATACATTTGATGTATTGATTGATTATAATTAAAACTTCATTATCATTTTTTTAGTGTCGGTTTTCACACACGGGCATCCTGAATCTTTATTTTGGAGCATCACTTGTATAAATGTATTTACACAGGAATTTATAAATATATTTTACAGTTCATTGCTAAATATGATTAGGAGTATACTGCCAAGTTTTAAGAATGTAATTTAATCTGCATATCAACCTGACAGATTACATACATTTTAGAAGAATAAAAAAGAAATTAATGCAGGTTAGCACTTTCCCCGTTGTTTTAGTGTCACCCTAGGATTTTTACTGTCCCCCTTTGGCCACCAATTAAAAATGTCCTGGAGGCGCCACTATCAACTAACTGTTACTCCATCTGGCCGCTTCTTCTCCACCCTCGAGCCTCTCTCGTATTGATTACTCTGATCAAAACCGTTTGACTGAGACAGAGAGCGGACGTGAGCCGAACCGTAGCGTTGTCAGTAGAGGCTAACATATTCATGATTTATTATCGAATGCGGGATTCACTGTGATACAAAGGCAACATTATAAAATAATAATACATATTTTTAAAATAATATTAAATAAATACAGGGCAGCTCTGCGGGGCAAGTCGCCAGGCCACCGGGAATTCTCCCGGTACTCGCGGTGGCCAGTCCGGGCCTTGGTGAGACAAACTAACCCACATAAATCGGCTTATGCCGATCTAACGGGTGAACACCGCAACTGTTCCTGGGCTTATTTAGAAAAACAGAACGGTCTACATTTAATATAAAATGTGAACAGCAAAAATGCACACTGTTTTAATGGTTAAATTAAGAAAATATAAAAGATCACCCACCTTTTCCAATGCCGAGCCTCCAAAACATAAATGACTGTTGCACTTCCGAGAGTAAGGCGCATGTCCAACGCTGTGCGTCTTCCGGAATGCAACTGTCGCGGTTGTGTGTAGTTCCGCCTTATTGTTTCTCTCTCAGAGTACAAAGCTTACGATTTTCATTCAAATCCACTTTTAAACTTTATTGCAGATTTATTATGGAAATGTACAAGTCATTTAACATTTTTACAAACAAATCAAACATTTACATATTTTTTCGTAAAAGCTACAACATAAGATAGGATATAATTTGAGGAATCTCTTTTCAACATGTTTAGGCTATTTTGTTATTTATTTTTCTGAAGAGCCAAACGTTTCTATAAAAACACGTGCTTTAGTACAGAGTAACAAAGAAAAAACACACACATTTAATTGGAATAGATATCTGTGTTGAATCCATTCTTCCATGGCCTTGAAGGGAACTCAAGCCCACTTCCTGTGGCAGGAGATGCATCACTAGGAAGAACCGACAGTCCTGCCTGGGCTCTTGGTATTACCAAACTGTTTTCATAAACAAATCCTGCCACAGGAAAGGTTAAGACAAGCAAATGTAAAAGATTTGAACATTAAGTTTCAACAATTATCTTATTGGTAACATCTTACCCAGGTCAGGTCTTGTGATAGTCACTTGACGTTGGCTGGATTCTGAGGAAACCGTTGAGCTCTGAGTTGAATTAGACTTGATGGATCTCACAGATGCCATGAAGGGAAACGTATTTGGTGGATTGGGTTTGTGTTTGGGAACCACAGTTGCAGTTTGACTCCATTCTGAAAACAATCACAAAGTTAGTGCTTGTGCTTTCCATTAATAATGCGAGGAAGAAATTTGTGCTTTACCAGAGCATTCCTGCAGCTTGAGAGCTCCACAACATAAATGTACTCTCCATTGCTTCCGTACGTTTTCCTTCATGAGACAGTGGAACACAAAAATGAAGAATCCTGAAACAAATCACAACATAGAATATTAATACAGTAGATTGGATAGTAAAGCTGAATCTAAATAAATTTTATGTGCTCTTTCTCACCATGAAGGCTGTTCAGTATGGCGAACAGGTAGAGGAGGAACACCTTGACAGGACCCCAAGCGAGAAAAGCCACAGACCAGGTGAGACCCAATAAAAAGGTAAGGCTCGCCACAGCCCGCAGGTCTTTCCAGATCCCACTTCGGGTGCCAGCAGGTTGATTGACTTGCATGTTTCGAATCTGGATCAAAACCACTAAGAAGATGGAGCCATTGCACAGTAGTATGAAGGCTATGTAGCTCACTACTGATATGTAAAAAACCACATCATTTTGTATCCAGCAGCTGAAAAAGAAAGGCATGGCAATTCTTAACTTACATTTGACACTATAGTAAATTTGTAATACTGTTCTGTTGCGATTTTAATGCGAAAAACCATCCAACTTCACTTACAACATTTCAGAATCATCCAGTGTAATTTGGGAATCACTGTCCACGCCATATGCATCTCTCTTTATAGCCAGCACCATGCCACATATAATAAGTGGAATCCCTGTGCAAAGACATAATTGTTGTTAAATGAATTAATTAAAAACAGAAATCTGTCTCTGAATGTTTTCATGAGCTTAAATCTCTCACCCCAGCCAAGCAGGCAGAATTTCAAGATGTATGAGGGCACATACACATTGAAAACTTTGACCAAAGCAAAGTACATATTCACAGCCCCCAAGCCCATCCAGGTAAAGGAAGCCAGTAAGAAATAGTGTAAGGTCACCGCCACAGCAATGCATACGCCATCGACGCCAAAAGAAGAAAACCAGGAATTCAGTAGGAACACCAGGTTAAGTCCCAGTAGTGCAATGGACAGGTTCAACAGAATTTTGGATGGGTAGTCTCTTCTTAACTTCCTGTATTAAGATGCAATGCATCCAAAGTCAATGGCAAAGAAATGTAACATGAAAAATGACTTTTAAATGTGTACATTTTATTGTAAAACGTTGAATAGACATGACAATATGGCATATATCCATATTATAGCAATGCACGAAGAATATTAACATAAAATATTAAAGCATCTTACTCTAAGAGGGTGTATGTTAGCACTGTGATCCCAAGAAAGCATGAAGACACTCCACAGCCCATGTATGTAATAATAGTGAGGATTCTTTCATTAAGTTCATCAATAGGAGTTCTGGACACGTCCTTAAATAATAATTATACAAAAAAAAAATATTGGCTTAATACATAAAATATTCAAATGCTATTTGAATCATTATTAGCATTATTATTAATAAAGTAATATAAATAATAAAGTAATTGTGTCATACCAGCAGCACACCAAAGTGGGTCATGTGGTCACAAAGACAGGTTGTGTAATCTTTGCTGATATTATGCGTCCAGCACCCCTTTGGACTCCATCCTCCATATCCGTCTAAAATAGTACGTGCATAAATCCACCAACACAAATACACTTATGAGACATGTGAAGAATAATAATGTGTTCATTCATTTAGAACAAGTGACTTGCCATTCTTATTGAAATCCCAGTAGACACACTGGGTATTCTGGTCCTTCTGTCAAAGGTAAAGACAGTTTAATTATTTCTGCCAGAGTTTTTTTTAATTCCTGGACATTTCTAAGAACTCCACTTACTTTCTTAGTTGTTAGGTGGTGCAGAGTGACTGCAACATATTCTTTTAGGTTTTCAATGGGTCCTGTGGCATTAGTCACACTTGCAGACACCACATAAGAGTTCAGTTCTTTCTCATCTGGGTCATTCTGAGGCAAATTCACAAAAAGTAGCGTGTCAAAATAGTGTCACAAACCAACATTAAAATGCCTGAACTGAACTCACCTTTGTTTGAAAGAGAGTTGGAACACCATAAAATTGAAACTGAATACGGGGGCTGGTGTCGTTTACGATTGGGAATCTCTCTTGTATTTCAGAGGGAAGAGAAATGAAGGCCACTGTACCATCAAAAGGCTCCTGGTTGATATAAATCTAGAAAAGCATAATATTTGATCATTGTGTGACTTTTAAGATGCCATACATATATTATTCATTATATTTTCATAGGTAGGAAAAAGTATAAAATAGAAATAGAAGCATTCAAAGCTCAATGCTTGTGATGATGATTAATATATTATTTTATAGTATTATTATATCATATTATGTATTAAATATTATGTAAAGTTGTTTTCTATTTTAATATATTTTAAAATGTAATGTATGATTTTTCAGCAGTTTTTAGAATCTCATGATGATCCTTCAGAAATAATTCTAATATGCTATTTCCTATTATTAATGTTAAAAACAGTTGTGCTGCTTAATATTTTTGGGGAAAGTTCAAAAGATTTATTTAAAATTGAAATCTTTTGTAACATTATAAATGGCCTTACAGTCACTTTTGATCAATATAATGTACCCCTGCTAAATAAAAGTTTTTTTTTTAAATGTGTACTGACCTCCAACTATTAAACATACTTGTGCTTACCTCAGGGTTTAAGCCTTTGTTAGTGGATGAGACTCCAAAGGTGAGGTTATGAAAATTTTCTTGGTCAATATTGACCACTGATATTGCCAGGGCAGAAGCTGTTAAACTGAATGAGTTTCCATTGAGCGCTACCATCTGGTCTCCAACAGCTTCTGTGATGTTCAGAATACTACACAGAGACAGGAAAGGATTTTCTGTTTACATGGAGAGTATAAAAATCTCCCTGTAAAATCCTCACATAAAACATCAGACCTAATTTTTATATGTAGTTACGAACCACCTATTTCACGGCCAACCACATCGATGAAATAATTTACTATATTTGCTTTATTACTTTTACCGTGCAATAAAAATCAAACAAATATATTAAATAAACATTTAATGTCTCTCTCACACACATTTTTATAATGTGCAAACTGTATCTTCTATCTTACACTAACCCTACCCCTAAACCCAACCTTTTTCTTTTCAAAAAACGTAATTTAGTATGAATTATAAGCTGTTATCTTCACGGAGAGCAAACAATGTCCCAACAAGGACAAGGATTTCAGATATTGCAATCTTTGTGGGGACATTTTGTGAACACACACACACACACACACACACACACACACACACACACACACACACACACCTACCTGTTGGTAAAAGGTAGCAGGTTGCTTTTAGACTCCAGGATGTCAGATGTGATGTTGAGGATGAACTCTCCCAGTGGAGGTGTGATCACGCTAACGTTAATCACATCGGCTAGCTTATTCAGTATCGTTGAGAGCTCGTACTCATCCAGATATTTGTTCTCATGGATCAAGTCCTTAATAATAATCAGAATATCTTCTGCATTGTCTAGTAGGGAAAAACATAATATATCAGGATGATGCAGACTAGAGGCTAATGTGTTAAAATAGATTTCTACACTCTTAAAATGTACTTATTGACGGTTCCTTGAAGAACTTTTAACAGCAACATAACCTTTCCATTGCACGAAAGGTTGTTTATAATGGAAAACTATTTTTAGATTATTAAAAATCACACATTTTGGTTCTGGAAATTTTGGAAATGGTTCTTTTAAAAACTGGGGAACCCAAAATGGTTCTTCTTCTTCCTTCAATTTACCTTAACAGGAAGCTTGTGTATAATGTGATTTCTAAGAAGGGTTTACCATTAGTGACTGTAATGTCCTCCAGATCTGACACTCTGTTGACCACAACCTGGCACTGGCCCAGGTCTGGAGACTTCCATTGAGCATTGTTAGAGTTTGCATCCAGAAAACTAGGGAGACAAGTGAAACAGTCACAATCAATAAACATATCAAACCATGATTTTTTTGGATCAAATTCCTCTAATAATTAGTTCAGAGCTGCCTGACTCCAAGATACACAGCATTATATAATCCTTTTCCATCCTTTTTATGGCCGTAAATAAACCTGAAACGACTGGGACATTGTTGAAATGCAAAAGGTTGTTTAACCTCTGCATGAAATCGATCGTACAAACAGTTTTTGACATTAATGATACCACCATATGGAACATACATGTGATTGATTGGTTTACAGCAGCCCCTGTAAATATTAAATCAAATGGCTTCCTCTTTTTAGAGTTGGTGATCAGGAGCAACAACCCTGCCAGTGGATTTATAGGCAGATAATATGCTGTAATCAAGGTCTCATTAAAGGGATAGTTCACGCTGGTCATGTGTGTGATGCGTGAGCCGACGTGGTGACGTACAACACCGTTACACAACATGAACTCACTCTGAGGCCCACACATAAGAAAATGAATTGAATAAAGTCCTAATTTGTTGTATTCTCGTTGCTTGATAAACTTATGGTTGAGCCACTGTAGTCACTTGAACTATTCTTTCTGGGCCGGCAGGTTTCAATTCTATAAAAAATATCTTCATTTGTGTTGCGAAGATGAACAGAAGTCTTCTTGGAAGCAAAGTCAAAATGATTTAATGCAATTATTGCAATATGATCAAAGATTAAGAATACAATTTCTGTGCCTTTATAGTGGCACCAAATGAAACCCCATTCGGTTAGCGCACAGCACAAGTGCATTGTGTCCGAATCCACTTTTGCTATACACTCACCTTAAGGTTTATTAGGAACACCATACTAACACTGTGTTTGACTCCTTTCGCCTTCAGAACTGC
The DNA here is from genome assembly GCF_016745375.1 of Pimephales promelas. The sequence continues at coordinate 297,080 of NW_024121142.1, forward strand.
CCTACAGTAATTCTACATGGCATTCATTCAACAAGGTGCTGAAAGCATTCTTTAGAAATGTTGGCCCATATTGATAGGATAGCATCTTGCATAGCATCTTGATGGAGATTTTTGAGATGCACATCCAGGGCTTTAATTATTCTAAATTTATGTTTGGTGCTGTAGTGCAGAAATTACACACTTTACCATTTACCTTCATGTTCTTTTGGGTTGGAAACGATTTATAACATCAATTTTGTTTTAGTAAAATTGAATATTTTCAAGATATTTACAGGACAGGCTCTTACCATTCCCTGTATGCGGTCTTTTCAGGGTTTCCTGTACAGGGGAGTGAGGTGATGCGCTGCACCCCAACTTGGGGCCATTTAAATAGCCCCTGTCTGGTGTGATGGTTGTGTTCAGGACATGGCCCTGTTTTTGGAGATGAACAGAGTTGTACTGAGAATGAATCATGATCTGATCCCTCATCATCAGATTTTATTTCTTCAGATGTAGCACATACATATATAAGAAATAAAAATGTCCTGAGGTTTGGCAACCAAGCATACTGATCCACTGGTGTATGGTTTCTCCAGAAGCAGGTGAATCTGTTGTTGTGTGTCTGCTATGTTTGAGGAAGTTGTTACCTGAGCATGAAAGACACATCTATGGCTGGGAACAAGCCATATCAGATAACCACATTAAATCATGTTGTATGTTCATAACAATTATTATTCACTATTGTTTACTTTTCTTTAATTTCTGTTCAGATCTTGTAATAAAGACCTCACCTTGTTACAGAGAGCTGGGAAGGCTGCGAAACAAATGAACAAGATAATAGGAAATATAGTTATTTTGTGTATCTAAGAGATAGATAGATAGATAGATAGATAGATAGATAGATAGATAGATAGATAGATAGATAGATAGATAGATGGACAGAAAGATACATATATAGACAGACAGACAGATAGATAGATAGATAGATAGATAGACAGATAGATAGACAGACAGACAGACAGACAGACAGATAGATAGACGGATAGATACTAGATAGATAGATAGACAGACAGACAGATAAACAGACAGACAGACAGACAGACAGATAGATAGATAGATAGATAGATAGATAGATAGATAGATAGATAGATAGATATAGATAGATAGATAGATAGATAGATAGATAGATAGATAGATAGATAGATAGATAGATAGATACCTTTCCAACCACTTTGGATGATATTGTTTCCACACTGCAAACACAAATCAGACATGCATGTTTAAAATAAACTATAGTATATAGTATAATAGTGTGTCTTGGGATTTTGTTTGTTCTCTGCAATATAACAACAAGACTGACTCACCTTCGTTTTTGTGCATGTTTTGAGGAGGTCACAAGTTTGAAGTGAAACACAGATATTCCTTCACTAGAAAGAGTTTCATTAAGCTGTAATGATGATAAAAACACAACTGAGATATGAGACCTGTTTCCAGTTTGACATACAACACGTCTGAATAAATTCAGGTTTACTTGCTTGAGATCTTACCCAGGTTTCAATTATATTCTTAGGGTCATCAGAGCCTTTTATAGTCACATTGATGTTGACATTGAAATAACTATCTATTTACAGGACAGACACATTATTAAATAAGCCACATTTCAGTAATTGCAGTAATTGTAAAAAAAAAAAAAAAAAAAAAAAAATTGAATTCTTTACCTGATATTATTCCATCATGTGAAACCGTAGAAGAGCTTGTCGTTGTATTTAACGTAAGGCTTGTGGAGGGTAAAACTGTTGTGTCTTTAATTGTCGAGGAACTTTCTGCCAGCGTTGTTTCCATGAATGGTGTGGAGATAGCAACTGTTGAAAACATGTAGTAAAAAACAGTCAGAGAATCCTGTCTGTATCTAGAATTGCACATACAGAATGAATATTACTGTTCTGTCTCTGTACAGACTTGTTTCAGTTGAGGATGAAACAACTGCTGTTGTTGTTTCCATTTGTATGGGTGTTGTGCTTGTTTTTGCAGTCGTCAAGATTTGAGTAGTCACAGCAGGCATCGGCTGAGGTGTTGCGGTTGTTGGTGTTTCAGGTGTACGAGGCAAAGACGTCGCCGTCGCTGTTATTGGTGTAGTTGTATCTGGAATGAGATCCTCTAAAGAGGGATCAGATCATTGAAAACATGCATACCTGCACTGGTACTTGTTAGCGACATCAGAAAACATGCTTGACTATAAAAAATGGTTGATTTGGATGGAGATGCTTTATTTTCTTGGAGTACTATCTGATTTACCAAGAGGGTATATGAAGATGGCTTCAGGACTTGTAAATATTTCATAGTGGTCTACTTTGTAAGGCTTGGCAAGGATCTCGGAAAGTTCATCCTGAATTTTTCCTACATCAACACTAGGAATCACATTCAGGTGAGCCAAACAGTCAAACCTGTGAAGATACACGAGAAAGACATTATCAGTAGTCAGTAGGGCGACATTTTCCAGATGTTTACTTTCTAAATTTCTTATTAATAAGAATGCATGCTATTTAAAGATAATTTATAAATACGTGATCATTTCAATATACCAAAATCAATGTACGAAAAGCACAAATGCTATTTAAAAAACTCTTTCAGATTGTGTAAAAAGATGAAATATGAAAAATCCTCACTGGCTGATTCCAGGACTTGTCGCCAACAATTGCATGGTTCCCTCCTGAAGAGAGAAATCTTGTTAGTTTGATGAGCATGCAGATTTTTATTTTGTACAGTCTTAATGCTAATGACGCACCTCTGCATTTCTACTGGAGGCTGTGTGTAAGCTGTAGAAAGACAACGTGAGTAAATTTAGATTCTGGCCTAAAAACTTTTATACTGTGTTTAGACAGATAATACAATATCTTACCCTCCTAAAGGTTGCACAAGGACTTTGTTCAAATATATGTTTGTCTCCCTCAATTGTAAGTCTTTGATTACTTGTGTCAACTTGGAGAGAATAATATACAAATATTATTGACATTTTGTCTTGTACTAATAGCAGTAAAAATTCAATATGCGTTTTGTTGTTGCTCACCCACTGATCTGCAACTTCTCTAGCATCCTCAGTGCTTGTTTTGTTTCCGTCTTCACGACGGATGATAAACACCAATTTTACTTCATAATAACGCCAGTCTGAAACAAGGAAATTGTGTGAGACATAAAAAGACCAATAAAAGTGGCATGGCATATACTACAATACATATTGAATGGGACACAATTTAGCAAACATAATTTATTTTTGTTTAAATAGAGATAATTCAATAACTTCAGCCAATTCATACTAGCACTTTTCATAAATAGGGAACTCTATTTTTGAAAACATTGGAAGCAAAAATATATTTTTTGGCCCTATTATATTTGATAATATATTGCTTAATATAAAACTATCATAAAAGTAGCAGAGAGACATGCAAGCAAGCAATATTATTCCAATTTCTCATTTTACACAAACTAGACTGTTGATTTAGTAATACACAACCGTTCAAACGTGTCCCCAGGAAAACACAGAATGGTCTTCTTCTTTTTTTTTGGTAAACCAAATAAGACTCTGTACATTCTCTTTAAAGGAGTAGTTCACTTTTAAAAAAGGTTTTGCTGATAATTTACTCACCTCCATGTCATCCAAGATGTCCATGTATTTATTTCTTCAGTCAAAAAGAAATTAAGATTTTAATAATGGACTTAAGCGATGAATAAGCGATGAACAACGAGAAACGATGAATAAGCGTCTTATCTAGCGAAACGATCGGTCGTTTCAAAAATAAATAAAAAAAGTTTTAGTTTTATAAGCACAAATGTTCGCCTTGCTCTGTTCTGTGATGAGTGTTTGTGACTCTCCTGTTCAAACTTGTTCATCAAAATTAATGAACAAACCTTTTTTCCAAGTCTTTTGGTTAATTCAACGAATTAAATGAACGAAATGACTCGAAAATAGATTTGTTCATTTTGATGAACGATTCAAAATGTAATCAACTAATTTGTCATTTCGTTTATTTTGTTTGTTGAATGAACCAAATGACTCGAAAAAAGTTTTGTTCATTTTGATGAACGAGTCAAAAATGAAATTAACTAATTCGTCAATTTGTTCATTGATTGAACTAAATGACTCAATAAAAGATTTGTTCATTTTGATGAATGAGTCAAAATGAAATCAACTAATTTGTCATTTCATTAATTTTGTTCGTTGAATGAACCAAATGACTCGAAAAAAGATTTGTTCATTTTGATGAACGAGTCAAAATGAAATGAACTAATTCGTTATTTCGTTAATTTTGCTCATTGAATTAACTAAATGACTCGAAAAAAGATTTGTTCATTTTGATGAACGAGTCAAAATGAAATGAACTAATTCGTCATTACGTTCATTTTGTTCATTGAATGAACCAAATTACTCGAAAAAAGATTTGTTCATTTTGATGAATGAGTCAAAATGAAATGAACTAATTCGTCATTTCGTTCATTTTGTTCGTTGAATGAACCAAATGACTCGAAAAAATATTTGTTCATTTTGATGAACGAGTTCGAACAGGAGAGTCACGAACGCGCATCACAGATCAGACCAAGGAGAGCATTTGTGCTTATAAAACTTAAACTTTGTTATTTATTTTTGAAATGAGCGATCATTTCGCTAGATAAGACCCTTATTCATCGTCTGGTGTCGTTTAAAGGCCCTTGAAGCTGCACTGAAACTCTCATTTGGACCTTGAACCGTTTGGTTCCCATTGAAGTCCATTATATGAAGAAAATCCTGGAATGTTTTCATCAAAAACCTTAAATTCTTTTCGACTGAAGAAAGAAAGATATGGACATCTTGGATGACATGGGGGTGAGTAAATTATCAGCAAAAGTTTTTTTTAAAGTGAACTACTCCTTTAAATAACCTAAAGAGAATATTGCCAGAACGTTTAGGTAATTACTAAAATAGTTAGTGAAAAGCTCACTCATCAGCCTGGCATTATCCCGCTTATTCAAGCAAATAATTAAAAGTGCCACATATGTCCTATCAATAACAAATTTGGTGTGTGCATTTTTATCACTTACCACACTTCTGAGTAATGTCTAGTATAGGCTTGCAATTCATGACATTGGCCCAGATTTGTTCCTCCCAATGCAGAACATCCCCATCAGTGCAGTTCAACCCTGAAATGTCCTCAGCGCTGCGTTCATGTTTCCACACCCTGAACATACTTAAACTTCCCTGCAGTTCTTTTCCCGTTTCAATGTTCATCTCACCATTCGAAAAATTGTGGGCCACAGCTAAAGTCAAAGTGCCACCTGCGGCCACACTTTGGTACTCAGGGTCGAGAGCCGTTTCTTTAGACTGTGCCTTTAAGTCCACCTTGGATCCATTGACATAGACTTTTGGCTCAGCCATAGAATTGGACCAGGTCATGCAAACTGAATGCCAGTTACCCAAGGACACCACTGAAGATTTGATCCAGACTCTTCCAAACATTATGATATATAGATCTGATCCAGAGCCCTTCATGCCTAGCTCTATGCGTGTCTTATCCGGGTGCAGGTACGTGAATGCGGTCCAGTGCGAGTTGCTGATCTTCCTCTTTATGTTCACACACACACTGAGCTCTTTCAGTTCAGGGATTTTGTGCTCCTTTTTCAGCAGCCAGTAGTTACAGTCCTTCTGCATGAAATCCAACTGCTTCCCCCACAAACTGTCACATTTGACTGAACCTCAGGTGTAAAACGAAATTATGTAAATCATAACAAAACAACAAAACATAACAAAATTCTGAATGTTAAAATATATTGCACAACAATAATACCTCCATTGTTCAATGTTATTATAGATAGAATGAGGACGATGAATAAAGTCTTGACCTGTTCACTGCGTTTTTCCATTCTCCGCCTGACTGAGGTGAGTTAAATAAAATAAAATTACACATAAAGATAAAACAAGGAAGCAGAAAATTGTTTATTTCTAAGACAAACTACACTGCAAACGGTCTAAAAGTGTTTTGTCAGCATTTTCCATACAAACCATTTATCATTTATTGAACGTATTACAATGAGATAGGCATACACACTCACACACACACACACACACACACACACACACACACACACACATATATATATATATATATATATATATATCATTTACAAATATCAATTATTCAGTAATTCTTGAAGGCAAAACAAGATTTAGATATAACAGAATGTAAGCAAAATGAAGCAATAGTTACTCACCACATTCAATATGTGCTAGTGTCAAATTTCCATAGGTGATTTCTTCATTCAAGAGCGTAACTGTACATCAACATGTATGTTGACTGATGATGTGAAAGGTATGACCATGAGAGAGATCTTGTTCATCTTTACAAGCCCCCCTGACGTCCTATTGAGTTATTCATTAAGCTCATCGATTATCCACTTATTCAGATTAGCCATGACATGTGTCATCCAATGATTGTGTACATATTGACCACCATCTTCATAAAGCCAAGTGCAGCTAAACTATATAGTTGTTATATGATTAGCAAATGATTTGCACAATGTCTGTATCAATGTAAACGTATGCAATAACCCTAGAAGCACTTGTTTTTGCTGGCCAGTAAATCACTTATTATGATCATGTCAAATTCGAAGAACTTTATCCATGACGATACTAACTGATGCTCTTCAACTCACCACTGTATACATTGGTGAGTTTGGAAATTTACATTACAACAGTGGTGTAAAGTATTTGAGTAAATGTCATTATTTACTTTAGTATCTTTTTGGCTACTTTGTATTTTGACTGAGTATCAAAGATAGTAGCAACCTTTACTATCTTGACAAGATTTTTGAATAAGTATGTACTCATCTTTACTCCAGTACATTTATGATGAACAATTACGCATTTCTGGGACCTTAGGTTATTAGTGACAACGCCACCTACCCAATTAGAGGACCAGGGACTGCATGTTTTTCTAGAAGATGCTGGAAAACAATCAGAGTGTTAAAGGAATAGTTCACTTTGAAATTAATTTGTGTGTTTTGGCTTACCTCAAGGGCATTTAAGATGTAGGTGTCTTTGTTTCCACAGTATTTTCAATTTTGATATTTTTAGGTCAAACAGTTGTTGTCTATCAGTCAATGTAATGGAGACTGGGGTCCACATGCAAAGAGCAGCATGCAGAGAAGTCCAAATTAAATATGATTTAATGACTCGTAAATGTACACATTATGGCCGAGCGGTTTGTGTGAGAAAACGAAGAGTATTTATATTGTTTTTACCTCTTGTAATGATGACAGAATTTTCATTTTTGGGGGGAGTAGCCTATCCCTTTAAGAGGCTGTTGTGTCGACCTTGATGGCATCGCTATGGCATCGCTGTCGAGGAGTAATTAGCTGGTGGAGTGGATTTACTTATTGTAGAGTTAACAAAAGTTATCACGAGCATTGTAATGTTTATCATAAGCATTATAAAGCAGATGTCTAAACATTTGTCGACCGGGAAATGTTTTTACGAGCAGTTCATTCATACCTGTGCAAGATCGCTGTGAAATAGACCGGAAGTCAAAAGACAACGAGCGCAGCACGGAAAAGGGGCGGGGCTACATAAGGTCTATCTACGATGTTGAGGACTAGTGCGTATGTCAGGGCCTTACAGTCTATAGTCAGGGCAAGTCGCTCAAAGAAGCATTTTAGTCTAGGGCTAGGCTTAAACCTTGTCTGTAAAACCTGGCATTTTTATTCAAGTAGTAGGCTATTGGAATTTGTGACTTGTAACGAGTAATGGAGGCATTTTCAGATACAAGGCTTACGTATATCTATAGCGCTGCACCCATGTCATATCTGAGTTAGGCTTACAAAACACTTTTTTTATTTTCCTAAACTGGTGTTCTATTGTAATACAAAACAATGTAAAGTAAAATAATTATTCTATTTATTCTATAGCATCTTTTAAGGGTACAGTTAAATGAACAAGAGACTGTTATTTAAAAACAAACCGTATTTATGAGTTTTTTAAAGTCTGCATACGGATTTGAAATGATCAAACATTTACTGATTCTAAACTACATAATGACACTAGATGTCGCTGTTTTATGAAAAAAAAAGACATGGCAAATACAAATGACATAAGAAGTTTTGTCAGAATCTTAACTTTATTTTTTTCTCAGATCATACAAAGGTAAAATACGTATTTTTGAATGTTAATCAACAGTAAGAAGAATGTGTAAGTAAAGAGAGCAACAAAAGCTACGCATTTTAATTTTTCCCATTATTGTTTATGACAATTACAAAAAATATATATAATTAGTATTTCAAATTACAAGGAAGCAATCGAAAAGATACAGAAACACATTGTACTGCCAGGTTCAGCAGCCACGATTACACGCTGTTACAGATTTAAAAGTTATCAACACAAAGTTTCATTTAATACAATGAAACAAGTCGTTCTGAAACACAGATAAACCGGTCATATGTCTCAAACAACACACACACCTCTCTTCCTTATCCGTCAGTTATCCTGTCTCACTATCTTTCCTAAGACAAACGGGCCTTTGGAAAGAGAGAGAAGTTTTTCCATCAAAGCCTCTAGGTAAACGTAACATTTCTCACAGGAAATATCAAACTCCCCTCATAAAGAAGCCAGAACCAACATAACAGAAGCCTTTGTCAATACTTCCACATGTTTATGTGGGATTTCTGTATAAATTCAAATGAATGCTGCCATTTTTTTTCGGAATTAATCTCACTCTTTTTGTCTCCACAGTGAGCAGGCGCTTACAGTTTCTTGGAGCAGTCAGAGCAGTAAATGTCTCCATTGCGAGCTACAAAGCGCTTGTCTGCCAGATTGAGAGAGCACTTCTTACAGTTAAAGCAGTAATCGTGCCAAGAGCCGCCCTCATAGTTCACTACGTTCGTAGCCTTGCCAAATCCTGTGGGATGAGAAAAAAGTAGATTTATTTGTCACTTTAGTTCAAGTCAAATACACAATGTTCAAAAAGAATGCACAGCGTCGAGAATTGTGTGTGTGTGGATTCAAACCTGTAATGGGATTCTGGCAGCTGCTGCATTTTTTAGCCACAGTGCTTTTGTAGCAGTCCACACAGAAGACCTTTTCCTCATGGGAGGTGAAGCGGGTGCCAGCCAGAGGCTTTCGGCAGGAGGAGCACACAAAACACTCTGAATGCCACGGCTGGTCCTGGTAATTCACACCTCCTGTGGTAATGGGCTGGAGGACAAAACATGTGGAAGCAATACCATTATTATCATAAAACATCTTTATGTTATAAAAGAACATGTTTTGTGTTGACAGAATTTTAAGAAATCAACCACTTTAAAAGTAATCCTTAAAAAAAACATTAATTCTATGAAATCTTTCACCTTCTTGCAGCAAGCGCATTGTTTGGCAAATTTCTTCTCGTGGCAAGGGCTGCAGTAGATGTTGTTGTTCTTTGATATGAAACTTTTGGAGCCAATTGGCTTTTGACACTGATAGCAGGTGAAACACTCATCATGCCAGGAGTTGCCTTTGTATTCCACATTCTCAGTGCCTGTATCAAACACATTAGAGAGAAAAATGGAACGGTTACACATGAAGATATTATACATGCAAAGGAAAAAAAAATTAAACAAGAAATATAATGTCAGTTTATGTCTTTATCTGATGTTTTAGTTTATTTAATGGTTGTTATATCTTAGTTTAAAGCATTTAATGTGTTTTAAAACCACACACATATATAATTTCATATTAGATTTTTAAGCTAAATAAATCTACTGAAAATAAAAATCCATTTATATTTATACCTGCCAGTATGGGCTTGTAGCAGCCATGGCAGCGAGGGGCATCCTCACGTGAGCTGCACGTCCCACACAGGATCCGGTCATCCTTGGAGGTGAAAGACTCCTTGGCCAGGTTCTTATAGCACTTGGCACATCGGAAACAATCTGAGTGCCAGTATCGCCCTTTATGGTGAAGCTCCTACACAGAAAGGAACCAAAACAGAGATGTACACACATATAATATAATAATATTTTGTGAAAGTAATATATTTATTTAAAATAAATGCTGGTCTTATTCATCAAAGAATCTGGAAAAAGTTTCCCAAAAAATATAAAGCAGCACAACTGTTTTCAACATTGAGAATATGAAATGTTTCTCAAGTAGAAAATCATCATATTAGTAAGATTTCTGAAGGACCATGTGACACTGAAGACTTGCTGAAAATTCAGCTTTGTCGTCAGAGAAATAAATAACATTTTAATATATACTAATAGAAACAGTTTTTTTGTAAAAAAAAAAGAAAAGATTGTAATAATATTTAACAATGGATTTTACTAATTTTTTTTAATCAAATAAATGCAGAAAAAAAAAAAAAAAAAAAAAAATCAAAAAACCAACCCCAACATTATTTTCAGTTGATTAATTAAAAATATAATTCTAAAATATATATTTTTTTAAATAATGAGAAATACGACAAATGTATGCCTACAGTAGCCTATTACAGGGCATACTGTCCTTGTCCAGAAAGTAAATAAAGACATCACCAAAGTAGTCCATGTGACATCAGTGGGTTAGTTAGAATGTTTTGAAGCATCGAAAATACATTTTGGTCCAAAAATAAAAAACTACGACTTTATTCAGCATTGTATTGTCTTCCGGTTCTGTTGTCGAGCCGCGTTCCCTGCTGCGAGATGTTTCAAAAGTGGTGGGGACAATATCGACCCTGGCAAAAAAGTGGTGGGGACATGCCCCACCCGCCCCACCCGCAAATTACGCCAATGGAATCAATGGCCAATCTGGTTCCGTCCGTTAAAATGAACTTTTGCAAATAACAATCGCGGTCCTGGACACTGAGTGACCTTGCACAGTAAGATAAAATTATATTTCCTCCAGTCATTATTAAAAATCAAGTTAACAAAACTTGCAAATTAACATTCGGTAAGTGGCCAGGGGGATCGTTCTGGCTCCACCCAAGCTTCGCCCACAAAAACGTCACCATGTTTACTCCTGTAACTGAAAAGGGATCTTTTTTCTAAACTATTACATTAGTAGCCGATAAGTGCTCTTATCCGACAGATATGGGCCAGAGCAAAGCAACTGTCAAGTTTAATGTCAAGAGCACAAAACACATCAGACAAAGATTTCAGCCTGGGTTTTTTTTTTTTTTAGCGTTTTAACAACAGAACCACCCATGGAAAACACAAACACACACACACACACACACACACACACATTTTGTTACCTTTGACTCGGTGCTGATTGGCCGTCGACACTCTGTGCAGGTGTTGGCGCAGAACTTGTCAAAGCATCGCACGCAAACTGGTTTCTCGTCTTTCCTCACGAACTTCTTTCCACTGAGGTCCTCGCGACAGTAAAAACAGCTGGAACGATCTGCCATATTCTCCCAATAAACCCACGGATAGCTGTGAGAAATAATAACAGCGATTACCTCATCGTGATAATACAATTTTGTCGTAAAAATACATGATGATGTATTAGTAGAAAAAAAGAAAAGGTTTTTTTTTGAAAGAAAAAAAGTTGTCCATCACACACCCCCTCATGTAGGCTAGTTAACAGTGTGCAGAGTTTCCTGAGGAAACTGCAATTTATCGCTAGATAGTGTTTGTTCCGTTTTCCCTTAGGCGGAGGGGTCAAATTGCTTTGAGCTGTTATGTAACCATAGGCAACAGCACACAGCATATGTTTTTATTGTCCTCGGTTCTTATCTAGATCTGATAGCGGGTTCGGTTCAGCTGTAAAGCGGGTTAGCACACGGGCTGAAAGTAAGACAGATCCTTCTTTCAGTATGTTAGGCCTAAGTTAAATCTCTTCTGTAATAATGAAGCAGTGCACTCATTACACACATTCATGCCTAAATCAAATGATGTCGTGAACCAGCCAAGGAAATACAATAAAAATTGAATTTGTTATGAGATATTCGATTATAAACGCTTGCATGGTTTGAATTACATATTGTATCACTCGCCAAAACAAACGTCATTGGGAACTTTCCCATGTAGTCATTAAAAATTAGGGCAGAACACTTCCTGGAAATGAAATATAACTTTTGAGCAAATGCTTCAAGCGCATATGTGCATGTTTTAGTATGCGGGCACACATTTGATCGCTTGGTTTATACGTGCTAAAGTATGTCTGGTATGCATGTGGTGAGATGAGGAATGTTAAAAGTTACAAAGTTTAAAGAGGGAGCATCTCATTCACTTTTCGGTGAGCTCTTATGTCTGGTTAATTATTTAGCTAGGTGGGTCTGTCAACTAACTAACCGAAGTCCCAAAAGCTGAGGAAAAATAACACGTTTAATTTCCTGTTGCCTTTGCAATTGTAAACTCGAACTAACATTCCTAATGGGTATGGAGCCGGGAAATCCCAAAGTTTCAAATTAAACTGGGCAAATTGTACAGCACAGTCCATAAATTATTTTTTTTTTCTCAAGTTCTAACATCCCTGCCAAAAACCAGAATAAACTCTCACTGACTTATTTTTCTATGTATCGTCCCCTGTTACCCAGTAGTCCTGCTCACACACACACATCTAAAACCAAATCTCCGGTCCATGTCTGTTTTAGACTAACAGAAGTATTTTTTAATGGACACAGGAGAAGTATCTGAACTGTAATGAGGCTTAAATATGTGGGATACTGTTACGGGACTTGGCAAATGGGGGCTTGTTTTTCCAGAAAGTTCGAAGACTTCCGAAATCTGCTGTTCTTCATGATACTTTTCCCAGTTCTGAGTTTCCTGGTCAGTTAACTTTAATGACAAACCAAATAGACATTTGGAGATCACATTTAGCTCGGTTCTAACAGCCCCTCACCAAAGCTCATACATTTTCAAATGGGATTTATGGGAGAGTAAGGACATAAAAGAGGAGGAGAACAATGTGAACCAGGAGCTGGATACACGAAACATTAACCACTTCTCAACTATTATTTTCTTTGTATTTCCAAGCTCAAGATTAAGAACATTTGTTTTTCTGGAAAGACTTAAAACAATTCTTATCGTTATCTTTTTTTTGAGATTTTTTAAAATTATTATAGATTCTATTTTTCATTATTTTATCACAAACATATGTATTTATTTTCCAAATGTTCCTTAAAAAAATGAAAGTGAGACATTATTATTATCATTTTTAGTAACATTTTTAAGAATGTATTTAATAAAATGTATTAAAAATAACAACTTTCATTATTTTTCCTTCAGATTTTCATGAAACCCACCCAAGATTCAAACTCACATGGCCCACATAAGAACCCCACAGCACATGTGCTAACCACTAGGCCACAGCTTTACTTGGTTAGAATTAGTGCAAATAAGGGAACCCGCTAAATGGGTCACAGATAAGTGTTAAGGGGGGCATTTTTACAGACGCTGATGTAATGGCGAACGGACAGACTCTTGTTTTAGTCAAATATTTAATGTGATCTCCAGGGAGATGGCAGACTGTTGAGACTGGAATCCGGTTTCAGGATGACCTCATGCACCAGCATCTGGAACACAGTCGGGCGAGCGTAGCAGCCAAAGCAAACGAGGGGAAGAATTGGAACAGTCATGCTGCTCGCGACCCATTGGTAGATGCGATATGAGGGAACTTGAGAGCCTGTGAGACTTCAGCTGAAGAGAAAAATAATATGGTGATACGGACCATGTTTTTCCTCATTTATGCTGCTTTTGCATGCATTTAACAAGTTATTTTTCTTTGCAGGCCCACAACGGGGTGCGGCGCATATGATGAAGGCGACCAAATTAGAAGTTGGGCAATGACATCACCTGCTGGTTAGCTCAAAAATATCACTTTTACAGTAAAATTACTGCATTCGCAAACCACACACATGAGTGTGCTTGTGCATATGCTCTAAACATTTGTGGGATGAACTGTATTTTTGTAAAATGCATTTTAAGGCACAAATGGTCCTGATTAGCCAATGTTGGTCATCTGAAATATGGTAATGGAATCAACCCTGTTTTACAGCTGGTAAAATTGAGGGGGTCTTGGTAGAGTTTTATTGTGTTGGCATGATCTACTTGCTGAAGAATGTGGAAAACGCTTGGAAACAGGAAGCCAGTGAAGTGGCGGTAAGAAGAACAGGCGAGACGGCTGGCCAACTGTGTAACCCTAGTCCTCTTGATCTGCAGTCCTAAATACACTAAGAGGAAAGTCAAACAAGACTACCGTACCTCTATAGGGTTAATCTGGGGCCACTTGTAAACCACCATATAATTACACTGATGCCTTCTGAAATTCACTATAATTTACAATGGTTCTCTTAAAGGGACCTGGCTGTAACAATGGGCTATTTATTACATGGCGTTCTGGAATACTTTATTCTGATTGGTCAGTCATTGGATTTTGCAGTCAAAACAGAAGTACAATATAGTGCAACAGTCATGTTCGGGAAGTAAAAACCCCATTCATTTTCTCCATAGGGGAATTGATTTTTAACAATAATTAATAAACCGTTAAAGATGGACTTACTGTGAGCTATGAGGTTGTTAATCAATGGTGTTGAAGGAAGCCATCAGTGCACATTATATCAACTTATTTTTGAAATATTCATGTTTAACAGCAAAACTCTGGGTAAAAACTACATTACCCATGATTTTGCAAATAAATCTCCACCAATCAGAGAATCAAAAGCAAATTTCTCTGAAAGAGCTCTTTAGTGTCAATCTCACTATTCTCTTTAAATCTCTTCTCCATTGTTTTTGATTCGATGCTTCATGAGATTGTAATTCTTTCCCCCATTCAAGCCGTTAAAGGGATAGTTCACCCAAAATTGAAAATTAACCCATGATTTACTCACCCTCAAGTCTTCTTCTTTCAGACGAATACAATCGGAGTTATATTAAAAAAAATGTCCTGGCTCTTCTAAGCTTTATAATGGCAGTGAATGGCTGTTTTTTAGTTCAGAAGTCCATAAAAGTGCATCTATATCCGTCACAAAAGTGCTCCACACGGCTCTGTGGTTAATAAAGGCCTTCTGAAGTGAAGCAATTTTATGATGGATGGATAGATAGATGTACTTTTATGGACTTCAAAACAGAAACAGCCATTCATTGCCATTATAAAGCTGGGAAGAGCCAGGATATATATTTTTTTAATATATCTACGATTGTATTTGTCTGAAAGAAGAATGTCATATAGACCTAGGATGACTTGAGGGTGAGTAAATCATGGGCTCATTTTTGGGTGAACTATCCCTATCTTAACTATCCCAAAATCTTGTACCTTTCTCTTTTTATCTGATTTTCAAGTACTTTTTTTTGCTTCAAAACAAAGTTTTTAATGTTGTGATTCATTTCATAACTGGTTGCTTTGCTTGTAACTCAGTTCACCAGAAAAAATAAAATTCATTATTTACAGCTCACCCTCAAGTTGTTCCAAACCTGTATGAATTTCTTTCTACTGCTGAACACAAAAGAAGATATTTTGAAGAATCTCGGTAATCAAACAGTTTTGGCGGTTCTTTTTTTCCATGAAAGTCAATGGGGTCCATCAACTGTTTGGTTACCGACAGTCTTCAAAATATCTTTTTTTTTTGTGTTCAGCAGAAGAAAGAAATTCATACAGGTTTGGAACAACATGAGGGTGATAGAATTTTCATTTTTGGGCGAACTATCCCTTTAAGGGAATGTCAAATGCTTTACAGGTCCCCACTGTGTTCTTAGTAGCAGGAGAACACAAGATCATTTCACAGACGTTAAACAAGATCGGCATGGATCAGACGTTAATGAGGAACAGACAGTTCTGTTGATGGTGATGTCAAATGTTTTTGATTATCATTGTGTACTCTTTTAAGAAAACCCATTTTTATACAGTAATTGCAAAGGTTTTATTACATATTTTAGGAAGTTTGTTGCAACTGGCTTCTGATACATAATCAGTCATGAGGCAGTGACTCAAACACATGAGATCGTCCATGCACCCTTGATACAATACACTACTTGTCTTGGGAAGAACAGGGAGTTTGGCTCCAATTTTAAATGTATCTTATGTCAATACTTACATTTACAAACATTAATATACAACACTTTTGTATATGAATTACCTTAGAAATAACATGCTTGTTCATTCAGTGTCTGTAAAGACAAATCACTTCAGCCAGCAAAAAGTGTCCGAATGGGAATACGGTATGATAGCCTAATAAATTTCCTGTGCATTTTACTTCTTCGGAATGTGCAAAAGATAATGATAGAATTATGGACATCAAAGACAGATATCAGATATTTATATCACTCTCATGGGGTGAATTCCTTTCAGACAATTTTAGACAAACTGTCCAGCAGAGTCTCTCAGCCCATCAGTCCATACCTTAGACATGTGGTTAGATCTCTGGAGTGAAAATCTTTAATAAGAAACAGATTTCAGAGGCTGAAAGAACATGCAGAAATCCCTGCAGCCAACGCCCCATTACTGTACATTGGTGCACTTTATATTCAGATTCACTGGTAGATCATAGAGGTTAATCAAAACAGCATACTGCACATGTAAGGGTAGGTTTAGTCTTGGACAGGTTAAATATTAACCATTTAACACCATTTTGAAAATGTGAACTTTTTCAAGAGTAGGCTATAATGATGGATGTTTGTTAAATCTTGGTGGCAGGTGAAATAAATTCCTGTAGATCAACAACACAACTGATTGGAATTTTTTTTTGAAATCACGAAAATATTTGTACATTAGGCGGCCTATATGTATATTGAAAATATATTTGTATTATTTATTTACATATGAAAAAAATGCTAAAAAATCTGCCTCTATAATTTGATGTTTATCTTAGCATATAGGTCTGCATGGAGGTATTCTTATGACTCCGTGTCCTAAGAAAACGTACATTTTGCAGCTTTGTTATCCTCAGTTTTTAACCGTTGAGAAAGTTAAACTTACCTTTTTCTGCGGGACACGGTGCTCTGAGTGTCCTGTTCACTGCAGCCACAGCAAACCTTCAATGTGTTTTGCACTTGGTTTGGTTTTGCGTTGGTGGGTTGTCGAGATGTCTTAGCTCATAAATATTAATCAGCCCATCCTAACGTTCATTGGTAGACGTCCAATAGCGAAAGCCTTCTTCTTAATATTAATTAGATCACACTGGCGCTGCGCAATTACCATCGAATGACGAAGATTAACCTCATGAATATTAAGATATTTTACCATCGTTGGATTCCTAATCACACGGTGCGCGGTTTTTTATTTATTCGCTGCTAAAACAATCAAATTAATACCCAACAATTTCATTCTATGAAAAAAGAGCCTTTCCCATGATCAAAAACTGACTTTAAAGTCAATTTCTGAAATGTCTTCAAAATTCCACCAGGCAGTTGGCTATGTATATTTAGAAATTTCTAGAAAGCTACGTTTAGCAACAATTACTGTACCTGTAAAAATACGAAATCAATGGCAGTATATCTTTTAGTAAATTAATCAATAATAAAGATGACTGCACTCAAATAATTTTCAACACTGGCTTAAAAAGTTCATCAATCCTCATTTATTGGAGGGTCAAGGGGTATGGAAACACTTTGAAATAAATCACTTTTTCACAAATATGAACCTCTTTTTGTAAATGTTAATGAGGTAATGATGAGTCACAGTACAAACACCAGGAAACAGGACGGAGGCACTTATTAAAATAGATTTATCCACAATTGACCCACAAGTTATGTATAGCTTTGAAATGATCAATCAAAACACATCAATGCATTCACAATAGAAGCAGACGTTCAGTCTGACCTACACGCTACTAAACACAAAATTTATTCAGAATCTTTTATGGCACATTTTATTTTTCTTGAGAAATTAGTCAGAAAACAGAAGGATTAGCCAACAGAGCCATAGTAGAACAGTGTCTTAACAAATAAATAAATATTAATGGCACGAAATAATGAACCAATAAAAGCATAAATAAACATTTAACTTAATATCTCTGAAGAAAAAAAAAGTATCACTTAGAGAGGCAGAGGTCAGCAGCTGTCCAGCAGGCTCAGACTCTGTGGCGCAGAGGATCCGACAGAGGCGGGGATGGTGGAGGAGGAGGAAATGATGTCAGCGGGTCTGGATGCTCTTCTGTGGGGAGGACCAGACGGGTGCCTCCAAACGCAAGCTCCCTGTCGAGAGGATCATCTGACGTTCCTGCTAGTGAGTAAAGACCAGCCTGGCCCGTGGAGGTGGTGGGCATGCCATGGGCATCCGTGCTGATCGTCATGTCACTGTACATAAAACCATCTCCGTCATTTAGAATCAGCTCTGTGTCCTCATCATGCAATTGACCGGCGTTCTAGAGGGGAAGACAATCCACGATTTGCAAAAATCAGATAACACTCATTTGCTCATATGATTTTACACATTTCTACACTGTAGTATAAGCCAAAAGCAGATATGGTTCAATGGTTTACCTCATAGGCTTGTGAGCTGGTAAGACAGCGCGCTATTGGACCACAGCAGGCTGGCAGAGTGGTAGTGAGAGGAGGCCCGCTGTGTGTGAGGAAGGGTTTTAAATAACTGCACCACTTCATTAAGGATTGAACATGATTCAAAATTACTTAAATAATTATACTACAACTCATTGTTATTAGTTATACTGTTAAATATAAAAGCTGCAATCAAAAATACAGTTAAAACAGTAATATTGTGAAATTATTTCAACTTAAAGTAAATGTTTCCTATTTTAATAAATGGCAAAATGTAATTTATTCCTTTAATGGCAAAGCTGAATTTTCAGAATCATTACTCCACTCTGTATTGTCACATTATCCTTCAGAAATCATTTTAGTATGCTATTTGCTGCTCAAGACATATTTATTATTATCATCATAACTATCAATGTTCAAAACAGCTGTGCTGACTGCTGACTAATATTTTTTTTTGAAAAATGCACCTTTTTCAGGATTTTTATGAATAGAAATGACAAAAGACAGCATTTAGTCGATTTTTATATCACTTTTGATAAATTTAGATTCTTTTTTTGTATAATTGATATACTTCATTTTGACCATTTCATGCACACTGACATTTTTTTATTTCTCATTTTTCATAATTGAATTATATATTGTATGCCAATTTGTACTTCTGGTAGCATGTCTCAAATGATATTAATTATATAATATTCATTATAATAGTAATCACAATAATCATTAGTCTGGTTTGTGAAAAATGAAAATTCCAGGGCAGAGGTTCAAAAGTTGATGAAAAGCTAGTAATTAATTAAAATCACATTTTTTTTTTAATTTAAATGAAATGAAAACAATAAATCAAAACACTTTCTAAAAAGAAAACATTATTTGTTTACCTGCATGTCATGTGACCACAACTATGGCGAATGTGTAGTTACTGAATCCCAGATGAAAAAAATCAAATCATTTTTTCAAGTTGATCATGAGCGCCATCTACTGTTTAACAAGCTGTACTAAGGATTTTTAAGTGATTTCTGTGTAAAATACAAACACGTCCAGGTAACATTACAGGGATCAGTCCCAAAACAAGCTCTCGTGTGAACAAATGTAGTAGTGATGACACATAGTTATCGTGCGACTCTTTGATTTGGGGTTTTAACTAGCGTTTCTGATGCGTACATTACACTTCACATCCTGATGTCACCCGGAACAAATCCTGGACTTTCAGTACGAAAGGGGCTATATACTATTGGAGATTTACAATGCTTTATGGTTGATTGCCGAATATTGTCAAATCCAATATGTAGAATACAAGGTTGTAAATAAGTCATTTTTTAAAGAACAATTAAATGTTGATACAACTCGGCAGAACAACTGAAGGATACTTGTGGTCAAAAGTGTACCACAGTCTGAACGGCCAGGCGCTTTCATGCTTGGTACTTCTCTGTGTCATCCCATCTGGTGCTGTGACCTATATGAGCAAAGAAAAAAAGACAAGAAAGTTCATACAGCCTGTTATATTACCCTTATGGTACAGACCTGTACAGTAAATATTTGAATGCTAAACAGTGTTTTTTTTTCTGATATCAGCAGTTGGATTTCACGCAGACATGAGCAGAACTTACAGTATTATCTTGATCTGTGTCCACTCCCACTCTGTGGAAACATAATGTCATTTAAGCAAAAAAGAAATAAATAAAATGAAAGTGAGACATAATTTGCTTCCAGAATGCAAGTTCACAATACAAGCGACAAAGCGATACCATTCATTTCGATGGGGAGCGGGTGATTTCCGGCGACCGGTGGGGCGTGTGTTTAACTTTATGCAAATGAAGAGCTACTTTCAAGAGTGACAACCAATAGGAGTGAAGTCAGTGGAGCGCGTCACTCTTCAGTGCTGAGTCTGACCGACTAGCTCATTTTAGCAGTCAGAAACTGTCCTATAATTTATGATGTATCTCCATGTACATAAAGTGGTGTTCAGCATACTGACTCTGTGACTGAATGGTTTCGGGAACCCAGATATTTGCCCGTTTGCTGCAGTTAAAAAGCTGCGATGGCAAAGAGCACTCACCGTTTCTCGTTCATCTTTAATATTATGCATTTTATGTACTGATTCCATTTATATATAGACTTTTCCTTCCAAAATGTTTGTTTGTAGTGGCAAGAAACGTATTTTGTTGTCAAACATAGAATAACATCCGTGAATGTCACTCACAAACATTACTAGGCAACCAGTAGTGGGAACGCCCTCCAGCGGAGCCACTGGCGACCTGCAGCGACAAAGTCGCTTGTAGTGTGAACCGGGCTTAAGACTCACCGAATATGCATGAGTGACAGCATTGGTGTCGTCCCGCCCCCACAGAACCACACAGTGAAGAAAACGATCAGCAGGGTGGTAGAAAACATCATCTGCCTGGCGTATGTCGCAGTGTCTCTAATTGACAGGGCAAAGGTCATAGCCCCTCGGAGACCTGAAAGGTCAGGATGACAACATAAGAAACAGAAAAGAGGAAAGTATGCATATTAAAAAGTAAGGTATTACCTGAAAACATCATGACGTGTTGGAAATTGGAGGCTATTTTGTTCTTGCGGCCCAGGTTTACCAGGAAAGACAAGGGATAGATGTTGGCTGCCCTGCCAAGAAGTATCGCCAGCTAGAAATAAAAGCCACGGTCAAGGATAATATGTGTGAATGTTTATCTGTACACAATTCATGAGTACAGCACAAATACACTCCTTCAAAAGGATACAAATGCACCTATGATGAACAAGGGATTGAACACATGGTGCTGGAAGGAGAAAAGTGTCAAGCCCATGTAAGAAAAGATGAAGTTTTCAGCCAGGAAATTCAGCAGCTCAAACAACTATTGGGGGAAATGGAGGACAATGCTATCAGTATGCCAATCTTCAAAGATGCAAAAGGTTTGTACAGTTGTTAGAGGGCTTTCAAATACGTGTTACCTGTTTGGTTCTAGTTTTGGATTCAGCAGAAAGGTTGTTGTATGTATAGTGAGCCTGAGTCATTCCACAGAAAAGCACTGCAACCACACCTAAACACAGAAACATAGAAGATTATTTTAGTATTATTACTATTATCTACTATTATAGTATTTTTATTTTTATATGTTTAGTTTTCATTTTAACTTTAGTTAAAGTTTAGCACATTTGTTGTGCTTTGGTCATTTTTAGTTCTTATTTGACGTTAATACATTTTTATTTCAATTTTAGTTTTAGTCATTTTCGTACTCGTCTTCATCAAATATATATATATATATATAATATTTTGAACTATTTTTAATAGTTTTAGTTAACACCATTGATTAAAAATATAGGTAACAGTTTAGTTTAGGGTCCAATTCTAACTATTAACTACGCATTATTAATCCTTATTAACATGCATTTTACTAGGATATTGGCTGTTTATTAGTACTTATAATTTGTATGTTTATCTTTATGACTTATTCTGCATTAACCATATTCTACATCCCTTAATCCTACCCAATACCTAAACGTAACAACTACCTTACTAACTATTAATAAGCACTAATTTGGAGTTTGAGGCAAAAGTCGTAGTTTATAAGTTAATAGTGTGAATTGGACACACTAACCAAAATACAGGTTATGATGTTTATAAATGATAATGTAGTCAGCCGATCATTATATATTAGAGCACTGAGGCCACGACTGATTAGAAGTATCCCTGTAACAAAGCAATATTAGAGAAGTTACCTGTCTCCATAATCCCACAGTAGTCACTTTTCCATTATGTCATATGCAGCATGTGACTAAACAAATATTTCTATCATAGGGTTGCCATAGTTACCTGTGAAGCCGCAGGCTTCGGCCAATAGGAACGTACTCCAGGACATCAGGAAGAAAAGGGCCGTTTCCAGCAAGGGGAAATCTCTCAGTCTGGTGAACTTTGTGACCTAAATAACAGCACATATTAATACATCAACTACCTTAGATGGGTTTAGACTGATTATTTTGGGTAGTTATGTAAATGTTAAAAAAATAAATAAAGAGGGGAAACCATATAAAGATACCAGAGCAGTCATGACTCCTGTTGCAGCCCCCATTGCAAAAGACCCACTGAAAAACCCCAGAAAGACACCCAGAGACTTGAGCAGGGCACTGCCATCAAATGTGTGCCGATTGTCTCCCTCAGGCTGGTATGCCACTATTGATCTGTTAGAAGGTGAGAAAGATCATTTTTCATATTAAAACAAGACACAGCCAATCCAGATTGACTGAACTTGTTTACAATACATAGAAAACCCTGTGTGCTTGACATAACTCAAAACATGGAAATTAATACTTTTATTTAGCAAAGAAGCATTCAACTGATATTAAGTGACAGTAAACATTTATAATGTTACAAAACAAAAAATTTAGTTTGTTTGAAAATCGTGTACTGTTTATCAAACGATCGTGAAAAAATGCAACATGATTTCCATGAAAATATTAGGCAGACAACTCTTTTCAACATTGAAAACAATGATAAAGATTTTTTAAGCTATTTCTAAAGGATCATGTCACACTGAAGACTGGAGTAATGATGCTAAAAATTATTTGCCATCCCAGTTCTGAATATATTGAAATAGGAGGACACACTTATTTTAAATTTCACAATATTACTGTTTTTACCATACCGGACATCTTTCAAAAACATTAAAAAAAATCGTACCAACCCAAAGCCTCTGAACGATGTGCATAACACACACGCATCTGTGGAGTGTTAAAGGGATACTCCACTTTTTTTGGGAAATAGGTCCATTTTACAACTCCCCCAGAGTTAAACAGTTGGGTTTTACCATTTTCGAATCCATTCAGGTGATTTTGTGAAATTTAGAAGAATATCAGAAACCAAACAGTTTCTGGTCTCATTGACTTCCATAGTAGGAAAAAAAATATACTATGGAAGTCAATGAATCCAGAAACTGTCTGGTTACTGATATTCTTCTAGATATCAGAAAATGGGCTGAATGGATTTGAAAACTGTAAAACCCAACTGTTTAACTCTGGGACTGTTGTAAAATGAGGCTATTTCCAAAAAAAGTGGAGTATCCCTTTAATGTCAAGCCCTTGCTGTAGTAACTCATTTCTATCTGTGTATTTTAGTAATCTGAACGCGAGAATAAATAGCCCTGAGGACTTCACATGAATCTGCTGTGTGTGTTGTGTGTATTTTTGCAAAAAAGGGTGTGCACTCACGACGACAGGACAATGGCCACAGCATCATTGAGGACGCTCTCGCCGAACATCAGGGCATAGAGATCCACGTCAACTTTCAGCTCATTGAAAATGGCCAGAACAGTCACTGTAATAAATTAAAACCTTGGTTATGAAATCATTCGAAGTGAATTTTAATATAGCTATATACAGTCTATGAAATATAAGAGCTCAGTGTACTAATTTCAAAGCAAAAACAATACCTGGATCAGTAGCAGATACAATAGCACCGAAGAAAAGGCAGTCAGTGAAAAAGAAATCGCCTCCAAGCTGACCGATGGCTTTCATAAACACCACACAGCCGTACATCACCAACCTGGACAGGGGACATTAGACAATACCAAAATGAATTATATAATTTTATCTTTTCTCGGTCACACTTTAGTTTAGGGTCCACTTCTAACTATTAACTTTTGCCTCAATTAACTCCTAATTACGGCTTATACGGCTTAATAGTTAGAAAGGTAGCTGTTAAGTTTAGGTATTGATGCAGAATATGGTGGTTAATGTGTGCTTTATAGGTATTAATAAATGGCCAATATCCTAGTAATATGCATGCTAATAAGCAACTGGTTAATAGTGAGAATTGGACCCTAAACTAGTGTTACCCTTTTTCAAAACATTTTCCTTTTCTTTTTAAAATATCATCACTCACCCTATTACAAAGCATGATGTCAGTGTGCCTACAAAGGCGTAGGAGAGGATAGACCCCAAATTTCTGAAAAAATGCCTCTGATAGTTAAAATGAATAAAAAAAAAAAGATTACTAAAAATCAAACAAGCTAATCCACATCAGTCATTGAAAAAGGAGACATAATTACGGATTAAACAAGTTTCTTTTTTCCCTGATTATTTATGTATTTTGTGATTTTTTTCTTAATGATAACCATATTCTTACTCGTTTGAGACTGTATCCCGCATGAAAGATGATGGGTGGAAGCAAAATGTTGAAGAAAACCTCAGGATCAAATGTAACCTAGAAGTGTGAAAACAAAATCCCGTATACAATATTATACATTCACATCCAGTAGAAGGAACAAACAATATTAAACATTGTTGGTAACATATTTGTTATTTTAGCGGATTTAACAGCAGTACCTTCCTGAGCATCTCTGCATTTGGCACATCGTGGCCCTTGCTGTCCCGCACCTCTCCTCTCAGGCTGTACTCGTATAATCGGCCACTCACGTTCACCAGGATGGTGGTGGGACTGCTGTTCACGGCACAACTCAAGGTGATGTCATTGAAGTCCTGTGGCGAATGGACCGCAAAGCGCAGAATCACACCCACAAACAAACCTGGAGATGAAAAACATATACATCAAATATTGTTTTAATACTCATTATGTTAATGAAAGCACATTCAGAGAAATAAAAAAAGCAATTATTTATCATGGTAATCATATTTTCTACAATAATACCAATTATTGCTATTGAAGTAAAACGGCGAAAATTCGGAAAGCTTTACATTTATTAAATTTATTCAAATATAGTAATTAAGTCTTATATTTAATATTACATTTAGATTTAAATATGAATTACACAATGATTGTATTAAAATAGACTTAAGATTATTACATTTATAAGTTAATTAAAAATTACATTTAAGATTTAAGTATTAAGTAAAAAATAATTGAATTAAAAATGAATTTAAATGTAGGAAATATACTAAAATATATAAATTAATTAATTTATATTTAAGATTTAAATATAGATAAAGTATTTATTACACAATAAATGCATTAAAAAGACTTAAAGTATTACATTTATTAAAATATAATAAATTAATTATAATAAATGTATATAATAAATTAAGACTTACAATAATTATGATATATATATATGTAAAATATACAATTATATTATATAAAAATATTAATTATTAACAATCACAATCAATTAAGATTTATATTTAAGATTTCAATTTAGATTTTTAAGTATTTACTAGACAATAATTTTTACAAACAGACAAAATCTTAACAAAAACTGCATAAATATATAAATCTGGCAAAAATACGACATTCTTTATTATTAAGATTATACTATGGTTGTCATTTAAAGTCATTGTATTTTTTTTAGCTGCATTGCAAAATAATTGATTGGATAGATTGACAAGTACTTTGAGAACATTAATGAGCTCATCATGCACAAGATTCCTGGTCCCCTCCTACACTGAATGAAGGTTCCTGAATGTGCACTTGAATATGAATACATGTACTAAATCTCACCATAAATCATAGCCAAGCCCGTCTCATGCAGGAACCTGAAGCGGCGGTGTTTGAAGAGCCATATCGTGAGGATAGTGAGTGTGAGTAACATGATGAATATGAGCAGGTTGGCGCTGTCCTGCCTGTGGCTCTCCTCCGCTTTCCTCTCCGTCACCACATTTACCATGTCCGTGTTCTCAGCCAGACTAACGACAGCAAAGCACATCAGGCAGAGTAAACGGGGAAGCATAAAAGCTCTTGACACGGAGGTGCGTCTTCTTTGACATCCCATCATGGCTGTTTATTATGAGACAGATTGGTCTGCCGTTCAATTCAGCGCTGTGTTGATGCGATGCACTTAACGGTGTGATGACAGCAGCAATAACAACCTTGACAGAACCTGCTCCGTTTGACCGGAAGTACTGCTACAAAATAAAAGACTCGTATATTTGCAAGTTCAAAGATTATTTGTCACACCAATTATAGTTCATCCAACGAGCAGTGAAATTCAAGTCTGGTATTCCTATAGACTGTGTGATAAAAACAAATAAAACTATAATAGTATTTAAATAATATTGATTAAATAACTGACCTATAGTTTCTCCTTTTAACAAACGGTCAGTGAAAGGCGATTATCCCTCAGAAAAATATTAGACGCCAATAATTTAAGTTTGATTTTTTATTATTATTTTTTTTTATAATTTTCGAATTGTTGCAACTGTTATTAAAGGTTTCTGTACTGGTTACAACCTTGATTTGTGTGATTTTGCACATTTCTAACAACCAACATGAAATAAACTCTCTCTATATATCCAAAATGTTTCACAAGAAAACAGATACTCATAAAAGCTGTGCAGTAATATTGCATATATATATATATATATATATAAATTATTTTGAAATGTTTTGTCATCATAAGATCTGATGCATCCAGTAATAAATAGCCTACCAGTACAATTCATGTTGAATTACATTTATTATTGCATACATACAACATCAATTGCTCCATAGATAAATGTGCACTTTTGATATGCACTTAAATTACAGATCGAGTACTCGTTACTGAATTGCAGTTTTGGGGTTTGTGTATACATACATATAAGGTTAATACCACAGACTTTTGTTCACTACTGGGCTAAAAGCTACAATGGAACGTTAACTTCACAAAAGGAGTTAATTCCTATAAAATCTCACTTCTTTTAAACTTGCGCTGGCAATGTCAGGTTCAACGCTTCCATTACATACAGAACACCTGAACAAATCACTTCTAATGCCTTTGAATGTTAAGTGGTTACATTGTATTTATCAGGCATCAAAAGAAAAATAGATATAGTTTATTATCCATAACCTGATACTTCTTACTTCTCTGTATTCTGGAGATGTTCACAGTTAGTGCTTAGAAATGCATTTTGGAATGGATTTCTCATGCATCAGTACACATAATCTAGCTGGCCGGCTTTCTTCTGACCCCTTCCTCAACCAAACCACAAATGGAGACAAACTTTTCAGTACTTTCCCGGTTCAAAAATATATCCATAAGCTCAAAGCCAAAATATGTTGCTCAACACATCCCAGGAGAACATTTGAACAACTGTGCAGATGTTAAATGTGTACCTAAAATGTAAACAAGGAACAAAAATACAAGTAAAATACTGCTTTCCTGAAATACCTACACTTCAACCAAGACTGAATCATTTCACTATGCCCTTGAAGGACATTTAAAAATCTGCATAATATGAGGAAACCAACTCCACATATAAAATGCCAATGCCGGAAGGCTGACCATTCACCCATAATGCATCATTACACAGTCCAGAATGCTATACAACCAACAAAAACAACTGAGGCTGAACCATTAATCCAATAAGAATCCAATAAACACACTCAAACACATTTGAACTTCCTCAAAATGTCTAAGGCATTATTAAACAACATAGGATGGTAGCTTTAAACATTATGGCATTCATAATCAATCTCTGTTTATTTAACAGTCTGTCTTCCCCTCAAGATTATACCATTCTTCATACCATAACAAAAATATTTCTATAAAACAGTTTTAAGACATAACGCTATAATGATTTATAACAAAGATCCCTCAACATGACGACGCAAACACTCAAGCGCACTCACACGAACAGCTAAAGTACACAGAAACAGACGTCACACTCCAAAATACAGCACAGTATTTCCCCACACAACAATAAATAGATTTATCCACAACCTGTTCAGCGAAATTAAAAAATAAGATATCATTGAGCGAATAAGTACACATTGCACAAAATAAAGCATGATCGACATCCCGAAGGAGGAACCCACCAAACCAAACACACACACACACACTACACATTTGTTTAATACAGCATTTCTGTCAAGAGCTTTGGATCAGATGAGACTGAAAGCACATGTATATACAGTGTCGAGGAATGAGAGGGCCACTGTGACCCTCTCCGCACAAACGTAGCATCTCAAACGTTTGAGTTTGAAAGCCTAGAGGGCCGAGCTCTTCAGTGCACTTTAGATATGCCATGTATATGCTGCAAATATAAACACAATTCAGACCTACTTTGCATGTTTTTTCCCCCACTAGGAAGACATATAATCACTATGAATATGTATAGAAGATATATTTTGAAAAGCTAAGCACATTGGTCGTGCTACGCAATGCAAGGGGTGGGAGGGAGTCTGTTGTGTGAACATAGGCCATAGAAACTGGTGAGAGATACATTCATAATGAGAGAAACAATAAAACATATCTTGGCTCACTGAGAAGCCCATTTAACGGATATGATGGCGTAGAACAGGTCGGACACAGCCAGGCATTTTAAAATATGTGCGTTTGATGATACGTTTTTCTTATTTGAGTTACAGGATAAAGGGATATTTCACCAAAAAGTGAAAGATCTATCATCATTTACACACCTTACGTCTTTACAATGCTGTTTGACTTGCTTTCTTCCGTGGAACATTTTTTTTGAAAAATAGTTTTGTGCGTATAATGCAAGTCATTGGAGTCCAAAACAACCCCATTGAGATCCATTGAATGGACACATTTTTTGTTCCCCCAAAACATCATCTTTTGTGTTCTGACGTGAAGGTGAGTAAACGATGAAATTGAAATGCAACAAGATATATAATTTAAAATTTGTACATTTTTTTTTTTTTTACATCTGATTAATATGTAGCTTGATGCTGAATGATCTGCGGGCTAAATGTTTAATATCTGGCCATTGAACTGTAAAGTTTTAATAAGTTAATATGCAAATTACAGAATCTCAGCCCATTATTTTAAATTTTAAATCTAAAAAACATAAAGTGATAAATCTGCATGAATTCTTCTTGGTTTCCTATCTGCATTGGGCTAAAGGCAACAACCAGATTTCTTTCTTTCATACAAACAGGTCAACATTTCCACTACCGCACTTTTATACACGTATAGATACACAATAATATTTTCTCCATATTTTACATACATGTTCTGGGCTGTATCATCTCTCTGTAAATTCGTTTCTGGAAGGGATGTGGGCGTTTTTGATGCTGGTATTAGTCCTGGTTGGGATCGGAGGGGGGATTGTGGGGAATGTAGAGGTGGGAAGCGACACCCAGTTGCTGTCCATGTCAAAGCCTGAGCTGGGGAAGCTGCTCTGGGTTTGTGGGAAGGGAAGGGATGAGGCTGCGGGTATAAGTGGCGGGCCGGTCCCAACTCCAGATGGAGCCTTTCTTAAAAGGAAGTCAAAGCCTGAGCTGGGGAAGCTGCTCTGGGGTTGTGGGAAGGGAAGGGATGAGGCTGCAGGTATAAGTGGCGGGCCGGTCCCAACTGCGGATGGAGCGTTTCTTAAAAAGTCTGAATCGTCATCAAAGGTGACCCACTTTTGGGACTGTTTGGTTGGGGCTGCTGCTGTAGCAGGAACGAAGGATTGTTGTCTGGAGAAAGATGTTGGAAGAGTGGAACTGTGAACCACAGCCGACATGGCCCTGTTCAGGCCAGGTTTGGCTGCTTGGGCCTGATGCTGGGTGTAGAAATCGGGTGTGAGTGGTCGGTGTGGGGAGGACAGCAGGTTGCCGGTGAAAGGGTTTGTGCTGTTGGGTCTGGGTTGGGCGTCTGCGAGGAACGGATTGGGGGATGAACGGAGGGACTCCTGGGATTTGCTGCGTGAGGTGACGGGTGGAGACAGGAGACATGGAGCGTTGCTAGTGTCCTGAGACGAGAATAGGGAGAGGGAGCTGGGTAACGTAGAGGAAGAAGAGGAAGAAGAAGAAGGGGAGGGGGTGGATGAAGATGTGGAGCGAGGGAGTAACGCGGAGAATGATGCGTTCTGGAAGAGGGACTGGTTGTTAAGCATGTCGAAGGGGTCTAGTTTCCATTGTGCTTCTTTTTGGACTCCATTCATGTCCTTGGCCTGGGGAAAGAAAAAACATAAATCAAACTTATGATATGATGAGAAGCTAGAACATATTGGAGTTCTAAAGTCAACATGAAATCAGATTTGAATGTAATTAAATATGTTGGGGAAAATGTATTGTTTTTTTTAAATGGTCACACCTTGGCTGTTTGAACAGTAAGAATGTATCTTTGTGTTTTATGAATGTCATAACACTAACTTCATTGAAATGTGGGCTTTTGCACTGGAGGAACCTTTTCATAGTTCCTAGAACTAATGGCAGCAGTATCCACTTTTTGGCGTGTTCGCACTACCAGGATTTAATACGAGGAACGTCTTTTGGAGGAAGTAGGGTCTAACCCAGCACTATAGAAACTATCTGTGACGTTAAGTGTATGCTGATAGGCCGAACGCACCTGAAACAACAGCACCCGCAATTAAAAAAAAAAACAAGTTGTGTACACAAAGATTATAGCCTACTTCTTCTCAGAAGTGACATTTGGCATCAACCACACAGCAAAGGCTTATACTTGTTCATATACTGTCTACTTTCTTTGTATAACAGTTTTATCTAGTAACGTATTATACGGAACTGTTAAACAAATCTTAAGGAAATGAAGACAGAAAATGGGAGTGTTGTCTTCTCAGGCTCTGCCGTTCTCAGCGCAGTCAAAATAAAAGTCACAGCAACAAGAGTGGTATACATCACTTCAGAGTTCCTATTGGCGGTGAAAATGCTACCAGGAACAAACATGACCCAAGGGGAACATTTACTTTTCTGGGAACTACCCTGGTGTTTCTACTTTAACTATCCTGCTTCATTATTACAGATGTAAAAAGAGTTGAAAACCTATGTTGTTTCATGTTGACTTTTCATTTTAAACAATGTGTTTGTTACAAATATTGATAAAAATCAAGATGACTTGTTGGTTGAAACATAAATGGTGCAATGACATACATCAACATAAATCAAAAATTGAAAAATAATAGGCTACTGTTTTATTAACCCGTCATTATAAAACAAAAAACAGCATTATAAAACATCAAAAAAGACAAATATAAATATAGCTGCGAGCAGCGATGGCGGGCCCAAGCCGGTGGCACCGCAACCCCGGTTCCTTTAGTTACCCAAATGCACCCGGGTGGCGGTGCCGAAGGCTTTGGCCCTTTTATGATTAAATGTTAAAACGGCTTGCCATACTCTGTCATTTCAACTAGTCACAATTATGTTACAGATATCTTAAATGATAATACAAACTATCCAAGATGTAATTACGAATAGACAGAAAGACGTTGATGATATCTACAATGTTAATTCCGGACAGGCAAACTTAGCTTTTAAATGTTAAAAGGGCTTGCCATACAGGGACGTAGGCTCAGAGAGAGGCTCACCATATTCAAACCAAAATATCTGACTTCCTCTTGGTCCGAGCTAATGACTATGTATTAGAAAGTTGTCCGGCTTGAGGAGTACAATGTATATACCGATTTTTGTAACTGTAGATAAAACTAACAACCCCACTTTTGTCAAAAGGTGGCGCTATTTAGTCCTTGCACTATGCCCGTTTCTGAAACTTTGCACATGTCTACTGGCTAATAAATGTGATGTATCTGTTGAGTTTCAAGCAATTTCAATTTCAATTTGACTGTTGAAAAGAAGTGCGCCGATTAGATACTCAGGATCGGTATCGGCTCTGACACTGCCATCTTTGACGAGGCTGATTCAAATTCTATATTGTGCATATACTATTCTATGTTAGGCACAAAGGCACAAAAACTTTCTAAAGTACCATAAAGTTTTTGTGTACTGTATTATTAGTGTTCTGAAGCTATGTGATATAGAAATTAATATTTAAGTCATTAAATTCAAGAACACAAACTTTTCCCTCTCTGCGCCTGTCAGTCATTCTCCATTCAGCATTCAAACAGCACGTCACATTCGGTTACAGTCAATGATGAAACGATCTTCAGATGATTGAATGTTAATCCTATTATACTGGATCTTTAAGATAAAGGTCTAAAGGTCTATATTTTCGAATGAAGAAACTTTTTCTTGCTGGACTTTATTGCTGTAACTTAATCGTATTACTTTCTACCGGGTGTCGGACGCTGTCGGTTAGATCACAACACTAGAGTCAGAGCACTATAATTGTTCTTCACGCACACAGTAAACTGAAATTTAAAACCTTTAAAAGAAAAGGCTCAATAAACTATTGCATAGATAGATAATGTATAATAGACTGTTCATAAATATGTATTTCCTTGTGCTTTGAACTTTTCAATACGGACTCACTGCGCTGTAACTTCATGTGGCTTCAAGCACATCATTCTCCGCTCGGGATGCACATAAGTGCTTTGTGCTGCACCGTATTGGAGCCGTAATATCATAATGCAGTGACGTAATGACAGATTATAATTGCCTTTCAATTATATGTTGCTGCGTCATTAAACATCTGTCCTATGCATTTCAAACATGTATAGCAGCCATGGCTATATGTTTTTATTTTTTGTTATCTTGTTTTTCATGAATGTATTTTTCAAAAATAAGAGCAATGTGTATTATCTATTATTAATTGGTTTATAATAGCATTTTTGTCATAGATTATGACAAAGTAATCATATGATCCACCAGCGAGGAACCAGCAGAACAGAGTGAACATTCTTTCTGTTTAGTTCAATCCTACTTAATAGGAATTTATTTAAAATGCTCGCTCTACTCCACACCATTAATGTCTTGTGCGGACATCCGTATTTCGACTTTCGGTTGTAAGTAAGCGATTTAAAAGCTCCCAAGTCCCAGCGGAGTCACACGTTGATTAACCGGTGGGAATATACACAATAGGCCTACCTGATATTGAACACAAGAGGGCAGTATAGCACTACGTATGACTCAGATTATTATTTTTTTATGAATTTTACTACAATTCTGGCTGTTTTTGAATGTAAACATAATTCTTAAATGAAAAAAAGGAAAAATTGGGGAAGTTATAATATTTGTATAATTTAATTTAGAAACAAATGATGTATAATTACATTTTTAGAAGATATGAGGCTTTTAGTGTTTACTTTTTTGACATTACTTTAATATTTTGCCATAGTTGCACATGTCTACTGGCTAATAAATGTGATGTATCTGTTGAGTTTCAAGCAATTTCAAGCATGCTAAGAGTCCCAAAAGCATCAAAAAAGAATGTTAAAGTTTGATTCGTTGCCACGGCAACAGTATCAAAGATATCAAAAATTCTTTCACCAGGTCTGCATCTGCCGTGTATTTACATTATACAGATGAAGTTTGAAGCAAATCGGTTTAAAAATAAGAGAGTGGTTTCAAAGCATTTTGAAAGTGACACACTTCCTGCTGCCAGTTGGTGGCGCTATAACTTTTCACAATAGTCACATCCATGTGATCGGTCTCTTACAGCGAAAACACTGCTGAAGTTTCATCAAGATCAGTTAATGTATGCTGAAGTTATAACACACACATCCTGTTTCATGTTTCTCGCCATAATTTCGTTTCCTCGCCACGGCCAACCGTTCGAGATATAAAAAATCCATTGGCACCTTTTCATCCTTAATGTCTTGACTTCACGCTGATCGAGTTTTGTCGAATTTGGTTCAGTGCTCTAGGAGCAATACTTGAAATTCCATTGCATGTGTTTTAAAACACAACCCTAAATAGCCGTCTTCCTGTTGGGCTGGGGTAAAAAAGTAAGAGTGTGAAGTAGGCTATATATGAAACGATGAGATCTATATGTGTACCGAGTTTCATATTATTACATGCAAGTGTTTTGATTTATGGACCAAATTTTCAGACCAAGTTTATTGACAAGTTAATCTGATTAATAAACTAATTATATAAAACTATTGTCAATGCACTACAATTAAACTAGTATATATGCCTTTACTTATAAAAAATAAAAATAAAAACTTATTTAAAAAATACCAGGCTTGAGAAATGTATTTTCTTTATGCAGGTCATACACACACAGCAGTGAAATGGTTAAGCCCCCTCCCCCTGCACACTCACACACACACACAGACAGCCAGAAACAGAGACACAGAGACATATAGGCTCAGAGTGACCATATTCAAACAAAAATATCTGAGTTTCTGTGGGTCCTAGCTAATAAGTGTAAATTAGAAAGTTGTCCGACTCGAGGAGTACAATATACATACCAATTTTTGTAACTCTTAGTTAAAACTAACAACCCCACTTTTGTCAAAAGGTGGCGCTACTGAGCCCTCACCACGCCCGTTTCTGAAACTTTTCCACATGTCTACTGGCTAATAAATGTTGATGTGTCTGTCGAGTTTCATGCATTTTGAAGCATGCTAAGGTCTCAAAAGCATCCTAAAAGCATCCTAAAAGAAGGGTAAAGTTTGATGCGTCGCCACGGCAACAGTTTCAAAGATATCAAGA
>NW_024121142.1:332191-361016 GCF_016745375.1 Pimephales promelas
TTTTGTAGTCTTAATTTGGCCGTAACTTTTTCTTTGTTTCAGCAAATGGAATGATTTTTGGTGACAAATCTTATTTTGACACATATTTTGGGAATTTTTTTGAAATTTCACCTGGTTATCAACAGTAAAAATTACAAATTTTACCTCTTCCCAACAGGGAAAACCATCAACATTCAAAAATGCATGATTTTATGGTGTCATGGCTTTGCAATCAAAAAATGTGGTTATAATGGAAGTCAATGGGGCAAAAACAGCCACAAACAGTAAATGAGGGAGAAAAAATTAAAATCTGATGCTACACAAAAACTAACAATGCATCAAAACCAATGTTGTTTCTAATCTTTGACATGTCCAAGACTGTGATAAAAGGTAAAAAAAAAATCCAGTCCACTATCATATTTTATATTGAAAATAAGTCATTTTGTGTTTTTTTCCCCCCCAAATCAGTGACATCTTTTATGAATTTGGCAATTAAAGAGTTAAAATCCTGAATTTTTTAAAAAAAATTAGTAGTTTTGATCAGGACTGAGGTCGGTTAATAGATTTATGCAAAAAAAATTGAAAAAAATATTTATCTGATACATTTTTACAGCAGTTTAAAGTAGTGGCTTTTTTCAGCCACGAACATAACGAAAGTCTAGTGAATTTGAACAATGCACAAGGGTTAAATTCTCCCATGCATTGCACCAGTCTACCTTCCATGCATTGGATTTTAAATTACCTTTGCTTTTTAACTTAAACACCGTATTCATTGAAAATAATATTATATATTTTCTAATGTGTTCCCTACAGGTTATTTTCCTTGATGACAAAGTATCCTCCTTCATTCAAATCCGAGGATCAATACCTCTGTTCTGGGAGCAGCCAGGAATTCAGGTACAATAAAGCTTTAAATCAATATGACGCATGCTTTCACAATATTTGCATTGGGCTCTACTGCACTGAGCTTTCAAGAGTGAGCACTGAGTTCCAAGCCCCTGCTGAGTCTTCATAACAAACCTATTTTCTTGTGTTTCCACTTCATCACACCACACCAGTGCTGACCCCCTTTATTCATATTATCAGAAACACTCGTTACAGGGGATTGTGTTGCAGCTGAATCAAAGTCGAGAGCCAAAAGGACTACATGGGAACAAGAAGATGGTAGATTGATGGTTTAGTTCTGTCTGGTGGATGATCTGTTCTTTACTGCAAAGAGTTTGTGCAATGTCAGTCAGTGAAAGTTGCACCTAAACCGAGATTTATTTTGGAAAAGAGCCAGATTCGGGTGAACGTATTGCCTTCTTGCAAAATCAAGTTAAGATGCCAGAAAGCAGGTCTGGAAATGCCTGTGTCTTTCCTCTGACATTGCATAGATGTTATCATCTCTGCTTTTAGTGGGAAGCTGGTGAGGTGACCCTTCTTGAGCTGTTTTTCAAAGCTTTGCACTGAATCTGAATGACAGGTGTTTTGTGTCATTTCAGGCCATGGTGGTGTTGGTTAAAGGGTAACTCTTGGCATAATCGAACCTAGGCTCTTTTTGTTTAGTCAAACTTCCGTGTAAAGGCATAATTCGAATGGAAACACCACTTTTAAGATTGACTGTATTTTCGTTTTAGGTTAAAATTCCTTTTGAATGGGAGTGTATGGGGCACTTCTATGATGGCATCAAAATCGCTGTTTTTAAAACACTAAATAAAACTGTGCTCGAAGTATCACCAGCGGTTTGTTTGTGTACACAGTTTACTAAAAAGAAAGGTTTTGTGCGGCTCAGTTTATCAGTGTTTCCGGTGGCTGGAATTTTGAATTATTATTTCGATTATTTGAATTTTTTTAGTAAACTGTGTACACAAGCACTGAATTCAATGCTCAGGTTCATGTGTAGAGCCCCTGGTGTTACTTCGAGCACAGTTTTATGTTGTGTCGAGCCTTCTTGGCCTTTTAAACAGTGATTTTGATGCCATCATAGAAGTGCCCCATGCACTCCCATTCAAAAGGCATTTTTACCTAAAACGAAAATACAGTCAGTCTTAAAAGTGGCGTTTCTATTCTAATTATGCTTTTACACGAAAGTTTGACTCGGGTAGATAAACAAAAGGAGCCTAGCTTCATTTTTGCCAAGAGTTACCTTTTAACTGAGTCCATTATCTTCACTGTCTGCAAAATTAAGAGCAAAATAATGGAAGTAGGATCGCCACATGATACTTTTTTCTTTTCTCCCAGAAAGCTCAGGGTAATGTGAGCTCATCTCTGCTGCCATTCTGAATGTATGAAATATTAATGGCAGAGACCTGCAGAGGCTACAAAGAGAATTGGGTGGGACTCTGCACAGACTGACTGAATCTAAAGCATAAATGTCCCACACCAGCTCTAAACCAGGGGTCTTCAACCTATAATAAGGACCTCTTGTTGGAGGTGAAACAGGGACATCTTGTTCCATCTTACATCTTGATGGGGAAATAAACAACTAATTAGCATATTTAAATATAAATGTAAATACATTTAAGTAAAAGTAGTTACTTATAATCAATGTTTTTATTTATTTGATAGTTAATAGCACAGCAAATGCTTTATTAATGTAACAACTTAATTAGAATATAGCTGAAAAAATTAAATATAAATATTAGATGATAAACTTTTCAAAAAAATGTTAAGTTGACGTACTAAATCTACAAAAACTTAACTGAAATAAAATTTAAAAAATAAAACAAATAGGAAAAATGACTAAAACTTGTAAACTGTAAATCAATATTAAATATTTTAAATAAAAGCTAATTCAAAATATGAATACATACAATGAAAATATATAAATAATGTTAAAATAACACTATTTAATGTAATAGGGACACATATTTAACTTTTTATTTAAGCTTTGCTTGTTTAAGCTTTAAGTTAACTTTTTAAAATAGATTTTAGGTTAACACATTTTTAAATTTTTTCCTTGAAGATTAGTTTGAGATCAAACAATAATTGACGGACCAACTGCAGCACCATCACAGGTCACCTGTTGAAGACCCCTAGTTGCAAATTTTGGAATAATTTGAATAAAAATAAATGACACAAAAGGCATACAATTTAAACAATGAAAGGTGAGTATTTCAGTCACCCTAGTTAGAAGACACCAAGAACCAGTCAAATAGCTGGAAGAGGAACCAGTTGTATTCAATGTTGTAACCTTATATGAGAATGCAGGAAATGAGAAGCCAGTCATCATAGTCTACTTATGGAAAAGTCCTCTGTATTGCTTACCTATTATGGTTGTAGGTGTGAACGTAATGCATTACACAGAAATATGTGAGCAGTTGGTCAGATGTCCTTTAGATGGGAAACCATTATTAGAAAGGTGCTTCCTGCTACTAGTAATAAGTGAAACTAGCCAATATTAGAAGCTCAAACTTCTCTCTAGAGTTCGATTCATGACTGTCTAGGCAGGTTGAAAATTCATGCGTTTCCTGGTATGATCGGTATCTCTGAAGTCATAACTGATGGCTCAACTGTGTTCTGCAGCAAATGTTTTTCATATCTTCAAATGCATCTCTACTCAGCAGGCGGGACAGGCCTGTGTTGTCTTTCTCGCTGTCTCTCTCATCTTCCTTTCGTTTGACACCTTAATTTCCTCTTGCACCAAATATGAAATCGTTCACTTCTTCCTTTTTTGTGTTTTCTTTCTTTTGCACAAAGGTGGGATCCCACCGTGTTAAGCTGTCCCGAGGTTTTGAAGCAAACGCGCCTGCTTTTGAGAGGTAATTATGATTTCGCTGCTTTCTGGTGCTGTGTGCGCCAGTGTCCAGCTGTTCTGGCCAGAGCCCAAACATTAGTGCGTGATGAAAGCAATCCAGCAGACGTTTGTGAAGTGCGGGCCCTGCTTCAACAATCAGTCCTGTTATTTAACACTGTTTGGATGGGAATGTTCAGTCATGCGTAAGGATTTGTTTTTAACTAGTCGATTTGCAGTTAGGGTCTTCCAAAGGGACCCCAATCAGATGAGTTTCCAACGGCTGGATGAAGTGCTACAGGGGGTCTCAAGGCGCAATTTCAAATATGAACTTTTTTAACAAGACTTATTGCTGTCTCATAAATATAAACGGCTCATGACATCAGCATTGATAGCATGTAATGCTGAATACAAGCATAAGATTTCCAGCTCCTTACTCATCATAATATAAACATCTCAACCCATTCTATAAAGTAAACCCAACTGTAAAATAATACTTTGACCACTACATTTACATTTATTCATTTAGCTGACACTTTTATCCAAAGCGACTTACATTTGCTATATATGTCAGAGGTCGCACGCCTCTGGAGCAACTAGGGGTTAAGTGTCTTGCTCAGGGACACATTGGTGTCTCACAGTGTAAGGCACACTATTAGATTAAGTAACTACTATGTACTTAATTTATAAAATGCACTTAGTGTACATACATGTTTTTATGTTTTACTTGTTGTTAAAATAAATATAGTAATAAAAGTACATAGTGGTTAAAGACACCTAATACAAAATGGGACCAACATTTTTTAATAATTACATTAAAATAATAGTTTATTATTTGTATTTTTAATACATTTTCAGTGTTTTATAAACAATTAAAATATAAAAAATAAATATATTCAAATTATACTGAAATTAAGCTTAAATAAAATGTGTATTACAAGAAAATCTTAAACTTAAATAAAAAAAATTAGTTAAAGTTACGAAGTGGAGTACTAAACTGAAATAGAAAATAATCAAAGCTAAATAATAATAAATCAAATTACTCAAATTTAAACCAAATGTATTTTATTTATGTGTATGGTTTCTTGGGTGTAAATGTTTTTCAACTAATTCTATTACAATTTCTCTGTAATATAATATAATGTAATTGTAATTTTTCACGTTCTTATTGGCAATTAATCTATTTATAAATAAATTATATTTAATACAAAAAAACTTATTTATACAATATTTAAGTATTTTCAAAACAGATCATTTGTTATTTATAAAATTGTATTTTTGATCAAATGGATAGTCTAAAAAAGGTCAGCATTTGTGAGCCAGTTTTGACCTCGGCATGACCTCGTCAAGGTCACTTAAGATGTCCTCTCTCTTCATCAATACAATCTCTTCCTATGATTTTTTAAAAACAATGAAGGAATAGATTGATTAAAATGATAAAATCTTATCTTGAAAATGTGGGAGGATTTATTCTTATCCAGCCCTGGCTCCTCACGCTGAGCATGATGGGCATTCTTTATTCGTCATGAGTCACTGCTCTGTTCCCTGGAGTGCTGAGTCAGGTCGTGATGAGAAGTA
Organism: Pimephales promelas; assembly: GCF_016745375.1. The sequence continues at coordinate 337,464 of NW_024121142.1, forward strand.
GATGCAGACAACACTGTCGTGAGGCTTTCATTCCTCACCCTCCGTCATGAATGAACTATTGATCTCGTATTGATCTCGTTTCCGCAGCTTCCTTAGTTTTAAAATCACCTTTGATTTTTCTTGAAGCATTGGAGTAGATACATTTGTTATTTATTCAGCTTCAGTACGATTAACGTGTATGAATGTGTATTATTAACCCTGTGTGATGTTTCCTGTCCAGACACTTCAGCGCTCTGAGGAGGCTCTATGGCAAACAGGTGATCATCAACCTGCTGGGTATGAAGGAGGGCGAACACATGCTCAGTAAAGCATTCCAGGTGATTTTTATTTATTTATTTTCGAGATGCGTCGATTCTGACCTGCCGATTTTAGCCCATTCCGATCTCATTTTTTCTAACCACTTTACAGCAAACACAAATATTCATTTTATCTCTTTTCTTTAGTAGAACATTTTGCTTACATTTCTGCTTTCTTTACTGTGTAAACACTCTTTGTCTTCGCCCACAGAGTCACCTGAACGCTTCGGAGCATGCAAAGGCTGTGAAAATGTTGAACTTTGACTATCATCAGATGGTTAAAGGTGGGAAGACTGACAAGCTCAACACTAACCTGAAACCTCAGATCAGCAAGTTTCTGGAGGAATGTGGTTTCTTCTACTACTCAGGGGAGGCCGGCATTCAGAGGTGGGGTTATAAACCGTCCCAACACAGCTGGTTCTGGAAGAATAGCATAGAATAACAAAACATTTTCTTCATCGGGTTGTTTATTTAAATTGTTGTGTTTACGACTTGAAATAACTAGTGCATGATATGTATTTTAGTTTTTTTAGCCACTGGGGTCTTTAAAGCAGAAATAAATTGACATTTTTATCTATGCTAATATGCACAATATAATGTAATGTAATTGTTTTACAGTTTCTTTGTAATATGGTATAATAAATTATACAATACAGGGTTTCACAAACTGCCTCTTGAGGAAACTACAGGGGGTTTTGTGAGTTGATGTAATACTAATAATTAATGAAAAGATTATAGGTAGTGTATGGGATTTGTAAAACGGCCAGCAGATTTTTAAAATGCACAACTCAAAAAGGTCCTACCTTCATTCCTCCAACTCTGGCCCTGACTCCACCCATGCAAAGAACATGGACACGCAATCATGCATCTGAAAAACTTTCTCTCTCTCTTCCACAGATGATTAAATTGCTTGATTTTCATTTCAGTGCTTCTAACTCAGTGACTGTAAGTGGGTTAGGAATAGGATTTCAAGTGATTTTGAAAATAAAAAAATGGTTAAAAACAATTACATACCCCACCTTTAAAATAAAAGAAAAAAATTATGTAAACCAACAAAATCAAAGTAAAACACTTAATGAATTATATATATATATATATATATATATATATATATATAAATAATAGTAAATATTTTGTCAACATTTTGGCTGGTAAAAAAAATGTGAATATAATGCAATTTATGATTCTGAAAATTAATATTAATAAAATTTAAATGACAAAATAGTTTATTTACACAATATTCAAGTAACTAATCAGACACTCTAGAGATTCAGGGACTACAAAGTAATTGGCTACGGTGATGACCAAAAATAGCTGAATAAATTGTCTACCACAATTGTGTTCACCACAGATGTCAAACTGGAACTATTCGTTCCAATTGTCTGGACTGCTTGGACCGAACAAACAGTGTCCAGGCCTTCATTGCACTTGAGGTATATTTATAACAGTTACAGTTGTTTTTACATTTTGCGTGTCTTCCATTTATTATATTACATAATATATCTCTTTTTTTTCAGATGCTTCCAAAACAGTTGGAGGACATGGGTCTGACGGAGAAGCCTCAGCTGGTGGCTCGCTTTCAGGAGGTCTTCCGCTCTATGTGGTCCACCAATGGAGACTCCGTCAGCAAAATCTACGCAGGCACTGGCGCTCTGGATGGCAAGGCTAAGGTTTGTTTAAAGCACATGCAAGAATGCAGCACAAAAGGCAACGGTTGAGAATTGACGTTTCTGTGCTATCTTCGCCCCTTAAAGTCCCCATATAGTTAATATTTGTATCCCTTAAAACTCATCTTTAATTACCAACATGATATATTTAAATATTTTTACCTTTTTTTTTTAGTCATGCCTTAAAATAGCGTGAATGTAACTATACACCGTTGCCTCGTTTAGTATACGCAGTTCAATGAATATGCAAAGTAGCCCTGCCTCCACTCACTCACACCAGCTCAGAGATCCACTCATTGACGATCACACGTTGACTTGATTGGTTACAAAGTAGTTTGTGACGTCACAAACACCAGTGATTTTAAACCATTTTGTCTTTGGTTCACTGCAGTTTTTAGGAGAAAATACTCACCAATGGTGTGTTGACTTATGAAATTGCACATGGTTTGTAATTAAAACACAATAGACAGACATATAAACATTAAAAGCTTGATTTTCACCTTTTCTCTTCAAGTTTTGTCTAAGTTAAGGTTGTCTTAACTCATGTGTCTGCTGTTTTTCTTGCTTTCCTATGGCTGTTCCTCTTCCTGTTCGGTAAGTTAACTGTAGCCAGTGTCCATTTGAGTTGTGATGCTGTATTTATCTTGTCTGCTCTGTTTTGTTTTGTGTCGGTTCTGTTGTGTTAATAGAGAGAGATTATTGAAGCTGGCAGTGCTGTCAGCTTTAATTAGGCCTCTTTCCAGACCGTAACCATAAAAGCCTGTGAACCTCGCCCATGCAGCTAGGCCTCAAACCTCAGGCTTTATCTAGCTAATCACAGAAAAGAAATGTATATAACAGGGCTGCAGTCTAACATTTGAGAGCAGTAGCACCGTAGCCAGCCACTAAGTTCTACAGTTGATGGCACCAGCTTTTAATTTGGTAGCGCTGTGGCGTGGGGGGATTTTTCATCATTAAGATAATTTAATCATAAAATTACTATTATTTTGCATTAATAAGTGCAGTTACTAATAATATTGCATGCTTATTTCTTGGAAATGCACATTTGACAGTAAAGCGCTGAGCTTGAGTTGAGCTGCTGATCAAATTGTAATATTTTTTCTATTTTTGGTCATCACATTAAAAATAACATTTAGATTGTATAACATGTAGAGCTTTGCTTGAAAAAGTGTGAAGCACTTTAAAAATCCTTGAACTTCACTCTCAAAAGGTTAAGAAAGGCAAAAGGCTTCACATTTGACTGTTTCTGCCACAATACCATGGTTACAGTTAGTGTTGGTACATTAAATCCATGGTGAATGTTGGTGATTTGTGGACTCAATAGCCTTCTTTAACTTGTTCGTTCATGGCACAATGTTTCTCCTGGTTTCCATGTCAGTGCTGTTTGATCTGATATGGTTTATAACAAAGCACCGAATTTGAATGCTTCCCATTAATAGATCTTTCTACGATGCTATTAATGCTGTGACGACTTCTCACTGGATCTCCCTGCGCTAAAAACACTTGATAGAGATCGGCCCGCAAGTAAACCTTGTGCTGCGCTGTCTAATATTGCTCCGAGCTTCGATCGAGCTTCGAGTTTCTTTCCTGTTTCATTTTGTTTGCCATTTGATGTTTTTTCATATGGAACAGAAATGGTAGCTCTTACCAGTGCAACCTCTAACCAAATTTAGTCGCACCAGCAGGAAAAAAGGTTGCAAAATCCGACCTTTGAGCTGCAATCTGGATCCCTGTTTAAGAATTGATCCGATGTTCATTTAAATAAATTGTTTTGTTTTGTTTTCCAGCCCTTAACTGTTTTATATTAACTATTTTGTTTCTTTGTTTTTTTTCCCCTGTAGGGTGGAAAGCTAAAAGACGGCGCTCGTTCTGTCACCCGAACCATTCAGAACAACTTCTTTGACAGCTCTAAACAGGAAGCCATTGACATCCTGAGACTGGGCAGCACCCTCAACAGTGACCTGGCAGATAAAGCACGAGCCCTCCTCACAACCAGCAGCCTTTATGGTACGATTTACAATGCCACACTCTAGAGTCAGAAATAAACCAGGACTCTGCCCCGAAAGTAAGAAAAAAACCCCACATTTTTGGAATATGGGGATAAAAAATACCCATTTAGTGAACATAAGTACATAATGAATATAGTATTATTATATAATTAATTATATAGATATATTCAATATTACAAATACCTGGTAAATGCTTCTTAGACTTTACTGTTTCAGATACAGTTGGTTACGTTCAAACATGCTCTGGACTGTTTTTTGTGTGTTTGTGGCCATGGTTTATGAGATCCGTCCGCTGTAGTGGACTGATTTCATTGTGTGAATGTGGGTTTGAATGAGTTTTCTCATGCTAGCGTGCTAATCTCCGGCTCCCGTCTGCTTTGGGTGTGAGATTAGCTCTGAACAAGAGGACTAATGCTGTTATCTGTCTAACGGCTAACTGTTAACCTCTCTTTTCCCCCTCTCCCTTTCTTTTTCTTTTTCTCCTTAATGCTTACGGTTTAAGTCTCTGAGCCCATTTTACAGTCAGGTACAGTATACACAGACCAGCCATAAATCCATAACTGTTTATGTTTTCATGTCATAAACTCTGTGTTTATTTTGGCGCCTCTGACATTGCACTGCGTGTTTTTATCTTTTTATCATCATTTTAATTGTCTGTGTAGTCTTATTTTAAATACGACATCATTTTGTCCAACTTTCAAGGACAGAATTGAATCTGTCTCATCATGGTTTGGTCAATGTCTGGCCATTAGTTCCATGTCTAAGATATTATTTCATATTATTTCTAACTGTAGTACTCATTAATCATTTTAATTTGTCTCCCTTACTGTTTTTAGCATCTCCCAGAGTGCTTCTGGGCATGTGTCAGAACTACTACAAGTACACACGACCCAAGAAGATCAGAGTGTGTGTGGGTACATGGAACGTGAACGGGGGCAAGCAATTCCGCAGCATTGCGTTTCGTAACCACACACTTAATGATTGGTTGTTGGATGCTCCTAAGAAGGCCGGACATCCAGAATTCCAGGGTATGTGTTGATGCAAATGATACTTCAAAGTGAAATGTGTATTTAGGTTGCAGTCTATTTAGAGGGGTCCTAAATACCATAATAGGTCCTCTTTAAAATCTGTCAGTTAAATGACTAATGAAAATAATTTAGTGACCTGTTACTGCTTTGTCATGCAGATAACAAATCCAACCCCGTGGACATCTTTGCTATCGGCTTTGAGGAAATGGTGGAGCTGAATGCTGGCAATATTGTCAGCGCAAGGTAAGAACTAACCTGATGTTAGAGATTTAAAAGCTCTTTGTCTGTACTTGCATGATAAGCGGAAACAACATTTCCTGTGGTCGGTGGTCGGAATGTGCTGCAAAATAATAGTTTCTTTCAATCGACATTAAATATTTCTTTGTGAAATCGTCGTGCTCTCATTCCTTTGAGAACTGTTTAACTTTCCTTTCTTCCCTGGCAGCACCACTAATCAGAAGCTGTGGGCTGCAGAACTGCAGAAGAACCTCTCACGAGATCAAAAATACGTGCTGCTGGCCTCAGAGCAGCTGGTGGGTGTGTGTCTGTTCGTCTTCATACGCCCTCAGCATGCACCGTTCATCAGGTATGTTTAATAGCTTGTAAATTAGTTTGATCATTTCAAGTATTTAAGAGGATTTAAATGACTTCTGTTCTATAATAGGGACGTTGCTGTCGATACAGTGAAGACTGGCATGGGCGGGGCCACCGGTAATAAAGGAGGAGTGGCTATTCGCATGCTCTTCCACACAACTAGCATCTGCTTCGTGTGCTCACATTTTGCCGCTGGCCAGTCACAGGTCAAAGAGAGGAACGACGACTACAATGAAATTGCACGCAAACTGACCTTTCCTATGGTAACCATTTGTGATGTAAAAATGCATGTACTTCTGCTCAGGTTATGATCACCTTCTTCTTTTTTTAATTATAATGGTATTAGTAGTAGGGCTGTCAGAATTAACACATTAACGCATGATATTTTTTTTTTCAATTTAACACGTTAAAAATATTTAATTCATCTGTTTTTTTCATAATCCTTTGGCTAGCATTATATTTTGTGATCACGCTCTTATTTATGCAAATGCTTTTAAACCGTTCCAGCATGACAAAACAAAGAAGAGAACTAAGTGCGTTACAGGAGGAGATTCACACTCAGTGCACGTGCTCAGAAAGCTGCCTCAGACTGTAGCAGCTGTTCGCTTTCACGCTTGAAAAAACAACACAAACTTATGTCAAATGGCCGTTTTGTTGAGTATCCTCGTAAGCACAGTCTTAAATTAGATGAAACAAGTATTAAATGAACATAAAGGGTTGTCAGAAAATGGATGTCAAAAGGGTACCATGTGCATGACGCATTATGTTTTAAAGTGACAGTAGCCTAATAAACCTGCTGCTGGATATCATGTTAATCAAAGTACAAAAGAATAATAGAAAATCCCTCACTACTTTCAACTGAATAACTTTTGTAGCTTTAATAAAAATGTATATACATTTAATTTATAAATTATGTAGTGAAGATTGTGAAGTGTTTGATAACTATTTAATTTTCTGGATGTTTCCTACCTGTTAGTTCACATATTTAAAATTTACTGTCATTATGGTGTTTCTACAGTTATTTGGAGATTAAATATGAAATTATTACAATATAAAAATATATTAAAAACTTTAAATGTTAGGTGTGATTAATCGTAATTAATTACAGAAATAATATAAATAGTTTGTTCATTTTTTGATCGACAATATTAATTAGCTGTTGTAGTATTAATATTTAAGTGCATTAGAATGAACTATTAAAAAACAATTATAATATTATTTAATATACAGTAATATTGCTGCTATTAGTAATGTTAGATGCATAATAATAAATATTAATATAAATATATGTGCATTATTTATATGTATTTTTTAATATAAATACAAAGAAATATGAAATGTTTATCATTAATAAATGGTAATATAGTCATTTTATTTAATTATGATTTTTTTTTACATTTATATTATATTTTAGGGTCGTCTCCTTTACTCCCATGATTATGTATTCTGGTGTGGAGATTTCAACTACCGGATAAATATTCCTAATGAAGAGGTGAAGGAGCTGATCAGACAGCAGAATTGGGATTCACTGATTGCTGGAGATCAACTGGTGGAGCAGAAGAATGCTGGACAGGTATTTTAGTGTGGGGGCACAACTATATCAGCAGAACAAATCATTTTTCACTCTTCTGGACATTTTTTTTATTACTTTATTCACATTCCAGGTTTTCAAAGGCTTTATTGAAGGGAAGCTGGATTTTGCCCCCACTTACAAATATGACCTGTTTTCGGAGGACTACGACACCAGTGAGAAGTGCCGCACACCGGCCTGGACTGACCGTGTGCTGTGGAAGAGAAGAAAGTGGAACTTTGATAAAACCGGTGAGAATTTAATTAAGAATATATCCTTAACCAACAACCAAATTTTAAATGCAGAATAAAACAGCTTACTTCCCTCCAAGTTTACATTTTTACTAGATCTGCCTGTGTGTGTGTTACAGCCGAAGAATTGGAGTTGAATGTAGTAGGAGCTCCAGTGAGTGAGGAAGATCAGTACCCATGGAGCCCTGGAGAGCTCAAGTACTATGGTAGAGCAGAGCTCAAAACCTCTGATCACAGGTGAGCGAGACTAAAGCCAGAAAGATAACTTTCAGGATTTACACTGACAGCATTCTTAGTGCCATCCAGTTGGCCTCAGAGGTACAGCAGGAGGCTGTCCATTAAGTAATTGTTAAAATATAAAAAGTATGTTTTTGTTATGTTTTCTTATTACCAAAATGATCAGGATTGGACCGTTAAATCGCATTGTGGACCGCATAAGCTTTTGTGTAAGGGAGATCGCAGTTCTATTGCCATTAACATTAGTCTCTCAAAAGGCCTGTGGTGGCCATCATAGACATGGACGTACTTGAGGTGGACCCAGAGGCCAGACATCAGGTGTATAAGGACGTGATCGCCCTACAGGGTCCACCTGATGGAACCATCCTCGTCGCTCTCTGCTCTTCTGGTCCTGATGACTACTTTGATGATGCTTTGATCGACGACCTGTTAGACAAGTTTGCTCAGTTTGGCGAGGTTATTCTCATCAGGTAAGAATTGTTTGCATGTATAATTTAATTATTATTAATATTTGTTTGTTATTTAACTTTATTTATACACTAGCATTTTTCTTTCTTTTTTGTAAAGGACAAGTATTCATTAATTTGATGAAAGTGACAGTTAAGACATGTAATGTCACAAAAGATTTTTATTTCAAATATATTCTGTTCTTTTGAAAATTCTGTTCATCCCCAAAAATATTAAAGGGATAGTTCACCCAAAAATGAAAATTCTGTCATCATTTACTCACCCTCAAGTTGTTACAAAACGGTATTACAAATCGGCATCGACCAGACAGTAGCCATTGACTTCCTTAGTATTTATCATAGATTTTCTAAGATGGTCCAAAATATAATGGTGTATAAAATTCAATGGGGTATAAAATAAATAGAATGTATAGAGACAGTTATTTAAAATTCTGGCAATATTTAAGTATTTTTCTATTTTTACTATTTTTGTTTAAATAAATGCCACCTTGGTGAGCATAAGAGACATAAATAATTCTTACCGACCCCAAACTTTAGAGCATTTTTTTTTTTCCTGAACAGGTTTGTTGAAGAGAAAATGTGGGTGACGTTTTTGGAGGGATACTCTGCACTGGCAGCTCTGTCATTGAGTGCCTCTACTGTAAGTGACTCAACTGTACAATAAGTTTCATTATAAAAATAAAAAAAAAGAACATTTAAATGCAGAAATGCATTATACTGCATCATAATAATGACAGGTCATTATGTATATCCCACCACCCTATGCAGGTGAATGGAAAGACCATAGACATCCGTCTGAGGAGTCCTGGTTGGATAAAGAGTCTAGAGGAAGAAATGAGTGTGGAGAGAATCTGCGGCAGCATCCCAATGTCCACCAGCTCCACTCTGCTGGCAGAAAACTCTGACATTGGAGAAGAGTATGAAATGGAAGGTATGGGTCTGTTTGGGTTACATGGTTCCAAAATGCAACATGAACTAATGCAAACACGGGACAGTGTGGAGTTCAACTTTTACTGCTGTGTTGACAGGGGATGTGGACGAAGAGGTTGAGGATATCTTGCCCCAGCACCTGCAGCCTAGAGTGAGCTTGGATCTGGGCTCGTCCCCAAACCCATCCCCACGCAGCAGCCCCTGCCCCTCTCCTACCCATGGAGAGCCTGCGCCCCCCATCCGGCCCAGCAGAGCCCCCCCGCGCACAGCTGGACCACCACAGGGTAATGCTAATATTTGACTCTACTCAACGTTGACCAACCCAAATTTATTTATATCAGGGTTTGTTTTTTTTGTTTTTTTTTTTGCTTTGTCCTTTCCTACGTTTTACTACATTTAATTTTTACACCACAGTTCGGAATTTTGGGGTCAGTAAGATTTTTATTTTTCAAATAAATTAATACTTTTATTCACTATGGATGCAATAAATTGATCAAAATTGACTAAATATTTCTGAACGGTCAATGTGACACTAAAACTTTTAATGATGAATTGAAGGGATACTCCACTTTTTTTTTGGAAATAGGCTCCCTATTTCCCAAAAAAGTGGAGTATCACTTTAATGATGCTTAACATTCAGATTTGGCATCACAGCATTAAACAATGTATTTTAGATAAAATAAATGCAGTCTTAGTGAGCATAAGTGGTGAGCATTCCAGAAGACCAAATATTCCAGTACATTAATTTTCCTTTGTTTTTACAATGCGAAAAGGAGGATTAAGCCCAGCATCCATTAGAAGGGAACTGGCAGGTAAAGAGTGCTGTTTTGATGTGCTTCAATGGTTCCTGAGCTTATAGAGTGTGTGTATGTGTGTCAAGGCTTCGATGTGGTTTGCAGTGCTGTGGGCTGAGCTGAATCTCTCAGGCTGTTGTTTTGATGCTTTTGATGATGAGATGTTTTTGTTTTTCTTTGCTCAGCTTCTCCGGTTGATGGTCAGCCAGCTGGAGCTCCTTCATCACAGGGGCTAGAGCCAAAACGCGCCCCTCCTCCACGCCCCAATGCCCCACCAGCCCGACCTGCACCTCCACAGCGCCCACCGCCACCCTCAGGTACAGCTATGAAGTCTTTGTACATTTTTACACAGGCATGATAATTTTCTGATCTGCTCTCACCAGAAGTTAAAACCCAATTGACACCAGTTTTTCCAGTGATTGAAACACCCAAACAAATGGGTGTACATAAGTACATAATTCAGTACTTAACTAATAATTAAGTACATAATTTCAGTACATAATTTTTTTCACTTTTTTTTTTCCATTGACATTTTACAATGGTTCTAAAGGAGGTTCTACTACACCTGTTAGAAAAGATTCAGCAGGTAAAGCTGTATATAATGTTGTGATTTGGTTAGTTAGTTGGCCTAGATATTAAAGTGTGGTTAACTTTTTTAAATTTAATGCACTATGATGCGGTTCTGTGTTCTGTTTGGTAGTGTTTCATATGCTTTTCTTGAGCCAAAGTTGTAATTTTGTCTTATTGTTGTTTGTGAAGATCAAGTTTGCACTGTAAATGTTTTTGCAACTGTATTTTTGTTCATGATGTTTTTGGAAACGATTTGAATTTTCCTTCAAAGGCTTTGCTGAGCCTCTCAATCTAGAGTTTGATCTGACTGATTATGAAGGTAATTTCTGAAAGAAATTTAGATTTTAGAAGATTCTTGCAGTGTTCGTCCTTGTGTATGATGACCTCCTGGTCAGTTGAGACCTCCTGCACTTGCTAACGGAAATAAAATCTATAATTTGTGTGTTCAAGTCAACCATCTTGCAGTGCATGAAGTCTCAGTTGTTCCAATGATTTTGATTTAGTTTGTGAGTGTGAAGTGCTGGGTTGAATTAGGTGAATTAGCTTTTGTAATTGAATAGAGAAAAAAAAAAGAAAGAAAGGATCTTTCCATCAGGTTAGGAGTCAGTTCAAATGTATTTTCTCCTCAGCTGAAGGTTATAATGTGCTACAAAACTAATTTTGAATAATTACAAACTTTTTAATAACTTTTCCCCTCATGCTGACAAAAGGACAAAAAAGCCCAGCATTAGCACGTGCAGATGCAGCTGGTGAGTTCTTGTCTCACTCATCTGTGACAGAAACTTTGCCATGCCATGATTTTGCAAGTCTCAGGCTAGTTTTAACAAAATAGTGCTAAAAAAAAAGTTAGTTGACGCTCTTGACAGGAGCGGCTTTCTTTTAAAGGTCCCATGACATGGGGTTATTTTATTATTTTATAATGTTTCCTGGGATGCCCTTACAATGTTAGTATGTTTTTAGATCAAAAATAGTCATAATTTAGAAATAAAAGGCATTTTTCCTAGCCTGATTTTAGCCTCTGATTTGAATGGTCTGTTTGAAGGGTGTGGTTACCTTTCCTCCGTATGACGTCATACAGGGGAGATTCAAGATCAACCCGTCTGAGGTTTCATTTTCTCAAAGGCAGAGAAAGATAGCCAAAGCTCGGTTTACACCGATTGAAATTTCTAGCCACTGGTGGACCATATACAGGCTAGGGAAACTCATATTAATGTTAAAAAACCAGGGGATGTCAGGGGACCTTTAAAGCATCTGTTTAAGTTTAATCTTCCATCATCGTTTTTTTAGTATAGACTAATTGAGTGGCATTTGAATTTCAAAATATAGGTTTTCTGATATTTTCACAAACATATTTTCTATAACTATTACTGAATGTTTGATTATGGCATCGGCTGTTTTTCAGGTCGAGGTCAACCAACTGGATCTGCCCCTGGAGGCGCCCCAAGGCCGGTGGGTGGGCTAATTGACATGAATATTATTTAAAAAAAATAAGATGTGTATCATGTTAAATATTATGATTTTGCTTTAGATTCCACCTCGAGCAGGAGTTATCAGTGTCCCTCCTCAGGCTAGACCTCCTCCTCCCGCTCATCCCGGAGCCCCCAGACCCATAGCAGAGGTGCATCCTGGGGCCCCTCGACCTTCACCTGATAATCACCCCGGAGCACCAAGACCCACTGCTGAACCCCAAAGCAAGCCATCCGAGCTGCCTCTGGGTTTGTTAAAGTCTTCTAATTACCTATTAATTTTGCTTTTGTATTATAAGTTTTGTATATACATTTCTTCTTGAAGTGCAGCCCCTGCTTTCTTATGCTTTCTTGAATATTACCTTTCATGCAGTGTGTAATATAGCTGTTTGTGTATGTAAAACGTCTGCAAAGTATTAAAGATTAAAGTGTACGACATATAAAGTTATTGTCTCCTAGAAGAAAGAACCGATTCTGAATTGTGTAACTAGTCGTCAGCAATTCCAGTCTCACTTCCTCTTACATGCCTACATAACAATGCAACAAATTGACATAATGCCAGCCTATAGTTTTCATTAGCTGTCTGCAAATAATGTCTACTTTGACCCGCCCTCAAACACTGTTGTTGTTGCTGCAGCCTGAAAGAGTTTGGTGTTTGTTGTCGACATGTTGAGAAGCCACTGTTTTCTGTGGTGGGAATCCACATTGCATGCACTTCAAAAGGATGAGGACTCGTACTTGAATTGATACGGAAAAAACAACGGCCTCATTACTGTTCCTATAACTGTGTATCAAGCCTCCAGAGCTGAAATTTAGATTTGATAATAGGCGTTTCGTTTCTGACGCGCGCCGTAAGCTGTAGAACAATCACAACCGACTGAGCCATCTGACCAATAAGAGCAGAGTAGGCTTGCAGAAAGTAGTGGTTTAGACTGAGAACCGTTTCCAGACTCTTTAAGAAATGTTTAAAACTCAATAATTTAATGAGATTTTATGCAAAATTTATATATATATATAATGTATGTATGTGTATGTTTTAAAAGTTGAACCAATCTTTAACCATCTACTGTGTGTGTCTGTCTTTCAGGTCCACCTCCCACACTGCCAGGTCCCATGAGACCTCAGATGATATCACCCATGCAGCCTCAGTCTATGTCACCAGTGCAGCCTCCTGTCCAAGCCCAGCTCCCTCCACCAATGCAGCCCACTTTTCCTGCCCCTCTGATGCCTCAGCCGGCCCCCCAAGCACCTGCTGGAGCCGCTGCCGCCCCTCAGCCTGGACTGGCATCTCCCAAGCCTCCGCCCCGGAGCCGGTCCGCACACGCACTGCCACCTGAGTCTGCTCCTCCTCCTCCTCCTACAACCCAGGTTAGTCCTCTTTCTCTGCTCACTTTTGCGTGGATGTCAAGATCATAAACCTTATATTTAATCGTGATAAAGATCAACACTATCAAAGATGCAAGGACCCGCAAGATTCAAAAATTATTATTTTTTATTTATTAACGAACGGGCGGGGCAATGTTTCGACCAATCAGGTCTTCTTCAGGCACATTGGTGATCAGTCGGAACATTGCGCTGTTTATTTATAGATAAATGTATGGAGCTGTAACTTCAGTGTGCGGATGTAATTTTTTTGCTTTCTAAGGACCCACAAGATCCCATCCTGGGGTTAAGAAGGCCTCTTCCAGATAATCCAAGGCCTTTTCCTCTTCCTCTTTCTTTTTTACTTTTCTAGTTATAACAACTTTTTTCAGGTGGTTCTCTTAGTCATGTTTCGCTCTTCTTGATGCATGTGTCTTTCTCTTTCACCAGCAGGAGCAATCCTCAGGTTGACAGGTACTGGATTAAGTAATTTCTAGTATTTACGTTGTCTTCATGGCACCATAGCCTGTAGTCACGATGTATGGGGTGCTCATACATATAGGATCCTCCATGTTATAGTTGGTTTTTCCCTTTTCCATCTTTAATTTAACCTTTTTTATTTTGGATATCAGAAGAAAAACTTAACTTGAACCCCTTGATAATATTGTATATACAAAAAAAATGACCTGGTTATGAGGTTTATCAAGTTTTTCCAACAGGGGGGTTCAAGGAAAGTGTCATCCAGTATTTGTTGTGGGTATTGTTTGTTTTTAATCTGTGATATATGTTATAATGGTTTTCAATGTTTCTTGGACAAGGATAAGCACTTCTAATAGCTATAGTAGACTTGCACACTAATTAGGGCCCAAGCCCTGAAAGGGCGAAGGCCCTATTGTTTTCCTTGGGATTATTTTTCTTTACTATTATTATTATAATTAGGGCCCAAGCCCTGAAAGGGCGAAGGCCCTATTGTTTTCCTAAGAATTATTTTTCTTTAGTATTATTATTTTACTACCTTTTTGGCACTTTTGGAGCCCTTAACATGCTCAAAAACTCTTGAAACTTTGCACACGGGTCAGAACCCGCGGCCATCAGAGCCGGGCTGAAGCTGGTACCTGGGCGTGGCAGGGGGGCTCGTCAGCGCCCCCTGGAACGGGGTCCGAACACTCGGTCCATAACTCAAACACGCTTGCATGTAATAATATGAAACTCGGTACACATGTTGATCTCATCGTTTCATCTATACCTCGCGCTCTTACTTTTTACCCCAGCCCAACAGGAAGTCGGCTATTGAGGTTTGTTTGTAAAACGCTCGCAATGGTATTTGAAATACTCCTCCTAGAGCTTTGATCCAAATTCGACGAAACTCGGTCAGCGTGAAGTCAAGACATTGAGAATGAAAGTTTGCGAGGGGATTTTTGATATCTCGAACGGTTTGTCCGTGGCGAGGAAATGAAATCATGGCGAGAAACGTGAAACAGGAAGTGTGTTAAAACTTCAGCATACATTAACTGATCTTGATGAAACTTCAGCAGTGTGTTCGCTGTAAGAGGACGATCACATGGATGTGACTATTGTGAGTCAAAGTTATAGCGCCACCAACTGGCAGCAGGAAGTGTGTCACTTTCAAAATGCTTTGAAATCACCCTTTTATTTTTACCCGATTTGCTTCAAACTTCATCTGTATAATGTAAACATAGGGCAGATGTAGACCTGTGAATGGATTCTTGATATCTTTGAAACTGTTGCCGTGGCGACGCATCAAACTTTACCATTCTTTTAGGATGCTTTTGAGACCCTTAGCATGCTTTAAATTGCATGAAACTCGACAGACACATCACATTTATTAGCCAGTAGACATGTGCAAAGTTGCAGAAACGGGCGTGGTGAGGGCTCAGTAGCGCCACCTTTTGACAAAAGTGGGGTTGTTAGTTTTATCTACAGTTACAAAAATCGGTATGTATATTGTACTCCTCGAGCCGGACAACTTTCTAATTGACACTCATTAGCTAGGACCCACAGAAAGTCAGATATGTTTGTTTGAATGTAGAGAAAATCTCAGAATTTTGCCAGTGTCTCAGTGTCCCTCTGTGTGAGTGAGAGGAGGGGCGCCTGTCAGGTTAATTTTAACCCTTTATTTGCTGTGTGCGACTTCTCTGGCATTTTCGGGGCCTTAACATCCTCGAAAACTCTTGAAACTTTGCACACGGGTCAGAACCCATGGCCATCAGGGCCGGGCTGAAGCTGGTAACTGGGCGTGGCAGGGCGGCTCGACAGCGCCCCCTGGACTGGGATTTGAACATTTGACCATAAATCAAACACACTTGCATGAATTAATATGAAACTCGGTACAATTATAGATCACATCAGGCCAAACAACTTTCGTGCTCTAAGTTTTATGACAGTTCAAATGGAAGTTATTTATGAATTATGAATTATGGGTTGTTTGAATAATTGTCCTAGGAGAAATACATCAAATCACAATGCATGTGTTTACCAATCACAACCAAACTCGGTGTGCATGAAGTCAAGACATTGAGGATGCTCAATTCCGGACGGATTTTTGATATCTCGAACGGTCTGGCCGTGGCGAGGAAATGAATTTTATGACTAAAAAAGGACACATAAAGTGTGTTATAACTTTGCTCAATTTACCTACAGTTACAAAACTTACCACGTATATTGTTCTCGTCAAGCCGATCAACTTTCCAATTTAAAGTCATTCGCTCTGAGCAACAGAAAGTCAGATATTGTAGTTTGAATGGATTTATTTCCCCTGCGATTCTCTCTCTCTCTCTCTCTCTCTCTCTTCTCTCTCTCTCTGTGTGTGTGTGTGTCTGTGTGGGGAGGGAGGGCTGTTGTCTGTGTTTATGTGTGTGTGTGTGGCTGGCTGTGATTTTTCCTACAAGTCCTTGTCTCTAAGTCCTTGTCTTTTTGCATAACAATTTGCATAACAATATTTTTAAATGACAAAATAGGCATATAACCCCCATCTTTTAAATGTATAGTTTGCTTTAAATAAAAGTAAGATTGTATTTGTAATTGAAGTTGAATGAATTTAAAATTCATGTGCTATATTTCAATATATTTGTTTTCCTTAAGATTTTAAAACACTAACTTCATTCTTATCTGAATTACAAATATTTGTTTCTGTATAAAATAATACTCTGACTAAAAACACATTTGATGTTTTTTTTTGGTATTTTTATTTACATGTATTTATGTGTGTGTGTGTGTGTGTGTGTGTGTATAAAGTGCAGGGTTTTTTTTAGATAAAGTAGAATTTCTATAACTATGTGTTGAACTAATAAATCACTCTTGTGTGTTAAACACAATCTACTTAATACAGACAACTTCATTATAAAGATAAATAACAAATCCAAAAAATATATGATTATAATCTATGACAAAAAAAGCCATTACAAACTATATTAATGGAAAATACACATTGCTCTTTGTATTGTTGTAAAATATTCATGAAAAACAAGATGACAAAAATCAAAAAAGATAAATTATTTTAGATATAGCCATGTTTTAAATGTATAGCAGAGATGTTAATTGAGGCAGCAACATACAAACTTTCTAGAACAACATGGACCTGGATAGCTGGTTTTTATGGAGGACAGTGAAGAGGAAGAGGGTGCAAATCAAACAGCTCATTCTCAGACTACACAGCAAACAGCTTAAGTTTTTAGTGCTTTGTTTGAGGTTTTTAGTGCTCTGTCCTATCTATTATCAACATATAATAGATGGAACAGAACAAGAAAGGCAATTAATAATCTGTCATTTCGTCACTGCATTATGATATGAAAGGCTCAGTACAGTGTGGCACAAAACGCTTATGCGCATCCCGAGTGGAGAATGATGCGCTTAAAGCCACATGGAGTTACAGCGCACAGCGCATCGAGTCCGCATTGATGCAAGCTCTACAATACACTTCTTTTTGATAGTCAAAGCGGGGTTACGTTTTTACACGTCGTACAGAATAAACCTAAAGGCACCAAGGTGGCGGTGCCACCGGCTTTATATTAAATATAAATATAGCTGTGAGCAGCGATAAAGGGCCAAAGCCGGCGGTACCACCATCCCGGTGCCTTTGGGTAACTAAAGGCATCAGGGTTGCGGTGCCACCGGCTTGGGCCCGCAATCGCTGCTCGCAGCTATATTATTAGGGCCCAAGCCCTGAAAGGGCGAAGGCCCTATTGTTTTCCTAAGGATTATTTATTATTATTATTTTGTAACCTTTTGGGCATTTTTGGGGCCCTTAACGTGCTCGAAAACTCTTGAAACTTTGCACATGGGTCAGAACCCGCGGCCATCAGAGCCGGGCTGAAGCTGGTACCCGGGCGTGGCAGGGCGGCTCGTCAGCGCCCCCTGGAACGGGGTCCGAACACTTGGTCCATAACTCAAACACGTTTGTATATAATAATATGAAACTCGGTGCACATGTTGATCTCATAGTTTCATCTATACCTCCGCTTTTACTTTTTACCCCAGCCCAACAGGAAGTCGGCTATTGAGGTTTGTTTGTAAAACGCTCGCAATGGAATGTTAAATACTCCTCCTAGAGCTTTGATCCAAATTCGACAAAACTCGGTCAGCATGAAGTCAAGACATTGAGGATGAAAGTTTGCGAGGGGATTTTTTATATCTCGAACGTTTTTGGCCGTGGCGAGGAAACGAAATCATGGCGAGAAACGTGAAACAGGAAGTGTGTTATAACTTCAGCATACATTAACTGATCTTGATGAAACTTCAGCAGTGTGTTCGCTGTAAGAGGACGATCACATGGATGTGACTATTGTGAGTCAAAGTTATAGCGCCACCAACTGGCAGCAGGAAGTGTTTCACTTTCAAAATGCTTTGATATCACCCTTTTATTTTTACCCGATTTGCTTCAAACGTCATCTGTATAATGTAAACATACGGCAGATGTAGACCTGTGAATGGATTCTTGATATCTTTGAAACTGTTGCCGTGGCGACGCATCAAACGTTACCATTCTTTTAGGATGCTTTTGAGACCCTTAGCATGCTTGAAATTGCATGAAACTCGACAGACACATCACATTTATTAGCCAGTAGACACGTGCAAAGTTTCAGAAACGGGCGTGGTGAGGGCTCAGTAGCGCCACCTTTTGACAAAAGTGGGGTTGTTAGTTTTATCTACAGTTACAAAAATCGGTATGTATATTGTACTCCTCGAGCCGGACAACTTTCTAATTGACACTCATTAGCTAGGACCCACAGAAAGTCAGATATGTTTGTTTGAATGTGGTCTTGCTCAATCTGAGCATACTCTCTTTTGCCTGTCTGTGTATGTGTGTGTGTTTGTAGGGGGAGGGGTCTTAACCATTTCACTCCTGTGTGTATGGCCTGCATAAAAAATAAATGCCTTAAGCCTGGTATTTTTTAAATAAGTTTTTATTTTTATAAGTAAAGGCATATAACCAGTTTAATTGTAGTGCATTAATAGTTTTATATAATTAGTTTATTAATTAAATTAACTTGGTCCATAAACTTGATCTGAAAATTTGGTCCATAAATCAAACACACTTGCATGTAATAATATGACTTGAGTGTTAATCACATCATGTTTTCAGTTTGAATATAAAATATAGCTGCGAGCAGCGATTGCGGGCCCAAGCCGGTGGCACCGCAACCCTGATGCCTTTAGTTACCTAAAGGCACCGGGATGGTGGTACCGCCGGCTTTGGCCCTTTATCGCTGCTCACAGCTATATTTATATTTAATATAAAGCCGGTGGCACCGCCACCTTGGTGCCTTTAGGGTTATTCTGTATGACGTGCCAAAAACGTAACCCCCACTTGACTGTCGAAAAGAAGTGTATTGTAGAGCTTGCATCAATGCGGACTCGATGCGCTGTGCGCTGTAACTCCATGTGGCTTTTAAGCGCATCATTCTCCACTCGGGATGCGCATAAGCGTTTTGGTGCCACACTGTACTGAGCCTTTTCATATCATAATGCAATGACAGATTATTAATTGCCTTTCTTGTTCTGTTCTATCTATTATGTGTTGATAAAAGATAGGACAGAGCACTTAAAAACCTCAAACAAAGCACTAAAAACTTAAAGCTGTTTGCTGTGTAGTCTGAGAATGAGCTGTTTGATTTGCACCCTCTTCCTCTTCACTGTCCTCCATAAAAACCAGCTATCCAGGTCCATGTTGTTCTAGAAAATTGTATGTTGCTGCCTCATTTAACATCTCTGCTATACATTAAAACATGTTGTCTCAATTTTATAGCAGCCATGGCTCTATCTTTAAAATAATTTATCTTTTGATTTTTGTTATCTTGTTTTTCATGAATGTATTTTACAACAATACAAAGAGCAATGTGTATTTACCACTAATATAGTTTGTAAATGCTTTTTTTGTCATAGATTATAATCATATTATTTTTTTTGGATTTGTATTATCTTTATAATGAAGTTGTCTGTATTAAGTAGATTGTGTTTAACACACACAAGAGTGGCACCAAACACAGCTCTAAAAAAAACTTGACACAATCCATCATTCAGCCATCCGTTTTGCCACTAATGCACCTATCACACTCATCACTGCGACCTGTATAAACTGGTGGGTTGGCCCTCCCTTCATACCCGGCGGCTCCATCATTTGGTTTTCTCTTCATATATAAGACAATTCTGGGCAAGGCACCTCTCTATTTGTCATCCCTATTTCATGCCGCTCATAACACCTATCACACAGATCAAGTAATTTGATTAAATTTAGTATCCCCCCTACTCTACCCTTTGGACATAATGCCTTCCGCTTTGCATCAGTACACGACTGGAACATACTACAAAATACCCTGAAACTTACATCTCTGATCCCAATCTCCACCTTTAAGCAAAACCTCGAAAATTACATAGTTGACTCTTGTTCCTGCTGACAATCATGAACCATATTTACACACTTATTTAAGCACTCTATTCGTTTTCTTTTTCCTCTTTGTTGTCTTTTTTATTTTTATTTAGCTGCTTGTTCTAAGTGTTATGTGTTTGACTATGTACAGCTGTACATTATGTTCTTATTTTTTCCTGTAGCCTCTTGGCCAGGTCATGTTTGTAAATGAGAAGTGGTTCTCAAACATTTTACCTGGATAAATAAAGGTTAAAAAAAAAGAAAAAAAAGAGTGATTTATCAGTTCAACACATAGTTATAGAAATTCTACTTTATCTAAAAAAAACCTGCACTTTATACACACACACACACACATACATAAATACATGTAAATAAAAATACAAAAAGAAACATCAAATGTGTTTTTAGTCAGAGTATTATTTTATACAGAAACAAATATTTGTAATTCAGAAAAGAATGAAGTTAGTGTTTTAAAATCTTAAGGAAAACAAATATATTGAAATATAGCACAAGAATTTTAAATTCATTCAGCTTCAATTACAAATACAATCTTACTTTTATTTAAAGCAAACTATACATTTAAAAGATGGGGGTTATATGCCTATTTTGTCATTTAAAAAAAATACAAAATTGTTATGCAAAAAGACAAGGACTTAGAGACAAGGACTTATAGGAAAAATCGCAGCCAGCCACACTGTGTGGTTCAAACATACATAAACACAGACAACAGCCCTCCCCTCCCCCCACACACACACGCACATGCACACACACACAAACACAGACAACAGCCCTCCCCTCCCCACACAGACACACACACCCACACACAGAGAGAGAGAGAGAGAGAGAGAGAGAGAGAGAGTGAATCGCAGGGGAAATAAATCCATTCAAACTACAATATCTGACTTTCTGTTGCTCAGAGCGAATGACTTTAAATTGGAAAGTTGATCGGCTTGACGAGAACAATATACGTGGAAAGTTTTGTAACTGTAGGTAAAATGAGCAAAGTTATAACACACTTTATGTGTCCTTTTTTAGTCATAAAATTCATTTCCTCGTCACGGCCAGACCGTTCGAGATATCAAAAATCCGTCCGGAATTGAGCATCCTCAATGTCTTGACTTCATGCACACCGAGTTTGGTTGTGATTGGTAAACACATGCGTTGTAATTTGATGTATTTCTCCTAGGAGAATTATTCAAACAACCCATAATTCCCAACTTCCTTCTTAAAACTTAGAGCACGAAAGTTGTTTGGCCTGATGTGATCTTTAATTGTACCGAGTTTCATATTAATTCATGCAAGTGTGTTTGATTTATGGACAAATTTTCGAATCCCAGTCCAGGGGGCGCTGTCGAGCCGCCCTGCCACGCCCGGTTACCAGCTTCAGCCCGGCCCTGATGGCCATGGGTTCTGACCCGTGTGCAAAGTTTCAAGAGTTTTAGAGGATGTTAAGGCCCCCGAAAATGCCAGAGAAGTTGCACACAGCAAATAAAGGGTTAAAATTAACCTGACAGGCGCCCCTCCTCTCACTCACACAGAGGGACACTGAGAGACTTGCAAAATTCTGAGATTTTCTCTACATTCAAACAAACATATCTGACTTTCTGTGGGTCCTAGCTAATGAGTGTCAATTAGAAAGTTGTTCGGCTCGAGGAGTACAATATACATACTGATTTTTGTAACTGTAGATAAAACTAACAACCCCACTTTTGTCAAAAGGTGGCGCTACTGAGCCCTCACCACACCCGTTTCTGAAACGTTGCACATGTCTACTGGCTAATAAATGTGATGTGTCTGTCGAGTTTCATGCAATTTGAAGCATGCTAAGAGTCTCAAAAGCATCCTAAAAGAATGGTAAAGTTTGATGCGTTGCCACGGCAACAGTTTCAAAGATATCAAGAATCCATTCACAGGTCTACATCTGCCGTATGTTTACATTATACAGATGAAGTTTGAAGCAAATCGGTAAAAATAAAAGGGTGATATCAAAGCATTTTGAAAATGACACACTTCCTGCTACCAGTTGGTGGCGCTATAACTTTGACTCGCAATAGTCACATCCATGTGATCGTCCTCTTACAGCGAACACACTGCTGAAGTTTCATCAAGATCGGTTGATGTGTGCTGAAGTTATGATACACTTCCTGTTTCACGTTTCTCGCCATAATTTTGTTTCCTCGCCACGGCCAAACCGTTCCAGATATCAAAAATCCCCTCGCAAACTTTCATCCTCAATGTCTTGACTTCACGCTGACCGAGTTTCGTCGAATTTGGATCAAAGCTCTAGGAGGAGTATAAATTCCATTGCGAGTGTTTTTACGAACAACCCTCAATAGCCGACTTCCTGTTGGGCTGGGGTAAAAAGTAAAAGCGCGAGGTATAGATGAAACGATGAGATCAACATGTGTACCGAGTTTCATATTATTACATGCAAGCGTGTTTGATTTATGGACCAAGTGTTCGGACCCCGTTCCAGGGGGCGCTCTCGAGCCCCCCTGCCACGCCCGGGTACCAGCTTCAGCCCGGCCCTGATGGCCGCGGGTTCTGACCCGCGTGTGCAAAGTTTCAAGAGTTTTCGAGCATGTTAAGGCCCCAAAAGTGCCCGAATAGTCGTTAGAAAAATAAAAGAAAAAAAAAAAAAAAAAAATATCGGAAGGAAAACAATAGGGCCTTCGCCCTTCAGGGCTTGGGCCCTAAATATAGCTGCGAGCAGCGATGAAGGGCCCAAGCCGGTGCACCGCAACCCCGGTTCCTTAGTTACCTAAAAGCACCAGGGTGGCCATGCCACTGGCTTTGGCCCTTCATCGCGGATCACAGCTCTATATATATATATATATATATAATATATATATATATATACTGTATATATAATATATATGAAGCCGGTGGCACGCCACCCTGGTGCCTTTAGGTTTATTGTGCACGACATGCAAAATGTAACCCTGCTTTGACTGATGCAAGCTCTACAGCACAGTTTATAGTAAGAAAGAATATAGTAAGAAAGAAAAGTAAGCTGTTACTCTGAGATGGTTTGGGAAACAAACATTCATCATGTCGCATTGTTTTAGTTACTTGTCCTCGAACAGAGCCCTAATCTGTTTATTTTCAGTTACACATTCTACATTGATTAAAAAAGAAAAATCAAATGTGTTTTTAATTCATACAGAAATAAAATATTTATAATTCAGCTGAGAATAAAGTTAGTTCAAATTTTAGAAAAACAAATATATGATCTGAAATATAGCACATTCATTTTTAAATTCATTCAGGTTCAATTACCAAAAATACAATCTTAATTTAATTTAAAGCAAATAATAAATCTAAAATATATATGGGTTATATGCATATTTTTGTAAAAAAAGAAAAAAAAAGAAAGAAAGATATATATCCAAAAAACACAAGGCCTTAAACTTTAACAAGGTGCAA